>CM035125.1:92894214-92899214 GCA_020205555.1 Panax stipuleanatus | reverse complement strand
GCGCCAAGCAAAATGCAAGGTCGGAAGGTACGGCGGAGCAACCTAAGTCCAACGAAAGGAGGTAAATATCAAATAGGAGGTTAACGGGGCGGCCTTTAGCCAAATCAATGGTTTGTCGGAGCCGAGGTAGATAGTGCCTTTTCGCGCAAAAGTAAGGTAGTTCATTGACGGCACACAAGCAAATTATTGTGTTGTCTCGCCCGTAGTAGAGCATTGGCCTCGCCTTGTGTTGCCTTGATCATGGCTTCCCTATCCACGACTAACGCTAGTCTTGGAAAGCCGTTTGTGGTCGACTTCGTGGGACTTTCATGATAGTCAAACACACTTCCCGACGCATTTTTTTTCATATCCATGTTCATGTAAGCCAAGCCTAACCGTGCTCCCCAAACGGGAACAAGAAAAGAATAGAGAGAGTGATTAGCTTGCAGTAGTCTCATGGGTATTGAACTATTTTGGGCTATTTCCTTAAGGGTGACGTCAACGTCCAAGGATTTTGTAGCCCGGTTGGGACGCTCAATATTTTTTTTTCTTTCATCAACATATAATTTACAAGCATTGTGTAGTTTTCAAAAAAAAAAAAATTTAAATTTTATTTTATTTTATTTTTCTTCAAATTATATCGAAAACTTTCTCGTGGGGTACTATTTTGTGTTCGCTTGAACACGTGGGTGATAGCTCGCCCAAATAATGTGTACTATTTGGAAAAAGTGCATTTTGACTCCTCAAGCAGTGGTGATGTCCAGTGCTGTCACTTTGGTTTTTTTCATAAGTGCTACTATAGGGAGGGGGTACCTCACTCAACTTCTGGCGCCCAGCGTCAGGCGTTGAGCGTGGCCCGTAGCACCGAGCACCCAGCGCTGTGCGCCCTCCAAGGGGGTTGCGTCACAAGGCCCCCGACGTTCTTTCTTCGGCAAAAAACGTCGGGGGTCTTGTGACGCTTCGCCTGCCCAACCAGCCATAGGTCGGGTGTCCCGTCCCGACGATAAGCTGGACTCGCTCGCCCAGCACTGGTGCCCAGCGCATAGGCGCCTGAGTAGATGGCTGTGTCAAGCTCCTCCCGATTTTCTTGCATTCCCGACGACGCAAAAGTGCTGAGGGAATATCGCAAGGCTGTCGGGGAGGCGCCTGAGTGCGATTCCTTGTCAAGCTCCCCCTGATGTTCTTGCATTCCCTATGACGCAAAAGTGTTGAGGGCATATCGCAAGGCTGTCGGGGTGGCGCCTGAGTACGGGGCCGTGCCAAGCTCCCCCCCTCCCCCGATGTTCTTGCATTCTGGACGACGTAAAAGTGCTGAGGGCATATCGCAAGGCTGTCGGGGTACGCCTGACATGATTTTCGCTGAACCGACTTGCGATCGGGGTCTCTCATTTTATTGGCCCTCGGGCATTCCAAGAAATGTTTTTCCACCACTTGCCCTCGGCCGGGTGAACGTTCGTCGCTTTTGTTGACACGGTGTCGGATGGTTGTTGGCAAGTAGGTCCTAGTAGCCGGTGCTTCGGTACCGTCGAAAGGTCCGGAAGTCGGTGGCTTTCGTCATCTTGTTGGCTTGATGGAAATTTGTGCACCCGGCTGATGGCCCTTCTGGACATTTTGTTGACATGCTGCAAGATGGTGCCGACGCGTAGGTCCTAGTAGGCGGTGCTTTGAACCTCACTGAAACCACTTTTTCATCCGCGGCCTATGCTGATGTGTCGGCTTAATGGAAAGATGTCAGGCATTCCAAAAAATATTTTTCCCCCACTGGCCCTCGGCCGGGTGCACGTCCGTACTCTTTTGTTGACACGGTGCCGGATGGTTGTCGACAAGTAGGTCCTAGTAGCCGGTGCTTCGTTACCGTCGAAAGGTCCGAAAGTCGGTGGCTTTCGTCATCTTGTTGGCTTGATGGAAATTTGCGCACCCGGCTGATGGCACTTCTAGACATTTTGTTGACACGCTGCAAGTTGGTTGGCGACACGTAGGTCCTAGTAGGCGGTGCTTTGCACCTCACTGAAACCACTTTTTCGTCCGCGGCCTATGCTGATCTGTGACTTAATGGAAAAGATGTCGGGCATTCCAAAAAATGTTTTCATCGTATCGCAACTGGCTATTGAAAGGATTTAGTAGTTTTGAAATTGTGTTTCTTATCGTTCCCTTGCGTAGCGCCTTGCTATTTGATGCTTTGCTTTTTTATGCTGTGTCTTATTTTGGAAGGCTCTACCATAGGGGTGAGGTGGGAATGCACGAAAGTAAGAATGAAACATCCGTAGTAAGGTTCCCATTGTCAACGTCGTCAAAATAATACTATTATTTTTTTGCTTGTTCTCGACATTCTTTTTGCGCATAGCGGTGCTTGTTGGTGTCGTCTTATTGTCCTTTGGTTTGCATGTCTTTTGCGAGTTGTGTGAGTCGGAGTGCATTGGATGGTGCTGGCATAGTGTACGTATGGCGCGTGAGTGGTGTTTAATTGTTTGCGTTGGTCAGATCCCTGCTTGTGCAGCGACGACCGCTCTTTCATTCCTTTTCATTCTTTCTCCAAGAGCAGTATGCCTTGGACCAACTCGGTTGCCTGTGTTTTATACCTACGTTGATGGAATTCGTTCGTCCAATCGGCCCTAATTCACCTTGTACTGCTCACGCGGTGCGGGATGAACCATGTAGTGTCCTTTGTTGTCCGTTCTTGCCTTGCGGTTTGCGCGTCGCATGAAATGGCCAACAGTGCGTCACTTGAATTATCGGATACAGAACCTTATGCTGGCAAAGGGTCTTTGGCCTCGATTTGCCTAAACAAAGCGTTTCTCGCTTCTTACAAACGACTGTCGTGCCCGTTTTGACCCGAGGATACTTTTGGTCCGACTGGCTCATGCGATACCGACGTCGAAGAGGAATGCTACCTGGTTGATCTTTCCAGTAGTCATATGCTTGTCTCAAAGATTAAGCCATGTATGTGTAAGTATGAACTAATTCAGATTGTGAAACTGCGAATGGCTCATTAAATAAGTTATAGTTTGTTTGATGGTATATGCTATTCGGATAACCGTAGTAATTCGAGAGCTAATACGTGCAACAAACCCCGACTTCTGGAAGGGATGCATTTATTAGATAAAAGGTCGACGCGGGCTCTGCCCGTTGCTGCGATGATTCATGATAACTCAACTGGATTGCACGGCTCTCGTACCGGCGAGCAATCATTCAAATTTCTGCCCTATCAAATTTCGATGGTAGGAAAGTGGCCTACTGTTAGCCCCTTAGTGGGTTGACACGCACTTGGCATGCGGGACGCTCAGATAGCATGCCAAGTCAAGCCTTGAACTCAACAAGCTTCCTGAGCATCAGTGTGCAGTAGCGTGCGACAAACAGTCGGCAGTGTGCGGCAGCGTGCGGCACCAGGCGGCAGCCAAGGGCGCTGGGCGCACTTAACTAGCGAATGGGTTTTGGACACTCGGCCATTTGGGCCATTGAGCAGCGTTGTGTAGCAGTGGTTGACACTATGCAGCAACTTAGGTCATTGGGTAGCAACTAGGCCTATGTCAGAAAACTATCAATCTAGAGGGTCTACATTATGACTCCTCAGACATACCTGATGTCTAGTCGTGGCAACTTGGTTTTTTTCATATAGTTGCTACTATAGGGGAGGGGTACTCCCTGAAGGTTACCTGGGACCATGGGCAGGTGCCATGGGCGATGCTGTGCGGGACGTTGGGACATGTTGGGCTCCCCTCCAACAATGTCAAACATCAGATTGGTGGCTGGATCGGATCATTGCAGACATTCATGAGCGGGGCATGAACAAGCAAGAACGCTGTTGAGCAGGCGTTGGGCATGGCCACAGACGTGGGCTGCCATGTCAAGGCATGGCATGGGTTGGCACCCACCATGCAAGCATGGCATGGGCTGGTGCACAGCATGCAACAAGGCTGAAGCATGTGGACAGACGCATGGGCTAGATGTGCACAGCAGACTTGGGCAGCACCTTGGGCAAGTGCTGGGCTAGTTGGAAATTAGTGGGCTAAATGGATAGCATCTTGTGCAACCCGCACTCCCTCATGGGAGTCGAGGCGGAGGGGCGAATATTGGCCTCCCGTGTCTCACCGCGCGGTTGGCCCAAATGCGAGTCCTTGGCGACGGATGTCACGACTAGTGGTGGTTGTTAAAAAGCCCTCTTCTCATGTCGTGCGGGACCCGTCGCCAATGAAAGCTCTCATGGACCCTGTTGACCCGTCGCCAATCGAAAGCTCTCATGACCCGTCGCCAACGCGCGACCAGCAGGCACCGCCGCCAGGAACGCGCGCCCAGCAGGAACCGCCCGCCCAGACAACGCGCAGGGCCGCGCCCGGGCACCGCCCGCCCAGGCAACGCTTGGCTTGACAGCAGGCAGCGCCCGGCACGCGCGCTCAGCAGGAAACCGCCCGCCCAGGCAACGCGCGCCCAGACAGAGCCCGGCGCGCGCCGGCAAGTGGAAGCGCCCGCGCCCAACACGCCAAGCAAAATGCAAGGCGGAAGGCACGGCGGAGCAAACTACGTCCAACGAAAGGAGGTAAATATCAAATGGAGGTTAACGGGGCGGCCCTTTAGCCTAATTCAATGGTTTGTCGGTGCCGAGTTATGTTAGTGCCTTGTCGCGCAAAAAGCAAGGTAATTCATTGACGGCGCACAAGAAATTATTGTGTGTCGTCGCACGTAGTAGAGCATTGGCCTCGCCTTTTGTTGCCTTGATCATGGCTTCCCTATCCACGACTAACGCCATTTGTGGTCGACTTCGTGGGACTTTCATGATAGTCAAACACACTTCCCGACGCATTTTTTTTCATTATCCATGTTCATGTAAGCCAAAGCCTAACCGTGCTCCCCAAACGGGCACAAGAAAAGAACAGAGAGAGTGATTAGCTTGCAGTAGGCTCATGGGTATTGAACTATTTTGGGCTATTTCCTTGAGGGTGACCTCAACGTCCAAGGATTTTGTAGCCCGGGCTTGATATGCCCGTGGAGATGCCGTCGCGTCGATCGTGGTTGGCAGCACGCGC
>CM035125.1:92542611-92894114 GCA_020205555.1 Panax stipuleanatus | reverse complement strand
GAATGAATTTGAGTGTTTATATTTCGTATTATATACGATTTATATTGAAGCTCATAGTTTGTGTGGTCGTATTTTACACGACCGTATGTTATAAAAGATTGTATTTGAATTTTGTACCATGTATTTGGTGACTCAGAATGGGTTGAGTATTGAACCTATTTTGGGGGCGTCACATAGTTGATTTATGTTTTAATCATTATTTCCGACAGAATATTCGTCGGAATTAGGTCCCTCGAAAATAGCTTATCTTCGACGCCATATTCCCTCGAAAATAACTTTAGTTCGTCGAACCTAGCTTTCGCGGTGGCGGGAAATCTGGCGCCACTAGGGTGCAACTATCTTCGACGGAATTTCATCGGGGATACCTTAGTTTCGAGGGACTTATTTTCGACGGAATATACCGTCAAAAATAACGTTATTCCGACTGAATCTATTCCGTGGAGGATACATCCGTCGAAAATAGCCGATTTCCTTGTAGTGTACCTTAGTAGAAAACTAGATTTGACTGGTATACCGGATATTATTCTAAGAAAATCTTGCACTATAAACTACACTCAAAGTATCCTTATACTTAAAAGAAATACTCACAATATAATAGTAGAAGCACTTATGTTTTGGTGTCTTAGGATGAAGGGGTAACCCCACTTTTATAGTGCAACCTCGGAGGAAGAAATCAAATGAGCTGCCTAACTTTGTCTAACTGTCCTTTTTGTTTTCTTCCTTCTCTGCCTAACCGTCCTTTTTCTCCGCCTAACTTTCTTTCTTTCTTTCTTTCTTTCTTTCTTTCTTTCTTTCTTAATGGTTGAGGGCCTATACATTTAGAAAACATGGTTTGTAGGAGAAGTATTTCACCCATTAGGAAAAAGAGAAGTGCACGGGAATTTTAAAAAAAATTAACAATCTGAAAAAGTTAATATAATATTATAATATTATATTAAAAAAACTATACTATTATAATATAATATTATAATAATATATTTGAATGAATATTTTATCGAAGAAGATAATTATAATTTCACAGAAAAATATGCCAAACTTTCAACAAATATCTCATTCTAAATTCCTCCATTTGTAACAAAAATTGGACAAATATCCACCACATAATAATTATTCACAATTAATATTATAAGCTCACAATATTCACATCCAGATCGTTCCTAGGAAAGAGTGGACTTTTCGATAAGGATTTATCCTTATTGGCGCGCAATTATATAACCTAACCACTTTTCTTAACAGAACTTTTTAGACATTGCCAATAATGCTATCTAATAATATCATTTAAATAAAATGAGTTACTGTATTGTGACAATTATTGATTTGATAATATAAAATACTATGCAATTATCACTGTAGCAATTATTGAATGAAATACTGAGTGACTTCTTACGTAAGCATCAATAATCAGAGATACTGTACATGTGCAATACCGTGTGCTACTGTGCAACAACGCGTATTACTGTACTTTTATCACCGGGTATTTCAATAGTTAACGGTAAAATTTCCGCCGTCATTTTTTAGAAAACTTATTTTTGTCGTTTTCTTCATCCGACATGTATTCTGTTATGGGGCTTACCAATGATTGCGCCGTCGTACGAATATTTCCCAACAAAAATAATATTCTCCAACAAAACGAATATTTCCTGAATATTTTATGACAACTTGCTTACTTTGTAAAATTTGCACATATTACCTATAACTATCACATTTATTAAATCCACACCTTATAATTTAAATAATATATAGAGAAAATTAAATCTTATTCATAAAAAATTAGGGTCTTACAACCTCTCCACCTTATGAAATTTTTCTCCTCGAAATTGACGTATGTACCTGGTGAAAGTAGTATGCATATAAGCCAATCATGTATGATGATAAAACATATACTTTGTAAACGATCTTATTTATTTATTAATAAAAGTATTCATTTATTAAAGACATTTAATTATCTACACGATGCTGTTTTTATAATATGTAAATAACCCATAGTTTTAAGCAATGCTTTTAGAATTATGATGTTGATCATGCTAATGAGATCTAAATTCTTAGAAAGCTAAAAACTAAAATAGTTCCGAATCGTGGGGTTACTAAAAAGGGGATTAGTAAATCCGGATAGATTGGTACATATGTTGCTTGCTCATTGGATGAGGATAATTGTTCTCATGATCATTTGTGTGGAGACACTAAAGCAAATATGTAGGTGCTTATTGGAGAATAAGTTCACTGAACGTGACTCGCTATGGAATACCTAATGGAGTTTTACTTGTCTGTCAATAATAATTCCTAATGTGATAGTAGTGCAAGTGTAAGACCCCAACTTTTATGAATAAATAATTAATTTTCTTTATAAATTATTTTGAAATAATAAGGTGTTGATTTGATAAATGTGGTGAGTTATGGGTGGAATGTGCAAATATTTCAAAATAACCAAGTGGTTATAAAATATTCATTGTTGTCGGGAAATATTCGTTTGGTCGTGGAATATTCATTTTGTCGGAGAATATTCGTACGACGGCGTAGCCATTTGTGAGCCCCACAACGGAATAACGGTAAAACTGTTACCGTTAAACTGTTGAAATACCTGCTGATAAAAATACAGTAATACGTGTTGTTGCACAGTAGCACACGGTATTGCCCAGTATTTTGAATTATTGATTCTTACGTAAGAAGTCACTTACTCAATAATTGTTACAGTAATTACTGTTCAATATTTTATATTATTGATTCAATAATTGCATAATATTTTATTGGTTCAATAATTGCTACGTTGATATTTTATATCAATAATTGCTACGTTGATATTTTATATTATTGATTCAATAATTGTCACTACACAGTATTTCACATTATCAAATCAATAATTCATATTATTTGAATAATATTATTAGATAGCATTATTGACAATGTCTAGAAAGTTCTGTCTAGGAAATGGGTTAGTTAATCTAATTGCGCGCCAATAAAGTAAAATTCTTATCGGAAAGCCCCCTCTTTCCTTGGAACGATTTGGTTGTCATTATTGTGGTTCTATAATATTATTTGTGAATAATAATTATTGATAAAAATGATAAGTAAATATTTATTCAAAGTGGATTTAAACGGAGAAATTTTTAGTAAAAGTGACAATTATTGAGAATGGATATCTTATCTGTTCTGATAAAATAATTCATTCAAATATATTATTATAATATTATATTATAAATGTATAATGTGATAATATAATAATATAATAAGTGATGATATTTTTTTACAACAAATTCACGATATATGAATAAAATGAGTTGGAAGAGAGAAAATGAAATTTGGAATTCTTTTAATAATTATAAATGTTATTATATATATATATATATATATATATATAAACATATGGTGGAATTTATTATTTCAAAAGTGGAGGCTTTGAAATTTTGAATGTGCTGGAAATTTTCAAGAGTGGTGAGTGTGAAAAAATCATTCGTATGTAAATTTGGGTCATTTTTTCGTTCAGAAGTTGGAAAAACTTTCTTCTACAAAGTTGTAGATAATTAAATTTTATATAGAATGGACATAAGTTTCGTATTTTTCTGATAAAAGGGCTATTTATTATGAATTATTGAAGTTTTAAAAATAAATATTTTAATATATATATATATATATATATATATATATATTATATAAACATGTGCATGGTTGGTGGATGATTGGTATTGTTTGGTGTGTTGATGAAGGTGTCAAAAGTGGAGTGCTTGAAAAAAAAAATCATCCGTTGGTTATTAAGTCAACTTTGTTGTTCTGACATTTTTCTATAAATAGGGTGCTTAGTTAGAAATGAAAATCACACCAGAATCAGAAAATTTTCTCTCTATAATATCGAGCGTATTTCTTGTGAGTATTTAGATACTTTATGTGTTGATAACAGTGCAAGTTTTCGTCAGCATAATATTCGATAAACTAGATCGATCTAGTATTCTACTGAGATAAAAGATGTTATTTTTCTCTTAAATGATGTTATTTCCTTGCAATATTCATATAGAATATTATTTTCTTTCATATTCCATATTACGAAAGTTATAATATTTCATTTCATATTCCTATATTTAAACTTACTACGGTAAGTATTGCTTCTATAATTCCTGAAATGATCAGAAATTCTTTGGATTTTGCACTTCATCTACTATCATTTCATCGGAATAATTTTTTGAACTTTCTCGTGAAATTTTTATCTTTTCATGTAGAGTTACTATTCACGAGTTACTATTTACGAGGTACTATTCACGATAATTTTTTTTTATCTTTGATTGGATCTAGGCTTTGATCTTCATTTTTGAACTCTGGATAAATTCTCTAATATTTATCCTTTTTCTCACTGGATTCATTATTCGTATTGTTTTTCATCATCCTCAGTCCTAAATGGCGATATAACTGAATATCCTTGGCCTGTAGTGCAAAGATGAATGATTACTTGATGAATATCTTTGGCCTGTAATGCAAAGATGAATGATTACCTGATGAATATCTTTGGCCGTAGTGCAAAGATGGACAGGCGTTGAGATGAACATGACCAACTGGTGATACAAATGAATATCTTTGGCCCGTAGTGCAAAGATGAAAATTAGATTCAAGATGTATATTAATTGATGTTACAGGGATAAAATATTGATGATGGACTTTTAAATCATAGAAGATAGTAGACTTCATTCTCTACTTAACTCTTCTAATGAATTGTTATTTTCGCTGCGAATATTGATCTAAAACTTGTTGTCCATTATATTTTATCTGATTTATTGAAGGCTAACGATAATTTGTTTTTCATTATCTTAGTCATAATATTCTTTACTGGGCTAGTTGAGCTCACCATTTTCATCTATTGTCCTCTTCAAGGAATGAGAATGTTGCAGGAACTAGTCGGGGAACAGTGTGATGGTCAGAGTATAGCAGTAGTAGTCCTCACTATTTTTGTAAAATAGTGTGATAATAATTATAATAAAAGAGGACTGAATTTGAGTGTTTATATTTCGTATTATATACGATTTGTAATGAAACTCACAGTTTGTGTGGTCATATTTTGCACAACCGTATGTTATAAAAGATTGTATTTGGATTCTGTACCATGTATTTGGCGACTCAGAATGGGTTGAGTATTGAACCTATTTTGGGGGCGTCACAGTTGGTATCAGAGCTTAGGGATATGATCTCTGGCGAAGATCTGGGAGTAGAACTAGGAGGGGAGAGACGAGTAAATCCTTCGCTAGTGTGTCCTACCTAAGCTATTTGGTATTTAATTGGTCGGTCGGAGCATAGGGTTAATATGTGATATGTTAATTTGTTTAATTAACCCTTGTTTTATAGCAGTATTTGAGAATGGCAGCTGAAAATTTAAACAATGGAACGTATGAGACCATTGAGACACCGCTAATCACCAACCAGGATAATGTGATGACGAGAGAAGAAGAACGACAGGCGGTCATAGAACAAAGGGATAAAGCAATTCAAGATTTTGCTACCCGATATGCGAAGCTTGAAAAGAAGCTCTCTCTGGCAGAGCATATGATAT
Organism: Panax stipuleanatus; assembly: GCA_020205555.1. Lineage (NCBI taxonomy): Eukaryota > Viridiplantae > Streptophyta > Magnoliopsida > Apiales > Araliaceae > Panax > Panax stipuleanatus. Next base: position 92,888,587 of record CM035125.1, on the reverse strand, counting down.
TAGAGCTGGAATCTGATTAATGCAATTGTCAAAATTCTGATGAAAGAAGAAACAACCGAACGAATGAGAATGGAGGATGCATGGGTAAAAGCCGCACGATGCGCTGATATTTTAGAAAGAGACGTCCGATCCAAGAAGGCCAAAATAGACGATATGGTTTTCACTTTTTGGACAACAATTGGGAGAATCCAACATCGAGTTTGGAATTACCCTGTGTAGAGCAGTCAACCCCAATTCGATATGGATCAAAGAGTAATGATTCAAATCATGGATCAGGAGTGCAACGAAGCAGTTGAGGGTGGAATGTGCTTTATGGCAAAGTTAAGTCCAGCTGGGATGGTGACTCCAAAGGTTGTCCTAGACAAGTCAAAGTCAGTGGTTCTAGAAGAGCGTTTGTCGTGACTGCACAAAACTCGAGGAACCCGAACGAGGTAATCACGGGCAAGCTAATCATAAACTTTTGTGAAGTCTATGCCTTTTTAGATACCGGTGCTACCCATTCTTTTATTTCACCTGCTTGTGCTCAACGTTTGAACTTGACCTCTAACAAATTAGACTTTGATTTATTTGTTGAAACTCCGTTAGGAGAAACCGTCATTACATCCACAGTTTACAAATCTTGTTTGATTCAAGTTGGCACCCTCACCCTACCTATTGATTTTATATCTTTGAAAATACTTGCATTTGATGTGATTTTTGAATCGACTGGTTAACCACTCATCATGCCAAAATTGATTATTTTGTAAGGTTGTTAGCTTTCATTCAAACAACCATACCATTAAAACCAATCAATGTCATTTCAAGGCATAAAGCTATTCGTTTATTGAAAAACGGATGTCAAGCTTTCTTAGCCCATGTCACTGATTTAAACCAGAATACGTCAGATTTGAATGATATTTCTGTTGTTGATAAGTTTCCTGATGTAGTTCCCGAAGAACTTCCCGGTCTACCCCCAGAACGTGAAGTTGAATTCTTTATTGACCTTGAACCCGGTACAAAGCCTATTTCTAAAATCCCATAACAAATGGCTCCTATTGAACTTCAGGAGTTAAAGGTCCAACTACAGGAGTTGTTAGACATCGATTTTATACGTCCTAGTACATCTCCTTGGGGTGCTCTTGTTTTATTCGTAAAGAAAAAAGATGGTAGTATGCGACTATGTATTGACTATCGGGAGTGAACCATGTCACCATCAAGAATAGGTATCCATTACCTCGCATTGATGACATATTCGACCAGTTGCAAGGTGCACAATTCTTCTCGAAGATCGATCTTCGTTCTGAATATCATCAGTTAAAGATTAAAACTGAGGATATTCCGAAGACTGCTTTTAGAACTTAATACGCGCATTACGAATTTCTAGTTATATCTTTTGGATTGACTAATGTCCATGTTGCGTTCATGGACATGATGAACCGAATATTTAAGAAATATTTAGACCATTTCGTGGTTGTCATTATTGATGACATCATAATATACTCCAAAAGCCTCAAATATTTCTTTACATAGAACGAACTCAACATGCGACAACGATGTTGGCTCGAGGTGTTGAAAGATTACGAAAATACCATTCAATACCATCCTGGAAAAGTGAACGTGGTAGCTGACGCGTTGAGTAGAAGATTGTATGCGGGAATGAATGCGATGCTGTCAACACAAAGGCCTATTTTGTATGACGTACAAAGGATGGAAATAGAGTTAAAGACTCTAGGGACCCACGTGATGATGTCAAGTATACGAGTAGAACCAGCTTTGATTGATAAAGTTAAAGTTGTTCAAGTTATAGATCAGGAGCTGACGAATATGAAGAAGAAGGTGCAAGAAGATGCTATTCCAGAAGTAAGAATCGATGCAGAGGGAATACTTCGAGTCAAATCCAGAAATTGTGTTCTTAACGACTCTGATTTGAAGTATAGAATCATGATGGAAGCACACAACACACCATTTGCAATCCATCCTAAAAGTACCAAAATGTATCATGATCTTCGACATACATTTTGGTGGAGCAATATGAAGAGAGAGATTGCGGAGTTTATCTCGAGGTGTTTAACGTGTAAACGTGTCAAGGCGGAGCATCAAGTGCCAAAGGGTCAGCTTGTAGAAAGCTATGGGCACCGATTTACGATTTATTGGTCCATTTAAAATCCTTGACCGAGTAGAAACTGTGGCCTATAGACTCGCTTTACCGCCAATCATGTCTCATTTTATAACGTTTTTCACATATCTGTGCTACATAAATATGTGAAAGACCCAAACCATATTATTGAGTTAGAAGCAGACGAGATAGCCGAAGATTTAACGTACGAGAAGTTACCTGTCAAGATCTTGGATAAGAAGGAACATGTCCTACGCTCAAAGATTATACCTTAAGTTAAAGTTTTGTGGAGGAACACTGATATCGAGGAAATGACCTGGGAGTTAGAATCGAAAATAAAAGCGAGGTATCCTCACCTCTATGACATACCAGGTACGTACGTCAATTTCGAGGATGAAATTTCATAAGGAGGGGAGGTTCCCCAACTTTTATGAATAAAGATTTAATTTTCTTTACATATTATTTTGAAATAATAAGGTGTTAATTTGATAAATGTGGTGAGTTATGGGTGGAATGTGCAAATATTTTAAAATAAGTAAGTGGTTATAAAATATTTATTGTTGTCGGGAAATATTCGTTTGGTCGTGGAATATTCTTGTTGTCGGGGAATATTCGTACGACGGCGCAGCCATTTGTAAGCCCCACAACGGAATAACTGTCGGATATAGAAAGCGACAGAAATAACCTTTTTATAAAATAACGATAAAACTGTTACCGTTTAACTGTTGAAATGCCTGGTGATAAAAATACAGTAATACGCGTTGTTGCACAGTAGCACACGGTATTGCACAGTATTTCGAATTATTGATTCTTACGTAAGAAGTCACTTACTCAATAATTGTTACAGTAATTACTGTTCAATATTTTATATTATTGATTCAATAATTGCATAATAATTTATTGGTTCAATAATTGCTACGTTGATATTTTATATCAATAATTGCTACGTTGATATTTTATATTATTGATTCAATAATTGTCACTACACAGTATTTCACATTATCAAATCAATAATTCATATTATTTGAATAATATTATTAGATAGCATTATTGACAATGTCTAGAAAGTTCTGTCTAGGAAATGGGTTAGTTAATCTAATTGCGCGCCAGTAAGGAGAAATTCTTATCGGAAAGCCCCCTCTTTCCTTGGAACGACCTGGTTGTCATTATTGTGGTTCTATAATATTATTTGTGAATAATAATTATTGATAAAAATGATAAGTAAATATTTATTCAAAGTGGATTTAAACGGAGAAATTTTTAGTAAAAGTGACAATTATTGAGAATGGATATCTTATCTGTTCTGATAAAATAATTCATTCAAATATATTATTATAATATTATATTATAAGTGTATAATGTGATAATATAATAATATAATAAGTGATGATATTTTTTATAACAAATTCACAATATATGAATAAAATGAGTTGGAAGAGAGAAAATAAAATTTGGAATTCTTTTAATAATTATAAATGTTATTATATATATATATATAAACATATGGTGGAATTTATTATTTCAAAAGTGGAGGCTTTGAAATTTTGAATGTGCTGGAAATTTTCAAGAGTGGTGAGTGTGAAAAAATCATTCGTATGTAAATTTGGGTCATTTTTTCGTTCAGAAGTTGGAAAAACTTTCTTCTACAAAGTTGTAGATAATTAAATTTTATATGGAATGGACATAAGGTTCGTATTTTTCTGATAAAAGGGCTATTTATTATGAATTATTGAAGTTTTGAAAATAAATATTTTAATATATATATATATATATATATATATATTATATAAACATGTGCATGGTTGGTGGATGATTGGTATTGTTTGGTGTGCTGATGAAGGTGTCAAAAGTGGAGTGCTTGAAAAAAAAAATCATCCGTTGGTTATTAAGTTAACTTTGCTGTTCTGGCATTTTTCTATAAATAGGGTGCTTAGTTAGAAATGAAAATCACACCAGAATCAGAAAATTTTCTCTCTATAATATCGAGCGTATTTCTTGTGAGTATTTAGATACTTTATGTGTTGATAACAGTGCAAGTTTTCGTCAGCATAATATCCGATAATCCAGACCGATCTAGTATTCTACTGAGGTAAAGGATGTTATTTTTCTCTTAAATGATGTTATTTTCTTTCAATATTCTTATAGAATATTATTTTCTTTCATATTCCATATTATGAAAGTTATAATATTTTATTTCATATTCCTATATTTAAACTTATTATGGTAATGTATTGCTTCTATAATTCCTGAAATGATCAAAAATTCTTTGAGTGTTGCGCTTCATCTAGTATCATTTCACCGGAATAATTTTTTGAACTGTCTCGTGAAATTTTTATCTTTTCATGTCGAGTTACTATTTACGGGGTACTACTTACGGTAAATTTTTTTTTTTTTTATCTTTGATTGGATCCAGGTTTTGATCTTCATTTTTAAAGTCTGGATAAATTCTCTAATATTTCTCCTTTATCTCACTGAATTCGTTATTCGTATTATTTTTATCATCCTCAGTCCTAAATGGCGATATAACTGAATATCCCTGGCCTGTAGTGCAAAGATGAATGATTACTTGATGAATAGATTTAGCCTGTAGTGCAAAGATGAATGATTACCTTATGAATTTCTTTGGCCCGTAGTGCAAAGATGGACAGGTGTTGTAAAGACCGAGAATTTCACTTGAGTATATGTGTAATTTTTATGAATAATCTTTTTTTAGAAAGTACTTGAACCATATAAGGTATATGTGGATTAAGCTAGAAAGTTAATTTATTAACTAAGAAGTATACTTACTCATTTTCAACAAAGAATAATATAAGTTATGTTAGAAATTAACATAGCTTGAATGTTAGGCTTGATTATTAAATTGAAAAGATTTACAATCTTTAAGTAATTAATTATTGATTTGAGTATGTAAGTGTTTATAACTTATTAAGTCAATTTGGGCTATTAAGTTAATAAACTAGGAGAATATGTTATGACATATGTGAATTATGTACGTGATTGAATAAATATGTATTATATAATGTGTATATATTTATTTTGTAAAGAGATTAAGAATAAAGTTGGGTAACCTAATACATACATTAGGTATTGTAAGTAACTAACCTAATGGGTTATAATATAAGAGAATGATAGTATTTAAAAATATAAACTAATCTTAGGAGATTTATTTTATACATCTCAATTAATTAATTTTATAATCTAAGTAAGGCAAGTCTAATTGGGTTAGGAAAGTAAAGTGATATTCTTGATTTATGGGAATGTGTTATAGTCCAAGTAGTAAGTGTTACTAGTGGGCTAGCCCAATTGAATGATTAAATCAAGCCCACTAATTTTATTGGGAGATATAATTTAATGGCCTTAGTTAAATGAATTAACTTAGCCCAACTTGTGGAATTATAATAGTAGCCCAAGTAATATAAAAATAAACTTGACTACTAATAGCCCAAACTAATTAATTGCAAGCCCAAACATTAATTAAAAAGGCCCAACCTTTGGTCCATGGAAGAAAGGACAATTAATCATTATAGTATGTATATAACACAATAAAAAATAAATAAATCTATAATTGGTAAATAGGGGTATGGCCGGCCACATGAGGGCAAAAGGGGGAGAAAAATTCAAATTTTAACAAAGCTTGGACAATATCTTGTAAATAATCTTTGAGCCTAACACCCATGACAAGTGTTATTCTCTTAGCATGCTCAACACATATGTTTAGTGACTAAGCTTGCAAGTAATGATTAAGTTGGAAGTGAGTGGGATGCATGCTTACAATTTTAATTATACACAATCCCACTAACTACACTTCATTTGCACACTTACACTTCAAGCCCCTTTAGCTAGAGAAAGAAAGGAAACATAGAGAGAAAAGAGGGAGAGATTTTGGGCTAAGAGGAAGAAGAAGAGAGGATCTTGTGCTTCATGCATGCTAAGTTTGTAAGCTACTTTGGCAAGATAAGGAAGATAGCAAGAAAAACTAGGTATTGATTCTCTTTATTGTTTTAAGTTTGATTTCTTATTTGGTGGGTTTTTGATGAAACAAAAGTCTTAAGTTTGATCTTTGATAAACTCTTCATCTATTGGTGTATAAATGTTTTATTTGATGATCAAAACATTTTTTGAAGTTGAATATAAGATCAAAAGGGAGATTTGTACCAAATGAGTTGAGAAAGGCACATGCATGCATGCACTAGGTAATTTTATGATAGATTCCTGTGATGCATGTTGGATATGGTTAATATCATGATTAGAGTGTTAGATCTTAAGTTTAACAAATGAGACTTGTGGATTTATATGAGTTCATATGGTGAGATTTGGAAAAAGGAAGTTAAATAGATTTTTGAAGGAATTTTTGTTTAACTAGTATGCTTTATCATGTGCATGTTGAGATCTATAAGTGATATTTGAGGTTTTCTTTCTTGGTATGCTAGATGCATGAGTTAAGGGCTAAACCCCTTTGGAATCACTCAAATATGTTTTAAAATGAACAAGTTATGAATTTAATCCCAAACTACCCAATTGTTGAGAACAGACTACTAATCAGTCACTTGTAGACTATTTTTGGTAATCACAACAAACTCAAATTTGCTGTTTGATATATGGAAAATGTATTTCGGGAAAATACAAATCCAACGATATCAAATGGACCCAAATCCGAGATGTATATCTCAAGATATGAGCGTTTCCGTAAAGGACCTCAAATATGGAAAACGACTAAACTGTTGCAAATTTTCCTGCTGATCAGTCACTTTGGTACTGATTTCCGGGACCTAAACAAAATAGAATCTGATGTTTGATGAATTGAAATTGGAGCTCGGGAAGATACGAACCCAACGCCTCCGACGGAACCAAAATCCGAGTTGTAGACTTCGTTCTACGAAAGTTTCCGTGAAAGACCCCAAATCTGGTAATTTTGGGCCAAAATTTGAGTATCATTATGGAACGAAATAAAAGTAATATATTGTAATAAATAACTTTAAGGCCACTAATGGGATATTAAGTTAAATACATATAACATAAAATATAATTAATGATTTAATTATTATTTAAATGATGTTAAGTAATAATTAAAATGGGTTAGTGTTAGTAAGATAACTACTTATTATTTAACTAAGCTTGAATAATAAATTGAGTTAATCAATTAATTAATTATTATTTAATTAATATTAAATAATGATTAAAGTATAACTAAGTAAGATTAAATAATTACTTACTTACTTTGACATGAAAGTTTATAGAATTAATTATTTATTATTTGAATAATAAATAAAGATGAATGTTAATTAATTATCCTTTTTAAATAATAAGAAATAATTAAAGAAGAATGAAGTGAATAAATCAAATATTATTTATTCAAAGATGAGGGAGTTATTAATTATTATTTAAAGATAAATAATAATTTAATTGTCCATTATTTAATTAACATTAAATAATGAAGAGTTATAATTGGTTATTGGTAAGTAATAACTAAAGGTAAATAGTTAATTACTATTTAACTAATATTAAATGGTAATCGAAGGAAGAGGGAGTTAACAATTGAACGAAATTAAATAACTCCTTAATTAAACAATTAAAATAAATTATTTAAAGATCTAATAAGTGTTTATCCCTTAAGAAAAGCCTTATTAATTATTAAATTATTAACCTAAGATCAATTCAATATCTTATAGGATTAATGATATTACACTAGATGCATGTACCCAGTGAATGTATTATTGGTAAGATAATAATAGGAGTTAGCGTATTGATGAAATATACACAGTATTAATTGACAGATCTACCTTATCAATGATAGGTCATTCAAAGATTGTTAATTAAAGCTAGAAAGTTGTAGCTCGCTGAACAGGCAAGTTCTCTAACTCAAACTCGAGTTATTATTTTTCAAGCATTGTAGTGGATAATTATTGTTGATTATTCCACATCTAAAATTATTATTGAATATTTGTATTTATTGCAAGTTTCCTAACTCAACTAGAGTTATTATTTTTCAAGCATGGTAGTGAATAATTATTGTTAGTTATTTACCTCTATAATGATTATTGTTGTTAGCACGTAGAGCAATTGATTCTTGTTATATTATTTGAACTGTTTATAAGTCTTGTCTCAGCTAATTGTTTTGGCAAGACAAATATTTGTAACAGCATGAAACGTTCTATATCTTATGAACTGATTTATTATTAAAAGATCTATGCCATTGATTTCGGCTAGATCAGTATTGATATTATATGTTAAAATCATAGTATTTCTTTGAAAGTAATCCAAATCATATTGTTGTGCTACGGACTCGTGATGTAAAACTGAGATGAACAAACTTTATTGTCGTAAATCGACCTATGCGCTATTATTGAGTATTATGCATAATATAGGGTACAAAGGAGTTGGCCGCTCCAGGTACTTGCAGAAGAGTATAATTTAGTTTTTATAACTAATTTATATTCTTGAGGTAATTTAGTTTTAATAACTAATAACTTCTCGAGTAGTTCGTGATCCTTTTGAGATCACTCAGCATGAAATCTTGGAATATCCCACTTTATTGAATATTGTTGCAGTATTGTTAATTTTTCATATTCACTTGAATATTATTGAATCTTTGAAAGAATTTTACTCTTTCATCCTTGATATGTTATTAAGTATGGAATTCGAGAAAGTTTTATTATTGAGATTGTGTTATTATTCAGCTACTTCGAAATCCTTTGATTATTGTTGAAGTTCTATAGAAGCTAGACTCTTCTATTCTTGATATATATCCTTTATTGTATACTTTAACTTACTAAGCAAACTTGTTGCTCACCCTTGCTTAAATAAAACATTTCAGCTAATGCCAAGGTAGCAGAAGGTTCTATCAAGGACAAAGGCAAAGCTTAGGAGTAGTTATTGTCAACTTTTAATGGTTATGTTATATTATGTAAATTTATTATGTAAACCTTTTAGATATATAAGGGAATGTAAGTTATGTCAAGGTTAGTTAACCTGAGATATTGTTATAAGTTGTATTAAGTAATATTAAGAATGATGTTTTTCATTAATGAATGGGTAGTTAGATGTGATATGCATGATGGATCGCGAGCACCAAACTCGAGGTTAGGGAACCCGAATTTGGGGGCGTCACAGGTTGGTATCAGATCTGTAGGTTATAAACCTTAGGTGGAGCGGGGGGGGGGGGGGGGGGAAAGCCTTAGGAATATAACCATATACAGGATAGAGAAAACTCATTTAGAGTTCTAAGCGATGGATTGAGAAAATTCATCAATAGTTAGATATGTGGACACTTAGTGTTTATAGATTGTGTTTAATGGTGAGGTATTAATTAAGTTATTTAAAACTGATTGAAGGATATTAGTAGATGATGAGATTAGGGAATAGAAGGAGATAAAACTCATGTAGAGTTTTCTTGGAGAATTAGTAGTGTTATGAAATATATTTTCATTCCCTACAATGAATTTATGTCTTATTAAGAAATATTAATGGAATTTGTTTGTTATGATATGGTTGTAGGATGTCAGAGATTGGTGAACATAGTAGAACTATGGAAGAGGAACCATGTGACATACATGTGGTGTCTGAAACACTCCGAATAGTCAAGCCCACTTCTGTGGTTGCCCTAGATAAGGAGGAGACGGAGTCAGAGACGGAGTCCGAACGGGGATCCGCAGCAAGAGGTTTCTTTCAAATATGGATGCGTATGAATAATTTAGCGATTCAGAACTCTGAGAAGGAGAATAAAATCAGGGAGTTGGAGGCAAAAATTCGAGACCTTCAGATTGGTAAAGAAGTGATACAATCCTGTTGGGAGGATGAAGTTAGGAATCGATTAAGGATGGAATATCAAGTGGAAGCCTTAAAAGAGGAGTTAAGGAAGACAGGTGAAGGAAGTGAACAAAAGAAAGATTAAGTATGTGAAGTAGAACCTTTTTAAGTAAGATAATATTTTAGTAATATAGTATCGTAGACAATGAGTAGGTATATGTAAATATATATCTATATGAATGTAATTCTCGTTTTTGGTATGAATATCAAGATAACTTTTGTAAGTCTCAACTTTTTGTATAAAGTTGTAGTAATGAATCCCGACTTTTGTGGCAAAGGTATAGTAAATGTTTATAGCAATATGCACTGTGGTGAAAAGTACTGGGTACTATTAGAATGAATATGAATATAAATGCAATTATATGATTGTATGTTTGATTAAGTAAATAAATTTTGAGAAATAAAATATTAAGATGTTTATTTGATGAATTTGATAATTCAGTAAGCTGAATTAGTTAATCCAGCAAGCTGAAATTGGTTTAAGTATAAAATTTTGTATACTACTAATAAGATGTGGCATAAAGACAAAGTATTAATGTAAGTCCTTATTCATCAGATAATGCCGCCAAAACGACAAAACCATAACCAAAGGGAGGAACGGTCTGTGAATAATGAAGGAGATCAAGCCGATCGAATGCACAACTTTGTAGATATGCTAGCTCAAGCTATGCAAACTAGAGCCCCAGCAGCAAGAAATCGACCAGCTAATCGATTGGCTAACTTTAAAGACTTTAAGGCTGTAGGACCGCCGGAATTCAAGGGAACCACTGACCCTATAGAAGCCCAAACATGGGTAAAGGAGATGGAGAAAGCTTTTGTCATTGCTAGAGTAGCGGAGGAGCAAAAGACAGATTTTTCTACCTATTTGATGAAGGGTGAGGCGAATTACCGGTGGGAGACAAACAAGGCTAGAGCCAGAACATCAGTAGTAACCTGGACAAGGTTTAAGGAATTATTTTTCGAGAATTATTTCTTAGAAAGTATGCAAGCAAGAATGGAGGTAAACTTCTTAGAGTTGAAGCAGGAGAGTATGTCGGTTGCAGAATACGCCGCTAAATTTAACGAACTAGCGAGATTCGCTCTACATCAGGTAAACATTGAGGTACGAAAGGCGCAAAGGTTTGAGAATGGAATGAAGCCAGGGATATATAACAAGGTAGCTGTGTTGCAGATTAAGACATTTTCAGCCCTGTTGGAAAAAGTAATCATCGCCGAAGGAGGAAGTGAAGCTGTGTCAAGGTATCATCAAGAAAAGAAGAAAAAGACGAATGAAGGAGGTAGTAGTGGAGGAAGTAACACCAATAAGCGTAAGTGGAAGGACAATATCCAATCTGGAGACAAGTCAGGAGATAGTAGGAAGAAAGGGGAGCCGTGTGTGAATTGCGGCAAAAATCATCCGGGAGTGTGTTTGAAGGGAAAAGGAGTGTGTTTCAACTGTGGACAAGAGTGACACATGTCTCCAAATTGTCCAAGTCCAAAGAAGATACAAGGTTGTTTCTTGTGTGGATCGTTAGAACATCAAATTCGTAACTGTCCAAAGAAGAATGCAGAGAGGGGAAGCAACAATAGAGGAACCAGCAGTGGAACACTGACAATCAAAGGACCTGCTCAGTCAGGAAGACCGACAGCGCGCACGTTTAACATGACGGTTCAAGACGCAGTGGCTGCAAAAGAAGTGGTGACAGGTAAAGATTTTCGTTAATAATATAACCGTATGCGATTTAGTTGATAGATATCAATGTGAGGAACTATTCCATTACGAGTCCAAGTCACATGTTGATATATGAGTTACAGATTGGTATTATGTAGATAGAAATAAAGAAATTGATGATACAACTTTAAAAAGTTAGTAGAACACGAGTATGCCCATGTGATCTTTGGTAACCCTTGAGGTTCCATAGTAGAGTGAGAGAAAGCACAAGTTGCTTAACATATTGAAGGAATGCCATTATGAATATAACGTTGATACCTAATTATAACAGGTAAATATGAGCTATGCCAAGTCAAATGAGACTTGAAATAAGCTAAGATTTTCCACCCTGAATTGGGATAGGAAAGAATAAATGAAGTAATAAATACTAGGAGGGTAATTCAATAAAATTGATTGATTAATAAATGAGTGTATAAGGATAGACTTAAATTAAGCTTATGGGAATGGTGATTCCGGGGACGTAATCCTTATAAGGAGGGGAGAATGTAAAGACCGAGAATTTCACATGATTATATGTGTAATTTTTACGAATAATTTTTTTTTAGAAAGTACTTGAACCATATAAGGTATATGTGGATTAAGCTAGAAAGTTAATTTATTAACTAAGAAGTATACTTACTCATTTTCAAGGAAGAATAATATAAGTTATGTTAGAAATTAACATAGCTTGAATGTTAGGCTTGATTATTAAATTGAAAAGATTTACAATCTTTAAGTAATTAATTATTGATATGAGTATGTAAGTGTTTAAAACTTACTAAGTCAATTTGGGCTATTAAGTTAATAAACTAGGGAAATATGTTATGACATATGTGAATTATGTACGTGATTGAATAAATATGTATTATATAATGTGTATATATTTATTTTGTAAAGAGATTAAGAATAAAGTTGGGTAACCTAATACATACATTAGGTATGGTAAGTAAATAACCTAATGGGTTATAATATAAGAGAATGATAGTATTTAAAAATATAAACTAATCTTAGGAGATTTATTTTATACATCTCAATTAATTAATTTTATAACCTAAGTAAGGCAAGTCTAATTGGGTTATGAAAGTAAAGTGGTATTCTTGATTTATGGGTATGTGTTATAGTCCAAGTAGTAAGTGTTACTAGTGGGCTAGCCCAATTGAATGATTAAATCAAGCCAACTAATTTTATTGAGAGATATAATTTAATGGCCTTAGTTAAATGAATTAACTTAGCCCAACTTGTGGAATTATAATAGTAGCCCAAGTAATATAAAAATAAACTTGACTACTAATAGCCCAAACTAATTAATTGCAAGCCCAAACATTAATTAAAAGGCCCAACCTTTGGTCCATGGAAGAAAGGACAATTAATCATTATAGTATGTATATAACACAATAAAAAAATAAATAAATCTATAATGGATAACTGGGGGTATGGCCGGCCACATGAGGGCAAAAGGGGGAGAAAAATTCAAATTTTAACAAAGCTTGGACAATATCTTGTATATAATCTTTGAGTCCAATACCTATGACAAGTGTCATCCTCTTAGCATGCCCAACACATATGTTTAGTGACTAAGCTTGCAAGTAATGATTAAGTTGGAAGTGAGTGGGATGCATGCTTACAATTTCAATTATACACAATCCCACTAACTACACTTCATTTGCACACTTACACTTCAAGCCCCTTTAGCTAGAGAAAGAAAGGAAACATAGAGAGAAAAAAGGGAGAGATTTTGGGCCAAGAGGAAGAAGAAGAGAGGATCTTGTGCTTCATGTATGCCAAGTTTGTAAGCTACTTTGGCAAGATAAAGAAGATAGCAAGAAAAATTAGGTATTGATTCTCTTTATTTTTTGAAGTTTGATTTCTTATTTGGTGGGTTTTTGATGAAACAAAAGTCTTAAGTTTGATCTTTGATAAACTCTTCATCTATTGGTGTATAAATATTTTATTTGATGATCAAAACATTTTTTGAAGTTGAATATAAGATCAAAAGGGAGATTTGTACCAAATGAGTTGAGAAAGGCACACGCATGCATGCACTAGGTAATTTTATGATAGATTCCTGTGATGCATATTGGATATGGTTAATATCATGATTAGAGTGTTAGATCTTGAGTTTAACAAATGAGACTTGTAGATTTATATGAGTTCATATGGTGAGATTTGGAAAAAGGAAGTTAAATGGATTTTTGAAGGAATTTTTGTTTAACTAGTATGCTTTATCATGTGCATGTTGAGATCTACAAGTGATATTTGAGGTTTTCTTTCTTGGTATGCTAGATGCATGAGTTAAGGGCTAAACTCCTTTGGAATCACTCAAATATGTTTTAAAATGAACAAGTTATGAATTTAATCCCAAACTACCCAACTGTTGAGAACATGCTACTGATCAGTCACTTGTAGACTGTTTTTGGTAACCAAAACAAACTAAAATTTGGTGTTTGATACATGAAAAACGTAGTTTGGGAAAATAAGAATCCAACGATACCAAATGGACCAAATCCGAGATGAGATCTCGAGATTTGAGCGTTTCCGTAAAGGACCTCAAATCTGGAAAACGACTAAACTATTGCAAATTTTTCTGCTGATTAGTCACTTTGGTACTGATTTTTGGGACCTAAACAAAACAGAATCTGATATTTGATGAATGGAAATTGGAGCTCGGGAAGATACGAATCCAACGCCTCCGACGGAACCAAAATCCGAGTTGTAGACTTCGTTCTACGGGCGTTTTCGTGAAGGATCCCAAATCTGAAAATTTTGGGCGAAAATTTGAGTATTATTATGGAACGAAATGAAAGCAAGATATTGTAATAAATAACTTTAAGGCCACTAATGGGCTATTAAGTTAAATACATATAAAATAAAATATAATTAATGATTTAATTATTATTTAAATGATGTTAAGTAATAATTAAAATAGGTTATGTTAGTAAGATAACTACTTATTATTTAACTAAGCTTGAATAATAAATTGAGTTAACCAATTAATTAATTATTATTTAATTAATATTAAATAATGATTAAAGTATAATTAAGTAAGATTAAGTAATTACTTACTTACTTTGACATGAAAGTTTATAGAATTAATTATTTATTATTTGAATAATAAATAAAGATGAATGTTAATTAATTATCCTTTTTAAATAATAAGAAATAATTAAAGAAGAATGAAGTGAATAAATCAAATATTATTTATTCAAAGATGAGGGAGTTATTAATTATTATTTAAAGACAAATAATAATTTAATTGTCCATTATTTAATTAACATTAAATAATGAGGAGTTATAATTGGTTATTGATAAGTAATAACTAAAGGTAAATAGTTAATTACTATTTAACTAATATTAAATGGTAATCGAAGGAAGAGGGAGTTAACAATTGAACGAAATTAAATAACTCCTTAATTAAACAATTAAAATAAATTGTTTAAAGATCTAATAAGTGTTTATCCCTCAAGGAAAGCCTTATTAATTATTAAATCATTAACCTAAGATCAATTCAATATCTTATAGGATTAATGATATTACACTAGATGCATGTACCCAGTGAATGTATTATTGGTAAGATAATAATACGAGTTAGCGTATTGATGAAATATACGCAGTATTAATTGACAGATCTACCTTATCAATGATAGGTCATTCAAAGATTGTTAATTAAAGTTAGAAAGTTGTAGCTCGCTGAACAGGCAAGTTCCCTAACTCAAACTCGAGTTATTATTTTTCAAGCATGGTAGTGGATAATTATTATTTATTATTCCACATCTAAAATTATTATTGAATATTCGAATTTATTGCAAGTTTCCTAACTCAACTAGAGTTATTATTTTTCAAGCATGGTAGTGAATAATTATTGTTAGTTATTCACCTCTATAATGATTATTGTTGTTAGCACGTAGAGCAATTGATTCTTGTTCTATTATTTGAACTGTTTATAAGTCTTGTCTCAGCTAATTATTTTGGCAAGACAAATATTTGTTACAGCATGAAACGTTCTATATCTTATGAACTGATTTATTATTGAAAGATCTATGCCATTGATTTCGGCTAGATCAGTATTGATATTATATGTTGAAATCATAGTATTTCTTTGAAAGTAATCCAAACCATATTGTTGTGCTACGGACTCGTGATGTAAAACTGAGATGAACAAACTTTATTATCGTAAATCGACCTATGCGCTATTATTGAGTATTATGCATAATATATGGTACAAAGGAGTTGGCCGCTCCAGGTACTTACAGAAGAGTATAGTTTAGTTTTTATAACTAATTTATATTCTTGAGGTAATTTAGTTTTAATAACTAATAACTTCTCGAGTAGTTCGTGATCCTTTTGAGATCACTCAGCATGAAATCTTGGAATATCCCACTTTATTGAATATTGTTGCAGTATTGTTAATTCTTCATATTCACTTGAATATTATTGAATCTTTGAAAGAATTTTACTCTTTCATCCTTGATATGTTATTCAGTATGGATTTCGAGAAAGTTTTATTATTGAGATTGAGTTATTATTCAGCTACTTCGAAATCCTTTTATTATTGTTGAAGTTCTATAGAAGCTAGACTATTCTATTCTTGATATATATCCTTTATTGTATACTTTAACTTGCTAAGCAAACTTGTTGCTCACCCTTACTTAAATAAAACATTTCAGCTAATGTCGAGGTAACAGAAGGTCCTATTAGGGACAAAAGCAAAGCTCAGGAGTAGTTATTGTCATCTTTTAATGGTTATGTTATATTATGTAAATTTATTATGTAAACCTTTTGGATATATAAGGGAATGTAAGTTATGTCAAGGTTAGTTAACTTGGGATATTGTTATAAGTTGTATTAAGTAATATTAAGAATGATGTTTTTCGTTAATGAATGGGTAGTTAGATGTGATATGCATGATGGATTGTGAGCACCAAACTCGAGGTTAGGGAACCCGAATTTGGGGGCGTCACAGGTGTTGAGATGAACATGACCAATTGGTGATACAAATGAATATCTTTGGCCTGTAGTGCAAAGATAGATTATTAATTTGGAATATTTATTGATTGATGTTACAGGGATAAAATATTGATGATGGACTTTTAAATCATAGAAGATAGTAGACTTCATTCTCTACTTAACTCTTCTAATGAATTGTTATTTTCGCTGCGAATATTGAGCTAAAACTTGTTGTCCATTATATTTTATCCGATTTATTGAACGCTAACGATATTTTTTTTTCATTATCTTAGTCATAATATTCTTTACTGGGCTAGTTGAGCTCACCCTTTTCATCTATTGTCCTCTTCAGGGAATGAGAATGTTGCGGGAACTAGTCGGGGAACAGTGTGATGGTCAGAGTAGAGCAGTAGTAGTCCTCACTATTTTTGTAAAATAGTGTGATAATAATTGTAATAAAAGAGGACTGAATTTGAGTGTTTATATTTCGTATTATATATTATTTGTAATGAAACTCACAGTTTGTGTAGTCGTATTTTGCACGACCGTATGTTATAAAAGATTGTATTTGGATTCTATACCATGTATTTGGCAACTCAGAATGGGTTGAGTATTGAACCTATTTTGGGGGCGTCACAGCAAGTGATCCTTGGATTTAAGATCATCATAGTATCTTGTGTGTAATGAATTATACTTTGACTTATTCCTTAAGACCCTTAGGGTCTATCAAAGGGTATGCTTGGGTGTAAAAAGTTACATATGGAGATAATGAATGGTCAATAAAGAATCTGCCACTTCTAGTAAAAGAAGAGATATGTCATATGTGATTCGTTAAATGACAACCCAGTAGTCCTTGGCCAAGGTAGAATGAAATTAGAAATGAGTTTCTAATTTGCATTATTTGGAGTTGTGCATTTTCTAACCGAAATACATATAATTAAATAAAATGAGACTTGACAGTAATTCCATGTCTTATATTTAATTAGGACATTATTTGGTGGAAGGATTGAATTGTACGGTAACTATTTACTCACAGGTTCTTTTATGATTAATGTTGAAATCTATATTATCTGGAAAGTCGTTGATCGCTAGGGAGGCTTATCCCTATTGTAGAATAAATATTATTTATTTAAATAGATTATTAGTTTAATTTATTTATTTAAATAAGATTAGAATTGTTCTAATTGATTTATTCACAACCAATTTAATATAAAGAACCTAAAGGGTCACACCATAAAAGAAAGAATAATTATTTAAGAAGGTAATGACATAATCGTAATAATGCATTAAGTGTAATTTATTTAATCTATAGTGATAGAATAAATTAAATAGCTTAATGTTTATTATTTAATATTTTGAAAATATTAACTATAAATTAATAAGAGAAGTCGTATAATTAATATTATCACAATTATTATTATTTTAATTTCTAAAGGAGTTTAGAAATTAATTTAATATTAGTACTCTCATTAATTCCTAATAAGATTAGGAGGCAAATTAATTAAAGGAGTTTAATTAATTAATTCCAATATGATTGGGAAGCCTATTTAATTAAAGGAGTTTAATTAATTAAATGAAAACCTATTTCTAATAGGATTAGAAGGGTTAACCAATATCTATATAAGAGGAGTTTTATGTTAGATAACAGTTGATGCAATTCCAATTGTTGGAGAGTACTCCTTTTCTATAAGGGATAGAAAACTAGGATTTAGCCAACCACCCTCCTTTTTGTCTAATTCCTCTTCCTTGGTGGATCACCTCTAGAGGTCAAACACTTGGGTGGCTAACGTTGATCAAATGAAGGAATCTAACCCGAATATTCAAGGAGATCGCGAAGAACAAAGGAGTTAAACTTGTACATGTGGAAGCTTCGTTCTGCAAGGATATGAATCTAAGCTTGTTCTTTTTCGTTATAATTAATAATTGTGCATAAAGGATGATCCGGGTAATGGTTTTGTAGAAATTTTTAAACTTTGATATATCATGCTTCCGTTAATTTTGCAATTTGACTGCGTCACGATTTCGTACAAACCCAACACTTGGTATTTTGAAGAGGTGAGGATACCTTGCTTTCAGTTTAGATTCTAACTCCCAGGTCATTTCCTCAATATCATGATTTCTCCATAAAACTTTAACTTGAGGTATAACTTTTGAGCGTAGAATATGTTCTTTCTTATCCAAGATCTTGACAGGTACCTCCTCATACGTTAAATCTTTAGCTATCTCGTCTTTTTCTAATTCAATAATGTGATTGGGTCTTTCACATATTTACGTAGCATGGATATGTGAAAAATGTTATGAACACGAGACATGCTTGGCGTTAAGGTGAGTTTATAGGCCACAACTCCTACTTGGTCGAGGATTTCAAATGGACCAATAAATCGTGGGTTAAGATTTCCTCTCTTTTTGAATCTCGTAACTCCTTTCCATGGAGCAACACGTAATAATACATGGTGTCCGATATTAAAATTCACGTCCTTTCGATGAAGATCAGCATAACTCTTTTGTCGATCTTGTGTTGTTTCTATATGTTGTCGGATCATTTGAATATTTTTCGTAGTCATACGTACTAACTTCGGTCCAAACAATATTACTTCACCCACCTCGTCCTAGCATACTGGAGAACGACTCTTTCGTTCATACAACGCCTTGAATGTAGCCATACGTATACTTGCCTAATAACTGTTGTTGTAGCAGAATTTCACTAATGGTAAGTACTTGTCCCAACTTCCTTTGAAGTCTAGAACGCAGAGTCTCAATAGATCTTCAAGAGTTTGAATAGTCCATCTGATTGCTCGTCCGTTTGAGGATGGTATGCAGAACTGAATCGTAAATCAGTGCCCATAGCTTTCTGTAAGCTGACCCAAAATCGTGAAGTGAATCTTAGGTCTCGTTTAGAAACTATGGATACTGGCAGACCATGCAGTCTTATAATCTCATTTATGTACATACGAGCAAGACGTTCAAGTGAATAAGTTTCTCGTATAGGCAAGAAATGAGCATACTTGGTTAATCTATCGACAATGACCCAAATTGCATCTATGCCTTGAGAAACCTTAGGAAGTCCCGTAACGAAATCCATGCTGATGTGCTCCCACTTCCATTCTGGAATTTCAAGTGGTTGCAATGGACCTTTTGGCACTTCATGCTCTGCCTTAACACGTTGACACGTTAAACACCTCGAGATAAACTCTGCGATCTCTCTCTTCATATTGCTCCACCAAAATGTATGTCGAAGAGCACGATACATTTTTGTACTCCCAGGATGGATTGAAAACGGTGTGTTGTGTGCCTCCATCATGATTTTAAACTTCAAATCAGAGTCGTTAGGAACACAAAGTCTGGAGTTAAATCGAAGTATTCTCTCTTCGTAGATTCTTACTTCTGGAATAGCACCTTCTTGTACCTTTTTCTTCATATTCATTAGCTTCGGGTCTGTAGCTTGAGCAGCTTTAACTTTATCAATTAAAGCTGGTTCTACGTGTATATTTTTCATCTTCACTTGGGTCCCTCAAGTCTTTAACTCTATCTCCATCCTTTGTAAGTCATACAAAATGGGTCTTTGTGTTGACATCATCGCACTCGTACCCGCATATGATCTTCTACTCAATGCGTCAGCTACTACGTTCGCTTTTCCAGGATGGTATTGGATGATATAGTCGTAATATTTCAACAGCTTAAGCCAACGTCGTTGCCGCATGTTGAGTTCCTTTTGAGTGATATTTAAGGCTATTATGATCCATATAGATCTCCACTTTCTCCCCATACAGGTAGTGTTTCCAGATCTTCAACGTGAAAATGACAGCTGCCAACTCTAGATAATGAGTAGGATAATTCCTCTCATATTCTTTGAGTTATCGTAAGGCATAGGCTATGACTTTCCCATATTACATGAGAAAATATCCTAAACCTTTGCCTGAAGCATCGCTATAGATGACAAATCCCTCCGAACCAAATGGTATTGTCAGAACAGGTGCTGAAATAAGTCTCCTCTTGAGCTCTTGGAAGCTCTTCTCAGATTCCTCGCTCCATCCAAATTTTGTATCTTTTTTGAGTTAGCTGAGTTAATGGAGTAGCGATTTGAGAAAATCCTTCCACGAATCTCTGATAATAACCAGCTAAGCCCAAAAAACTACGTATTTTGGTTACTGACTTAGGTTGCTCCCAACTTTATATTGCTTTGATCTTTGCCAGGTGAACTGATATTCCATGTTTCGATACCACGTGCCCAAGGAATGCTACTTCCTCAAGCCAGAACTCGTATTTTTTTTAACTTGGCATATAGTTTGTTTTCGCGAAGCTTTTGGAGTATCAGCCTCAAGTGTTGCTCATGATCTTCACTGCTTTTGGAGTAAATGAGGATGTCATCAATAAAGACAACCACAAAATGATCCAAATATTCCTTGAATATCTAGTTCATCATATCCATGAAGGCAGCAGAAGCATTAGTCAATCCAAAAGACATGACTAAGAATTCATATTTCTCGTATCGAGTTCTGAAGGTAGTCTTTGGAATGTCATCAGTTTTAATTTTTAACTGATGATATCCAGAACGAAGATCGATCTTTGAGAAGAATTTAGCACCTTGCAAATGATCAAATAAGTCATCAATGCGAGGTAACGGATACCTAATTCTTGATGGTGACATGGTTCAAATCCCGATAGTCAATATAAAGTCGCATACTCCTGTCTTTCTTCTTTACGAATAAAATAAGAGCACCCCAAGGCGATGTACTAGGACGTATAAAGCCGATGTCTAACAACTCCTGTAGTTGGACCTTTAAATTCTGAAGTTCAATAAGAGCCACTCGATATGGGGTTTTGGAAATAGGTTTTGTACCGGGTTCATGGTCAATAAAAAATTCAACTTCACTTTCTGGGGGTAGGCCAGGAAGTTCTTCGAAAAATACATCAAGAAATTTATTAACAACAAAAATATAATTTAAATCTGATGTATTCTTGTTTAAATCGGTGACATGGGCTAAGAAAGCTTGACATCTATTTTTCAATAAACGAATATCTTTCTGACTTGAAATGACAGTGATTGATTTTAGTGGTTTGGTTGCTTAAATTCGCATAACATGTTGGTTAGGTAAATGAAAGCTAACAACTTTACGAAAATAATCAATTTTATCATGATGAGTAGTTAACCAGTCGATTCCTAAAATCACATCAAATGCAAGTATTTTCAAAGAGATGAGATCAACAAGTAATATGAGGGTGCCAATTTGAATCAAGCAAGATTTGTAAACTGTGGATGTAATGAAGGTTTCTCCCAACGGAGTTTCAACAGATAAGTCAAAGTCTAATTTCTCAGTGGTCAAGTTCAAAGGTTGAGCACAAGCAAGTGAAATAAAAGAATTGGTAGAACAGGTATCTAATAAGGTATAGACTTCGCAAGAGTTTACGATTAGCTTACCCATGATAACTTCGTTCGGGTTCCTCGCTTTTTGGGAAGTCACGACAAAAGCTCTCCCCCGAACCACCGACTTTGACTTATCTGGGACTGCCTTTGGTGTCACCATCCCAGCTGGACTTGACTTCGCTGTAGGGAACACTCGAGCTATGTGACATTCTTTTATGCAATTATAGCACAACTTGGATTGCTATGTGTAGTGTGGACTGATGTGTCCCTCTTGTCCGCATTTATAACATACGACCGGTGGTCGTTCCCCTCCCCTAGAAACGGTTGTTGGTGCTGGTGCTGCTACCGATGTCTTTCCGTCGTCATTGTTGAATCTTCTCTTTTTGAAATTTCCACCTGACTCACTTCTTCTATTATCTTGGATATGATTACCACCGAAGTGGTTACCATTTCTGGTATTATAATTTCCTCCACGCTGGTTATCATTGTTCCGATGACTGTTGCCATCGGTACGACTATGGTTGTTGTCCTTTGGTTGAATAGTCTCATTATCTCGCTCCAATAATTGAGCCCTATTCACAACATCTGAATACAAACAAAGTTTATGAGAAAGGAGGTACTGACGAATTTCAGGTTTCAAACCTCTCAAAAACATTCGTGTCATTCGTTCCTCATTATCCACCAAATGGGATGCAAACCGGGTTAATTCCGCAAACTTGGCCTCGTATTGTGATACAGTCATATTGTTTGTTCCAGTTTGATGAATTCTACCTCTTTCATATGATGAATACTTTCTGGAAAGTACTTGTCGTTGAACAATTCCTGGAATTTCTCCCAAGTCATATTAAGTGCA
This sequence comes from Panax stipuleanatus, assembly GCA_020205555.1. Taxonomy (NCBI): domain Eukaryota; kingdom Viridiplantae; phylum Streptophyta; class Magnoliopsida; order Apiales; family Araliaceae; genus Panax; species Panax stipuleanatus. The sequence goes on along the minus strand of CM035125.1, from coordinate 92,865,834 downwards.
GAAAGATTAGTACGCTTCACAGATTCTCAACAGTAATCTGCCTCTCCACGAAACATAAAGGTGGCAAAGGGGACCTTTTGCTCCTCTGTGCATCCCAGGACATCAAATATTTTGGTGATTTGCTTAACCCAAGCTTCTTCCTTGAGTGGATCTGGTTTTCCCAAAAACTTCAGCGGTCCCAACTCCTTGAATTGCTTGGCAGTGACAAGCTGCGAGTTACCATTATTTCCACCTATATTTTGAATAGGAGTCTCTCTCGTCTGGTTTTGCATGAATTGTAGAAAGCTCCTAAACACCCCATCATTCATCATTTGGTCGGTGGTGTTGTTTACAGATGGATTATTGCCTTCCTTAGGCATATTATCCTGGTTATTAATTGACGGTGTCTCAATGGTCTCATATGCTCCATTGCTTATCTCCCGATTTTCAGATGCCATTCTCAAATACTGCCATAAAATAAGGGTTAATTAAAGAAATTGACATAACACATATTATCCCTATATTTCGACCGACCAATTAAATAACAAATAAGCTTAGGTAGGACACACTAGCGAAGAATTTTACTCGTCCCTCCCCTCCTAGTTCTAATCCCAGATCTCCGCCAGAGATCATATCCCTAAGCTCTGATACCAACTGTGACGCCCCCAAAATAGGTCCACACAACCCATTCTGAATGGCCAAAATACATGGTACAGAATTCAAATACAAACTTCATACTTACAACTATTAAACTGTCGTGCAAATACGACAAAACATATGCTATGAGTTTCAATACAAATATTGTCTTGCAGACAATATCCAAACTCAAATAAAGTCTTCATTACAATTATTGTCACACTATTTTATAGAATAGTGAGGACTACTATAATAACCATCTTGGACCATTACTCTACTCCCCGACTAGTCCCAGCTACACTCTTGCTTCTTGAGAAGAACAATGGAACCAATAGAAAAAAGGTGAGCTCAATTAGCCCAGTAAAAAATATTATGACTAAGATAATATAGAACACATTATCCTTAGTCCTCAACAGGAAAAAATCTGATAGAATACAATAGACAATAAGTTTTAGATCAACAATTGCAGCGGAAATATCAATTCATTAGAAGAGTCAAGTAGAGCATGATGTCTACTATCTTCTATGATTTAAAAGTCCATCATCAATATTTTATCCCTGTAACATTAATCAATAAATATTTCAAATCAATAATCTATCTTTGCACTACGGGCCAAAGATATTCATTTGTATCACCAGTGGTCATGATCATGTCAAACACCTGTCCATCTTTGCACTATGGGCCAAAGATATTTATCAATCAACAGTTCATCTTTGCACTACGGGCCAAAGATATTCATCAATCAACAGTTCATCTTTGCACTACGGGCCAAAGATATTCATCAATCAACAGTTCATATTTGCACTACGGGCCAAAGATAACTTTTACCACAATTTAAGATCGAGGATGATGAAAAATGATATAAAGAACGAATCAAGTGAGATCAAGAATAAATATTAGAGATTTGTAATTTATTTTATTCAAGTTCAAGAATGTTCAAATTGTCAACATAATAATCAATTTGTGGAGTAAAATTCAAGAATGATATTTGTTAATGCCAAGATTCGTCAACGCGCTCCAATCACCAAGCGCGTCCAATCCTGCACAAAACGGGTAAACACCAAAGCTTGACGGCTTGGGCCGCCGGGGGATAGCTCCGGTGTGAGAGTAAGTCCAGGCTAACAAGGTTTAACAATGGAGGGATAAATTACTCTATTGCTGGAATAATAAAGTGTTTTTTCTTTACCTTTCAGGGTTTAAGCCATGTATATATATCTCACATCCATGCTAGAGTCCATATCCCTTTAGGGTTAGAGTTCCCCCGAACATTCCTTGCATAATAGGATAGTGTCAAATCTCCTAAAATATAGGAAGTTTAATCATTGCAGGATCCTTCTTTCCATAAGTATAGTTCCCATATAATTTAGGAATGTTCTCCTCATATAGACCCCCCAACCTTACCTCAACCCAACCATGGTTTGGGTCGAGGCCAATTCGCAACCAAGCCCAAATCGGGTCTTGGGTCTTCAAATATTCGGGCCCGGAGTGGATGGCAAACGTAGTCTTGGTTCAGAAGTAGAATGGCAAGTGGCGGGTCTGCATCGACTATACTGATCTGAACAAAGCATGCCCGAAAGACTTCTACCCTCTGCCACATATCGACCAGCTGATCGATGCCACTTCGGGGTACGTACTGCTTAGTTTCATGGACGCATTTTCAGGTTATCACCAGATCTCAATGTGCAAGGAAGATATACCAAAGACGGCCTTCATAACCCATCGGTCGGTATATGCCTATAAGAAGATGACCTTCGGCTTATTGAACGCAGGTGCCACTTACCAAAGAATGATGAACTACGTCTTCCGGAACCAGCTGGGAAAGAGCATGGAAGCCTACGTAGATGATATAATCGTGAAAAGTATGTCGGTCCGAGGGCACTTGGATGACTTGGAGAATTGCTTCTAGACGGTTCGGCGTTACAATCTGAGATTGAATCCTACAAAGTGCACCTTTGGTCTGGAAGCCGGGAAATTCTTGGGGCCCTAATATTTGAAGACCCAAGACCCGATTTGGGCTTGGTTGCGAATTGGCCTCGACCCAAACCATAGTTGGGTTGAGGTAAGGTTGGGGGGTCTATATGAGAAGAACATTCCTAAATTATATGAGAACTATATTTATGGAAAGAAGGATCCTGCAATGATTAAACTTCCTATATTTTAGGAGATTTGACACTATCCTATTATGCAAGGGATGTTCTGGGGAACTCTAACCCTAAAGGGATATGGACTCTAGCATGGATGTGAGATATATATACATGGCTTAAACCCTGAAAGGTAAAGAAAAAACACTTTATTATTCCAGCAATAGAGTAATTTATCCCTCCATTGTTAAACCTTGTCAGCCTGGACTTACTCTCACACCGGAGCTATCCCCCGGCGGCCCAAGCCGTCAAGCTTTGGTGTTTACCCGTTTTGTGCAGGATTGGACGCGCTTGGTGATTGGAGCGCGTGGACGAATCTTGGCGTTAATAATATTCATATATCAAAATAATTTGGATAGAAAAAAACTAATTATTATAGTGAATAGTACCCCATAAATAGTACTTCATATGAATAATATTATATGAATAGTATCGTACGAACTAGTACCCCGACATGAAAATATTAAAATTTGATAAGAAAGTTCAGAACAATATTTCAGTTAAATGATATTAGATGAAGCACAAACTTTAAAGAATTTTTAATCAATTTTTAATCATTTCAGGATTTATAGAAGCAATACTTACCATAGTAAGTTTAAATTTAGGAATATGAAATGAAATAATATCACTTTCATAATATGTGATAGTAGTGTGCATACAAGCCAATCATGTATGATGATAAAGCACATACTTTGTAAACAATCTTATTTATTTATTAATAAAATATTCATTTATTAAAGACATTTAATTATCTACATGGTGCTGTTTTTATAATATGTAAATAACCCATAGTTTTAAGCAATACTTTTAGAATCATGATGATGATCATGCTAATGAGATCTAAATTCTTAGAAAGCTCTAAAACTAAAATAGTTTCTAATCATGGGATTACTAAAAAGGGGATTAGTAAATCCGGATAGATTGGTACATATGTTGCTTGCTCATTGGATGAGGATGATTGATCTCATGATCATTTGTGTGGAGACACTAAAGCAAGTATGTAGGTGCTTATTGGAGAATAAGTTCACTGAACGTGACTCGCAATGGAATACCTAATGGAGTTTTACTAGCTTGTCAATAGGAATTCCTAATGTGATAGTAGTACAAATGATCCTTGGACTTGAGATCATCATAGTATCTTGTATGTAACAAACTATACTTTGACTTATTCCTTAAGACCTTTTAAGGCATATATAGGGTATGCTTGGGTATAATGAGTTACATATGGAGATAATGAATGATCAATAAAGAATCTACCACCTCTAGTAAAAGAGGAGATATGTCCTATGTGATTCGTTAAATGACAACCCAGGAATCCTTGGCCAAGGTGGAATGAAATTAGAAAGAGGTTTCTAATTTATATTAATCGGAGTTGTGCATTTTCTAATCGAAATACATATGATTAAATAAAATAAGACTTGACAGTAAATCCATGTCTTATATTTAATTGGGACATTATATGGTGGAATGATTGAATTGTACGGTAACTATTTACTCACAGGTTCTTTTATGATTAATGTTGAAATCTATATTATCTGGAAAGTCGTTGATCGCTAGGGAGGCTTATCCCTATTGTAGAATAAATATTATTTATTTAAATAGATTATTAATTTAATTTATTTATTTAAATAAGATTAAAATTATTTTAATTGATTTGTTCACAACCAGTTTAATATAGAGAACCTAAAGGGTCACACCATAAAAGGAAGAATAATTATTTAAGAAGGTAATGGCATAATCGTAATAATGCATTAAGTGTAATTAATTTAATCTATAGTGATAGAATAAATTAAATAGCTTAATATTTATTATTTAATATTTTGGAAATATTAAATATAAATTAATAAGAGGAGTCTTATTAATATTATTACAATTATTATTATTTTAATTTCTAAAGGAGTTTAGTAATTAATTTAATATTAGTACTCTCAGTTATTCCTAATAAGATTAGGAGACAAATTAATTAAATGAATTTAATTAATTATTCCCCATGTGGTGGGAATCCTAAATTAATTAAAGGAGTTTAATTAATTAAAAGAAATTCCATGTCTAATAGGATTAGAATGGTTGACCAATATCTATATAAGAGGAGTCTTATAATAGATATTGATTGATGCAATTTCAGTTGTTGGAGAGTACTCCTTTTCTATAGAGGATAGAAAACTAAGGTTTAGCCTAAACACCCTTCTTCTTGATAATTCCTCTTCCTTGGTGGATTACCTCTAGAGGCCAAACACTTGGGTGGCTAACGTTGATCAAAGGAAAGAATCTAACCCGAAAATTCAAGGAGATCACGAAGAACTAGGAGTTAAACTAGTACCTGTGGAAGCTTCGTTCTACAAGGGTATAATTCCATAACTTCTTATTTATCGTTTTAAATTAATAATTTGCATAAAGAATGATCCGGGTAATGGTTTTGTAGAAATTTTTTAAACTCTGATATACCATGCTTCCACTAATTTTTGCAATTTGATTGCGTCACGATTTCGTACAAACCCAACAGTGGCATCAGAGCCAAACCTTTATGCAATTATTAATTTATTTTTGATTTCATATACATATGAGTATGTATTTAAAATAATTTATTGGGCATAATTTTATTGTATAAAATTATTTTTTTTAAGAAAAAAATGACGTTTTTTTTGGGACGAATCACAATTTTTTTTTTTTGGTGCTAATCTTGAATTCTGCAAAGAAAAGGTGTTGTCTCTTTCTTACTCCAAAAAGAAGGTGACCCATCAGGAAAGGACTCTTTTAATAAACCTGCAGGACTCTTTTAATAAAAGAAGGTGACTTCCTTTTAAAAAATAAATGTGAATTTATATTATATTATATATATATATATGATATATTTATATATTATATTCTAAATAATTTTATAATTAAAATAAAGAGTTTATTTTAATCTTGAAATTGAATTTCATGCAATTTAAAATTGCCCATTAAATGATACTCATATATATATGGAATGTTTTAATTCATGAGATGAATATTTATTTATTGATATATATGGTGATATGTATGATAATAAATGGGGATTGATTATGGACTATTTAACCAATGTGATTGGATTTTATTTTAGTTGAATGCTTGAATGAATGAGTTTTATTAAATGGGATTTGTGTACCTCGTCTTCTCTAATTTTTTTTCTTGATGTAAAATTCTATCTCCATCCTATGTACTTCCCCTTAACTGCTGATCAAGGTTTCTATTTAAATTAAATAGTTTAATGTAATAGAAATAGTTAGAATTATCTTGAAGAAATTGGAGACCAAGGAGCAAGGAGCGCGTGAAGACCCGTTTGTATGGAGCCCGGGTTTAAATGTAATAGTTATATTTAAATTTAAATTCTTGCACTCCTAGGTTTGACCTTTTGGTTCACTTGGTGGCTCTAGTGAACCAAACTAGAATAAAAGTTCATAATCAATCCGAGTAGAATATAGTATTCTATATTGCATGCTAAATATTATATATATTATATTTTATGCAAACATGCTTCGCATGTTTAATAAAATGACACGTATTTTATATATATATATATATATATATATATATATATATATATATGTGCATGCGCGCTAAACAAGATGAGACAAATAATAACAAACCCCTCAAAGAAATAATATTAAGTCCGAAGCGTTCAAATGATATTTGGAATATCGAACGTCGCCTTCTAGCATGATAAATTAATAGAGTATTAAATATTTAATATGAGCTTGTTGTGCTATCCACAAGGCGAGTATTGCGTATTTAAGATGTTAATTAATCACATTTGATGCTTATCAAGAAAATTGAACGATCTAGTCTTGTTGTGCTATCCACAAGGACGAACATTTTTCTTTTTTGAATTTATGGAAGTGCTAGGCTGGACTTAACTTAAATCATTTTAGTTCGGATGTGCACACACTTGACCATTATGATTTAAGAGGCAAAATAAAAGGAGTTATATAGTGATGTAATTGACAAGAGTTGTCTACCTATTTATTTGTATATCGCTTGTTGTGCTATCCACAAGGTTATATACATTTGAAATGGGATCCTTATTCTCACTAGCAAATCTTTAATTAGATGTTGCCGAACTATATAATTGAGGGTAATATAGTTTGATAAAAATAGTGGGAGATACCAATTTAAAATAAAGACCTAAATTTATTTTGGTATGCAAAATTAATAAAATGAATGTTTGCTAAAATGTTGTTTTTCACATGTAGAATTTTAAAAATGTCAAAATCACTAATTTCACTGCGAAGCATGCTTGATGCTAATAAGCTTACCGGGCCGAATTATACGGACTGGCTAAGAAATCTGAGAATAGTTCTCACTGCTGAAAAGATTTCTTATGTCCTAAACTCACCTGTCCCTGGAACTGTTCCAGAAACAGCCTCTGAGGAAGAGATTGCCACCATTGTAAAGTGACAAGATGATGCATCTGTGGCTCAATGCATCATGCTCGCATCCATGAATAACAAGCTTCAGCGTCAGCACGAAAACATGGATGCTCCTACTATGTTGATTCACCTCAAGGAGTTGTATGGTGAACAAAGTAGGACTGCTAGATATAAGTTATCTAAGGAACTCTTCCGATCTCGGATGACCAAGGGCAAAGTGAACATAAAGGAACAAAAGAAATCTGATCCAGCTAGCAAAGGAATGTGCTTCCATTGCAACGAGCCAGGTCATTGGAAGAGGAACTGCAAGAAGTTTCTGGCAAAGAAGAAGCTTGGAGAAGCTTCGACTTCCAATCAAGGTTTGTTCATGATTAAAATTAATTTTTCAGAAAGTTAAAATTCTACTTGGGTATTGGATACCAGCTGTGATTTTCACATATGTAATAATGTGAAGGGACTGGTCAGAAATAGAAAGCTGAGCAATGATAAGGTCATCCTACGAGTGGGGAATGGAGCAAAGGTTGCTGCATTAGCTGTAGGAACTTATTGTTTAGTAATGCCTTCGGGGCAAGTCCATTTATCTAAATAATTATTATTTTATTCTGAATATTATTAGAAACATTATTTCTATTTCTGTATTGGATATGGAAGGATATGACGTTATTATAAAGAACAACATTTGTTCAATTTATAAAGACGATGTTTTATATAGTATTGGAAATTTGCGAAATGGACTTTATATACTTGACTTGCAAGAAAATATATTTCAAATTGAACAAACTAAGAAAAGAAAAAGAGATAATATTAATTATACCTACATGTGGCACTGTAGACTTGGTCATATCAATAAAACAAGATTATCCAAGTTGCATAAGGATGGGCTCCTAGAGCTATCCGATTATGAATCATATCCAACTTGTGAATCTTGTCTCATGGGTAAAATGACTAAATCTCCTTTTAGTGGAAAAGGAGAAAGAGTTACAGAGTTATTGACATTGATTCACACAGACGTTTGTGGGCCTATGACAAAAAGTGCACGGGGTGGGTATTCTTATTTTATTACTTTCACTGATGATCACTCAAGATTTGGATATGTGTATTTAATGAAATACAAGTCAGAATCATTTGAAAAGTTCAAAGAGTTCAAAAGTGAAGTAGAGAAACAAACGGGCAAGAGTATAAAGATACTTTGATCAGATCGAGGTGGAGAATACTTAAGCGGTGAGTTTCTCAATTGTCTCAAAGAAAATGGTATAATCTCACAATGGACTCCTCCAGGTACACCACAGTTAAATGGAGTATCTGAAAGGAGAAATCGAACACTGTTGGACATGGTTCGATCCATGATGAGTTTTACCGACCTTCCAATTTCCTTCTGGGGATATGCCCTAGAAACGGCTGCATACCTACTTAACAAGGTACCTACCAAATCCGTCCCAAAGACTCCATATGAGATGTGGAAGGGGAGGAAACCAAATCTTAAGCATGTTAAGACTTGGGGTTGCCCAGCTTATGTCAAAAGTTTGAAAATGATAAGCTACAGACTAAATCCGATAAGTGTAGATTTGTGGGATACCCTAAAGAAACTTTAGGGTTTTATTTCTATCATCCAACTGATCAAAAGGTGTTTGTTGCGAAACATGCTGCCTTCTTGGAAAAGGAGTTTATCCATGAAGGGGTCAGTGGGAGTCTTAAAGAAGTTCAAGAACCACAAATTACCACGGATCAAAGTCAGGTACCTGACCAAGTAGAAGAACCTACTATACCACACCCTGTTCGTAAATCTGGAAGAGTACCGAAGATACTTGAGAGGTATGGATTCGTTATAGAGGATGACGATGAGGTACACATCATGAATGATGATGATCCATTGAATTACAAACATGTTATGAGTAATAAAGACTCAGGGAAATGGCTTGAAGCCATGAAATCCGAAATGGACTCCATGTATGAAAACAAAGTATGGACTTTGGTTTCACCATCTGAAGGCATTAAGCCTATTGGGTGTAAATGGGTCTTTAAAAGAAAGACGGGAGCGGACGGCAAGGTAGAGACCTATAAGGCCCGACTGATTGCAAAAGGTTTCAAAGAAAGACAAGGAGTTGACTATGATAAAACCTTCTCACCAGTAGCTATGCTCAAGTCCATTCGGATTTTGCTTGCGATTGCAGCTTATAACGACTATGAGATCTGGTAGATGGACGTGAAAACGGCCTTCCTCAATGGGAAACTTGAGGAGGATGTGTATATGACACAGCCAGAGGGATTTGTTTCAAAGGTTGGAACAAATCAAGTCTGTAAGCTGCAACGATCCATTTATGGATTGAAGCAAGCTTCTCATAGATGGAACATTCGTTTTGATGAGACAATCAAAGAGTTTGATTTTATCAAAAACGACGATGAACCATGTGTGTACAAGAAGGTTAATGGGAACGCAGTTTCATTTCTTGTATTATATGTTGATGATATATTACTGATAGGGAATGACATTCCTATGCTATAATCGATTAAAATCTGGCTATCTAAACACTTCTCCATGAAGGACTTGGGAGAAACATCCTATATTTTGGGGATAAAGATCTGTAGAGATAGATCTAAAAGGATGCTTGGTTTATCCCAAGGAACGTACATTGATACGATGCTAAAGAGGTTTAGCATGGAAGATTCCAAAAGAGGTCTCATGCCGATGAGCCATGGAATACATCTCTCCAAGAAACAGGCCCCAAAGACACCTGAGGAGAGAGACCGTATGAGTAAGATCCCTTATGCTTCTGCAATAGGATATATCATGTACGGTATGATATGTGCTAGACCGGATGTTGCTCATGCACTTAGTGTAACGAGCAGATACCAGTCGAATCCTGGAGAAGAGCACTGGAAGGCAGTGAAGAATATCCTAAAGTACTTGAGAAGGACTAAAGATATTTTTCTTGTCTACGGTGGGTCTGAATTAAAACTCGGGGGATTCACGGACTAAAGTTTTCAAACAGACCAAGATGATAGTAAATCTGTTTCAGGGTATGTGTCTACTTTGAACGGAGGCGCAGTGAGTTGGAAGAGTTCCAAGCAGCAAACAGTTGCTGATTCAGTGACAGAGGCAGAGTATATAGCTGCAAGTGAAGCTGCAAAAGAAACTGTTTGGATGAAGAAGTTCATAACTGAACTTGGTGTGGGTTCCTAGCATTGGAGAAGCAGTTCCCGTTTAATGTGACAACACAGGAGCAGTTGCACATGCTAAGGAACCCAGGTCTCATCAGAAATCTAAACACATGTTGCGGCGATTTCATTTGATCAGGGAGATCATTGAAAGAGGAGATGTCACCTTGGAGCGTGTAGACTCTCAAGACAACATTGCAAATCCATTTACTAAAGCTTTAACACAACAGCAGTTTGATCGTCACTTAGAGAAGATGGGTATGAGATACTATGGCGATTGGCTTTAGTGCAAGTGGGAGATTGATAGTAGTGTGCATACAAGCCAATCATGTATGATGATAAAGCACATACTTTGTAAACAATCTTATTTCATTATTAATAAAATATTCATTTATTAAAGGTATTTAATTATCTACATGGTGCTATTTTTATAATATGTAAATAACCCATAGTTTTAAGCAATACTTTTAGAATCATGATGATGATCATGCTAATGAGATCTAAATTCAGAAAGCTCTAAAACTAAAATAGTTCCCAATCATGGGATTACTAAAAAGAGGATTAGTAAATCCGGATAGATTGGTACATATGTTGCTTGCTCATTGGATGAGGATGATTGATCTCATAATCATTTGTGTGGAGACACTAAAGCAAGTATGTAGGTGCTTATTGGAGAATAAGTTCACTGAATGTGACTCGCAATGGAAAACCTAATGGAGTTTTACTAGCTTGTCAATAGGAATTCCTAATGTGATAGTAGTACAAATGATCCTTGGACTTGAGATCATCATAGTATCTTGTATGTAACAAATTATACTTTGACTTATTCCTTAAGACCTTTTAAGGCATATATAGGGTATGCTTGGGTATAATGAGTTACATATGGAGATAATGAATGATCAATAAAGAATCTACCACCTCTAGTAAAAGAGGAGATATGTCCTATGTGATTCGTTAAATGACAACCCAGGAATCCTTGGCCAAGGTGGAATGAAATTAGAAAGAGGTTTCTAATTTACATTAATCGGAGTTGTGCATTTTCTAATCGAAATACATATGATTAAATAAAATAAGACTTGACAGTAAATCCATGTCTTATATTTAATTGGGACATTATATGGTGGAAGGATTGAATTGTACGGTAACTATTTACTCACAGGTTCTTTTATGATTAATGTTGAAATCTATATTATCTGGAAAGTCGTTGATCGCTAGGGAGGCTTATCCCTATTGTAGAATAAATATTATTTATTTAAATAGATTATTAATTTAATTTATTTATTTAAATAAGATTAAAATTATTTTAATTGATTTATTCACAACCAGTTTAATATAGAGATCCTGAAGGGTCACACTATAAAAGGAAGAATAATTATTTAAGAAGGAAATGGCATAATCGTAATAATGCATTAAGTGTAATTAATTTAATCTATAGTGATAGAATAAATTAAATAGCTTAATATTTATTATTTAATATTTTGGAAATATTAAATATAAATTAATAAGAGGAGTCTTATTAATATTATTACAATTATTATTATTTTAATTTCTAAAGGAGTTTAGTAATTAATTTAATATTAGTACTCTCAGTTATTCCTAATAAGATTAGGAGACAAATTAATTAAATGAATTTAATTAATTATTCCCCATGTGGTGAGAATCCTAAATTAATTAAAGGAGTTTAATTAATTAAAAGAAATCCCATGTCTAATAGGATTAGAAGGGTTGACCAATATCTATATAAGAGGAGTCTTATAATAGATATTGATTGATGCAATTTCAGTTGTTGGAGAGTACTCCTTTTCTATAGAGGATAGAAAACTAAGGTTTAGCTAAACACTCTCCTTCTTGATAATTCCTCTTCCTTGGTGGATCACCTCTAGAGGCCAAACACTTGGGTGGCTAACGTTGATCAAAGGAAGGAATCTAACCCGAAAATTCAAGGAGATCATGAAGAACTAGGAGTTGAACTAGTACTTGTGGAAGCTTCGTTCTACAAGGGTATGATTCCATGACTTTTTATTTATCGTTTTAAATTAATAATTTGCATAAAAGATGATCCGGGTAATGGTTTTGTAGACATTTTTTAAACTCTGATATACCATGCTTCCGCTAATTTTTGCAATTTGATTGCGTCACGATTTCGTACAAATCCAACAATATGGAGTATGAAAGAAAATGATATCCCTTACGAGTAATGAAATAAAATAATATCCTTTACGAATATTGAAAAAAAATAACATCCTTTACCTTAGTAGAAAACTAGAATTGACTGGTATACCAGATATTATTTTGAAAATTTTTTGCACTATAAACTATACTCAAAGTATCCTTATACTCAAAAAAATACTCACAATATAATAGTAGAAGCACTTATGTTTTGGTGTCTTAGGATGAAGGGGTAACCCCACTTTTATAGTGAAACCTCAGAGGAAGAAATCAAATGAGCTGCCTAACTTTGCCTAACTATCCTTTTTTTTCTTCTTTCTCTGCCTAACCGTCCTTTTTCTCCGCCTAACTTTCTTTCTTTCTTTCTTATTGGTTAAGGGCGCACACATTTAGAAAATATGGTTTGCAGGAGTAGTATTTCACTCATTAGGAAAAAGAGAAGTGCACAGGAAGTTTTTTTTAAAAAAACTTAACAATCTGACAAAGTTAATTTAATATTATTGTCGACATCGGAAAAAATTCCCTCCCTCTTTTGTTGTTGAAGGAGGGGTCATATTTCTTTGGTTTTGTTTTCCATCCTCTCTTATCCAGGGAAAAAGAGAGGAATGCCCATATTCCCTAATTTGATATTATTCTACCCTTTTGCTTTCGTTATGTCTTTGGGGATTCCGTTTAAAGGGTGAATTTGTAGGAAATTGGTATCGAGATAAGTGTCGATGATTTTGAAAAGATGGATTTAATTTTGATGATTGGACCGACTGAGACAGAGCCGCCAGTTGGTATTTTGAAAATGGATGTACCAACTCATCCGAGTTTTAATAGTTTTTCGCAAGATGGTCCAATGCGTGACTCCAAAAGATTGGTCTTGAAACCCGAGATTCGTGGAATTCGGGGGCTAGGTTAAGCGGGAGGAAGGTGTTAGGCACCCCCCGACTCCCGTGTAAGCACGATACCACATCTTATTAATTTTCTATGTATAAAGTGTGTATGTGTGTGTGTTTTATTTTGAAAGCTTAATTAGTTTTTTCTAAGTCTTTATTTTGGGTGACTTGAAAGTAGTGTTGTACCTCTTTTGCGCCTTGGTACGAAGAATTTGATTTGTTAAAAAGTTCATTTTTAGCAAGATATATGAATTGAAATGACGTTTTAGAAAGTAAGATTTTCAAATCCTTTGCCCGACTAGGAATCGAGGACTTCGATACTTCCTTTTATTCTTTATGTTTATTACGTGATCTACCCCGAATCGCTTTATTATGATTGAAAGCTCTTTGCGATTTTATTAGAAATCATTTTGATGATATGCATGCAAAAGCGTTAAAAAGGAGTCGGATCACCATCGGGCATGTAAGCCATCTCGATGAATCGAGCTCCCGCAATCAAGGTTTTTACTATCACGGGATCTTGAATCCGACTTCTCGGGACTAACCCCTCGAGCTCGTTTTCAAGATCCAAATATTACATATACAACGATATTTACGCTATTACAACATTACAACATAAAATCCGGTCCATCGTGGGAATCAAGTCGAATCCATTCTGGGATCTCAACATCGGGATTCCTAGGCTCACATTATTTATGCGGGATTAAATATATACAATGTCCTTAGCTTTGATATTAGGTGATTTCATCGGTTGAAATCACCATTTTAAGCCATTTCAGACCCCTTTCGCCTCTAAATATAGATTTAGGGTTATACGGGGTAACCGGGACCATTTAAAGCGATAAATCCGTAGATCTACCATGAATCTAAGCCGTTCTAGCCCATGGGTTAAAGCTTCATGCTTAATAACCTATCAAAGGCTAGATTTGGCTTAGATCTCAGTAGATCTAGCCTCCGCGATCGATCTACAACGTAATAAGCACAATATAACAGATAAAAACGTAATATCTACCAACTATTACACGATATGCTTAAAATACAACAAGTTTAACTATATTCAAATAAGATATATCATTAATCTAGTATTTGAACAACATTTACAAAGAAATGAAGCTAGAAAGTGTGTCGTTTCACCTTGGGGGACGCGTGAACAAGTGTTTTAACTCCCGTGGCCAATGTGGATCACTCCCGGGGCTTCAAGTAAGTACTAGATGGGATGATTAAGCTTCAAGTTGGTTGTATGAAGTTTAACCCAAGCCTCTCTCCTAGAATGTCATTCTCTCTCTAAAATGTATCTCTCTCCTTTCTAAAATGAACTAGTGTGGGGGTTTTAATCTGCCAGAGGCAGCCGCATGTATGGTTGCGGCTAGGCCAGGTGGGCCCCACAAGCTCGGCAGGTGTTCCTTCGATCCCAGTTTGGCAGCATTTAACCTCCGCCGCTCGACCTTTCGAACAGTCTTTGATGAACGCAGAGGGGGAAGATCGAGTCTAGCTAGATTAGGGTTCGGAAAGTCTGTGACGCCCCCAAATTCGGGTCTCAAATACCTGGATTCGGTCATCACGATCCAATATAATATCCACCTCTAAACAACATACATCAACTAAATGCGAAAAGAAATAAACGTATGTCGTTCATTCAAAAGGTGTTACTAGTCCCAAGATTTGATAACCTAATACAACCTTAATCATACCCTAGAATAACCATTAGGGTTCAAATTACATAAATAGTAATTAAACTAAGCATAAAACAAAGTCAGCTACTGGAAGTTTATTGCTTCATCTTTTCTTTTCCCTTGTCCTTCCTTGAAGTCTCGGGTTTAACTGTAATAAAAGTCATGATATAGCAAGGGTGAGCAACTAGTTTGTTTAACAAGTTTAAATACAGCAATCAAGGATATATCATGATTAAGGAATATATACAAAGAGGAATTCAACAATATAAATATCGGAAGCAAGGAGAATAATTACTTTTAGAATAACTGATAGACGAATAGACTTCGAACTATAAACTTCCAACGGAATCAATAGTTGATTGACCCTTTGGTTACTGGCTACAGAATATGTACTTAAGGGGATCAGCCTCGCGTACGCCATGTATATGCATAACATTCAACTCTGCTATTTGTATCTTATATTAGATACGTGGGGTACTCCCCTACCATATAGGGGTGTTCTCTTTAGTCTAAGAATCCCTACCATCAATTGGCCTGGATAACTTTTATAAAAATTTCTGCAATTGTCTGATCGAACAAAGGTTCAAACTCTATCTGAAGCAGTTCATGAATTATAGAACTTTAAAATGATATACAAGTCCAAGACTGTATGAACTCAAGTGCACCAAGTGCGAGTATTAATAAAATTGATGTGGAATAATTGTAAAGTAATTCACTTGGGGTGTTATAAAGGTCGGCTAATAGTCATCATTTTCCATATCCCCATTTGTCTCCTCGATGTCCACTTCTTTCAGTTCATCCAGTTGTATGTACACTTCAGGCTCTCCATCAGTTTTAGCATCCATGTCATAACACCAATTATTTTGATGACAGTTGTTCACGGCTTCAAACATTTGAGATACTTGATTCTGAAGATTTTAAATTTTCATCCCTTGCTCAATCAATTCCTCCTTCATTAAAGCCATGCAAATATGATCCGTCCAATTCTGAAGATTCTTAATTGCCTTCCCTTGCTCAATCAAGGTCTCCTTCAATGATGCTATGCAACATTCTTCCTCCAATCTTGCCTTTTCTATTTCAACCTCAGAATCCATGTAATGAAGCTCATTGGTTGGAGTATTGATGATTTGTGCCATCTGGATCTGAAAATTTTGATTCGATATGTCCTAGATCATAATCATCTCCTCTTGGTTTGCTAAGAGCTTAAACATGAATTCCTTTGTTGACTGTTCTTCTTGTAAACACAGAGATTGATATGTGGACTCCGATGCATATGTTGGACTTTGAGCACAGTATTGGTCTTGATACTCATAATTCCATACAGAATCTGGGTGATTCCCCCAATTATGATGATAATTGGAATAAGCATCATGGTTGAGGTAATCACCCCCGTACTGTACTTGTCCAAAATTGATGGGGCACTGATGACTCAGATGGTTACTAGCATAATAATTACAAGTAATTGCTGTCTCAACTCCGTTGGGCTGCTACAACGTCCAACTTCCTCGAAAAAACCTCAATCTGTGCTGATAATTCAGAAATTACGTTGAGTCCATCAATCCCTGTTTCCCTTGGTTGATCCATCCTTGTGTATGACCATGGATAAACACTGCAATCCATGGTACCTAAAAAGAGAGAATATAGGAAGAAAATTAAAACAAGCTAAAAATGTTTAAATTAAGTCTAATTTGATTGAAGCTAATGTTGGCAAAAATTATTAAACTAATTCCCCGGCAACGGCGCCAAAAACTTGTTTGTCGTTTTCCCGATCAATATATGCGTGCAAGTATACACGATCAACAAGTAATAAAGAGTAAGTAGAGTATCGTTCCCACGGAGAATTACCTAATAAAGTTCACCAACCACTAACCCATAACCATTTCAGCCTTATTTAAAAGAATGATTTAGTATATTGATTAAAAATATGAAATCAAACTAATACTAAATAACCCTAGAATAAAACTAGAGAATGAAGCTATGAGATTACAATTTCCCCTATTGATTCATCTAAGCCAACACACTTCCTGTTAAGTCAAAACAATTATCACAGATTATTAGTCGAGAACACGAAAGTGAGACAAGGCCATCACAGATGATAGAATACACATGAAGACCCACATTACCTAAACCACTTTATGTCTATGTGATTTACAAATAAATAGGGTTTAAGCTCAAGTTCTCCAATGACTACAAGCGGTGCTTCGGTATATGTCTATCCTAGGCACGAATCATACATTCCGACGCCATGTAGAACATACAATCACAAGCTAATAAGATCAGATCTAAACCCTATAATCCGTTTGTCAAGTTTATATGAATTATCATAGTAATCGATGGCCAATCAATTAAGCAATTAAGCATAAACCTTAATAGACAAATCATATAACAATCAATAAGACCAACAATGAAGTGTATCATCATAAACTACTTAATAGAATTCATTGCAATCTCAAAATAGAGTTTAAGTCATGATTGAATCAAATCTACCATCCACGTGTTGAATAAACACCATAAGATTACAAATATGGATCCAAGAGAAAATAGAGATAGAAAGTGCAAATCTGATTTCTCAAGTTCCAAGATTGAATCTTTAATGCTCTTCACTTGCGTCAACCTTCAGATCTAATCAACTCTAGAAACTAACTACTTCAATCTACTCTAATCTAATATTGAAATTAAAGAGAAGAAAAGAGAGAACAATATTAAGCTAGAGCTCCCCCCCCAAAAGGGAGATATATGAATAATAACAAAATAGGTCTAATATAAGGTTCCAAGTTCGTATGCCTCCTTGCCCAAGCAACAATACAATTGGTCAATTAAAATAAGTCAATTGCTGAATTCTTGACCGTCGCAGCTGCGCTCCTCTATAGTATAAAATCGGCGTAGCTGCGCTACAGAGTGCCCTGCTTAAATCTTCTGGCGCAGCTGCACTGCCTTAAGGAATGAAACTGGTACAGCTGCGCCGTGCACTAGATTGGCTTCCTGCATTTTTCTTCTGCATTCTCCTGTCTGCTTCCCATTGTTTTGATTCTTGCTCCATTTATTCCTTCCATCATCATTTCAAGCACCATTTGCACCAAGAGAGCTCCCATGCATGTAAACTACAAAAGAAAGTAAAAATGCATGAAAAGCAATAATAATACTTGAGTTTAAGCAACAATTAAAGCTAGTTGATATCTAAATAAGTGGCTATAAAAACCACTTATCAAATACCCCCAAACTTAAACCGTTGCTTGCCCTCAAGTAACTAAAACAAAACCAAACTAAAATGCTAAGCAATAACTACAATGAATGCAACCTATACTATCATGACTGTGAATCCAAGTATCAGTCAGAATTGATATTCATAAGCAATGCCTCAGAAAAACTACAAGATAATTAAACAGAAAAGCTACCCAAGACAAGACCATAAAGCATATCACTCTGCAAATCCAAATCTGTCAGCACTGATGTAGTGTGTGAGTGTGAAGCAACATTAAACATGCTTTTGAACAAATTTATCACATACTATGCTTCTTAGGGGGAAAACCAGTTCCAACTTAAGAAAAGCAGCAAACCAAATAAGCTCTAACCAAGACCATGCATTACTTAAGCTAAGAGTTACCAGGGGGTTTTATGCTTTTATTTACTCATGAGGGCAATTTTTTTGCACTTTCCCATGTACACAATTGACTGTGCAATGCCTAGTCCTCTTAGGCTTTTCAATGACACCCGTGTAGCTAGCTTTCGACCAACGACTCCCAGACCAAAAGGCCTTAGGGCGCTGTGTGTAAAGACACCCCTAGGGCTTACTTGCTCGAATATCAAAGGCCACAGGACTCGACGTAGCCGATGTGTTTATTCACAATCTATTTTTTTTCCTTTTCTTTTTCACTTTTTCTCTTTTTATTTTATTTTTCCACAAATAGCATGCATACCCCCTGTTTCCCCCAAACTTAAGCTTTTTATAGTCCTAGGTATTACCACTTGATTACTAAAATTCTTTTATTAAAACACAGATTTCCCACCAGGAGACAAGTATGTGAAAATTTAAACTAAGCAAATTATGGTGGTTACTCTAGAGTGCTAACTGGTTACATAGTGTCAGACAGATAAGGATTTCCATTGTGATATGACAACACAACCCAGCCTAAGTCTCAAATCAGCTTAAAACACAAGTAATTTCAGTTTCCTCATAGGCCAAATAAATAACAAACCAATCGAACTAGATTAATGCAATATGTCCTAACACAATCAACTAAAACAAAACAAAATTTTTTGAAAAATTTAACAAAATACGCAAAACACGTCCTAACATGCACTAAATGAACTAACACAACATGCAATATGAAATGGACTACACTAAATGCAAAATAAACCTAATACCCCCAAACTTAAAAACTATAATGTCCTGATTGGAGGTAAAAGGTTTAAGGGAACTCCCCTAGTCAGCCTCGTCGTCATCCTCCTCCTCGGTCTGCTCTGGAGGTGTGTCTGGAGGAGGATACTGACTGCCTATGCCAAAGGTAGGGAACTCTGCATGCACACCAGACATCCCAAAAGCACGAGTTAAAGCCTGGGAGAACTCAGATGTGTAGGTCTAGAAGTCCACGTACATGATATCCATCCGTCTCCTCAGCTACCGTAACTCCCTCTTCTGATCAGCAAATTCTGCGGGAGTTGGCCCTGCTGCCTTTGGAGCCTGCACTGGAGCACCTTCTTCTTCTACTTCTTCCTCCTCTGCCTCATCATCAGCATCACCCCGCACAAATCCCAGTCCTCGGGGATAAGACTCGGCACCCTCCCAAATGCTGTAATTCTGAATAGCTGTATGATCAATAACACGCATCGGGAGCTGTAGAGCTTCATTATCCCAGACCACTCCAGCAGCTAAGCATAAACGTGTGATCACTAAGGCTTGCGGGATCCCTCCTGAAGTGCTCCCCCTCATGAACCTAAGCATGGATTGATTAAGAATGTGCCCTATGTCAATCATTTTGTTCTTGATGATGCCATAGAGCAGGGTGGCTCGATCAGTAGTGACCTCCGCATGATGGCTAGAAGGGAGTATGCTCGCGCATATGAAACTGTACCAAGCTTTGGCATAGCGACTCAGGGCAGTCTGTGGGAAGCTAACTTTTCTGTCTATACCTGCGTAAGTCATCCACTTAGTGCCTGGCTTGCACATTTCTTTGATCAGTTTGCCCAGGTCAGTTTCCAGACACTGAGATTCAGCCCAATTTGAAGCACCAGATGGGACAGTATCCACTTTAAATATTACATTGATCGCCTGCTTGGTGTAGGACACCTGCTTCCCTTTCACATAGGATATCCCATTCTGCGTCTCATGCGCGTTGGCATAGAATTCTTTGATGAGGGGAATGGGAGCTGAGAATGGCTTGGCGACAACAAGTGCCCAACTATGCTCGATAATCTGCGTTTTCAGCAGCCCATCATTCATGCTCGATTTCAACCCCCTTTCCTTCACATAATTTTTTCTGTCCAAAACGTTCACAAAGTATTGCTGAGCCATGAGGTTGACAAATCGAAAGCTTTCTAATGTGTCTCTGGAACTGCCTTCATCGTGGTCACTGCTCGGAGGAGGAGGAGGAGAGGGGGTGCGAATTCTCTTAGGCATGATGGCTGGATTTGCAGATGAAAGATACTGAATTCTGTTTTTGAGTACTCTAAAATCTGCAATGAACAAACTTTTCCACACTCTGTAGGCCCCAAATTTTGTCAACTACTCGGCCCCCAAACTTGGTCAAATGAATACCCAACACTGCCAGAACTTGTATTAAGCAATTGTAGTGCACTCAATAAGAGCCCAAAATCTGCCCCTTTCTGTCTGTGTCCTCTGAGTTCTAATTTAGGCTTGATGAAGTGTGGCTTGGTGACTGGTAATGAGATGATCAGAACAAACCCCCCTGCCTTGAGCAATTGAACAGATGAATGAATAGCAACCGAAGTTTCTCGGAACTTTAATCAAACAGGTTGCGTGTAACCCTATTGCCTTGTATGTTTAGAAGTTCGGTTGGAGTGTATTAGAGGGAAAGTTATGGTTTATGTAAGAATGGAGAAGAGGATGTGTAGAATTTAGATGAAGAGATAGAAATTAGGGCTTTGATCGGGAGAAGAATTGTGAAGTGAGCGAGAGATATTTTTGAGGTTCTCTGTGGCTTTGGGTTCTAGAGTGGAGGCTGCCGAGCTTGAGTTATAAATTTGGGAATGATATAAGCTGTGTGTCGGGCCAGTTTTTAAAAATAGAATTGAGAGATTGGCGCAGCTGCGCTTGAAGATAGTATAAAATTTGCACAGCTGCGCTGCCTTGCGAATTTCAGCTTCTGGTCTGGGTATTGGCGCGGGTGCTCTGAATAATAGGCATATGCTGGCGCGACCGCGCCAATACTCCAGAAATCTTTTTCTGTAGCTTCTTATTTGCAATTAACCATATATCCTTGCACCAAATGAATTGTCCCTGAGTACGGCACGCAAACTTTATTAAATCACTAAAACTACCAAAAATTATTATGAATTATTTACATCTAAGAAGATTTAAACATAGAGGGGGGGGGGGGGAATGATAGAAAGTATTTAATGGAGAATTAAACAAGGAGGGAGAGAGAGATTTGATGGGGTGCCTCCCATCAAGCGCTCGGTTTAACGTCCGATAGCTGGACTTTCTTCTTGACACCGCTATCCGATTCCTCTATGATAAGCGAGAAACCCTTCATCCATTAGAACCGCAGTGTGTGTTAGGAGGTTCCCCTTCACGAAAATCTTTGGATTGAAGCCACCTAGCCTATTTCTTAAACATGAATTTACCATTTTGAATTTCGGATAGCTAGGCGCTTCTTCCGTTGTGTTTGTAAACCAATTGGGGTATTGGGGCATATACAACACAACGGACTCTTCTTCTATTTTCTCTTCCTCGAACCACCATGATTTCAAGAATGCATCACTATCATAAAGATATTTGCCTGCGATGTGACTACCAAGAGAGCATGGGTGTGCAAAATTCATTGGATTTTCCAACTTTGGCGAAGAAGACACTTGGGGTGTTATAAAGGTCGGCTCATAGTCATCATTTTCCATATCCCCATTTGTCTCCTCGATGTCCACTTCTTTCAATTCATCCAGTCGTATGTACACTTCGGGCTCTCCATCAGTTTCAGCATCCATGTCATAGCACCAATTATTTTGATGACAGTTGTTCACGGCTTCAAACATTTGAGATACTTGAATCTGAAGATTTTGAATTTTCATCCCTTGCTCAATCAATTCCTCCTTCATTAAAGCTATGAAAATATGATCAGTCCAATTCTGAAGATTCTTAATTGCCTTCCCTTGTTCAATCAAGGTCTCCTTCATTGATGCTATGCAACATTCTTCCTCCAATCTTGCCTTTTTTGTTTCAACCTCAGAATCCATGTAATGAAGCTCATTGGTTGGAGTATTGATGATTTGTGCCATCTGGATCTGAAAATTTTGATTCGATATGTCTTGGCTCCTAATCATCTCCTCTTGGTTTGCTAAGAGCTTAAACATAAATTCCTTTGTTGACTGTTCTTCTTGTAAACACGGAGATTGATATGTGGACTCCAATGCATATGTTGGACTTTGAGCACAGTATTGGTCTTGATGCTCATAATTCCATGCAGAATCTGGGTGATACCCCCAATTTTGATGATAATTGGAATAAGCATCATGGTTGAGGTAATCACCTCCGTACTGTACTTGTCCAAAACTGATGGGTCACTGATGACTCAGATGGTTACCAGCACAATAATTACAAGTAATTGCTGTCTCTCGACTCCGTTGGGCTGCCACAATGTCCAACTTCCTCGAAAGAACCTCAATCTGTACTGATAATTCAGAAATTGCGTTGAGTCCATCAATCCCTGTTTCCCTTGGTTGATCCATCCTTGTGTATGACCATGGATAAACACTGCAATCCATGGTACCTGAAAAGAGAGAATATAGGAAGAGAATTAAAACAAGATAAAAATGTTTAAATTAAGAATAATTTGATTGAAGCTAATGTTGGCAAAAATTATTAAACTAATTCCCAAGCAACGGCGCCAAAAACTTGTTGGTCGTTTTCCCGATCAATATATGTATGCAAGTATACACGGTCAACAAGTAATAAAGAGTAAGTAGAGTATCGTTTCCACGGAGAATTAACTAATAAAGTTCACCAACCACTAACCCATAACCATTTCAGCCTTATTTAAACGAATGATTTAGTATATTGATTAAAACTATGAAATCAAACTAATACTAAATAACCCTAGAATAAAACTAGAGAATGAAGCTATGAGATTACAATTTCCCCTATTGATTCATCTAAGCCAACACACTTCCTGTTAAGTCAAAATAATTATCACAAATTATTAGCCGAGAACACGAAAGTGGGACAAGACCATCTTTCAATGTACCAAATCCATATCACATATTATCCACATATGATAGAATACACATGAACACCCACATTACCTAAACCACTATATATCTATATGATTTACAAATAAATAGGGTTTAAGCTCAAGTTCTCCAATGACTACAAGCGGTGCTTCGGTATATGTCTATCCTAGGCACAAATCATATATTCCAACGCCATGTAGAACATACAATCACCAGCTAATAAGATCATATCTAAACCCATAATCCATTTGTCAAGTTTATATGAATTGTCACAGTAATCGATGGCCAATCAATTAAGCAATTAAGCATAAACCTTAATAGACAAATCATATAACAATCAATAAGACCAACAATGAAATGTATCATCATAAACTACTTAATAGAATTCATTGTAATCTCAAAATAGAGTTTAAGTCATGATTGAATCAAATCTACCATCCACATGTTGAATAAACACCATAAGATTACAAATATGGATTAGAGATAGAAAGTGCAAATCTGATTTCTCAAGTTCCAAGATTGAATCTTTAATGCTCTTCACTTGCTTCAACCTTCAGATCTAATCAACTCTAGAAACTAACTAATTCAATCTACTATAATCTAATATTGAAATTAAAGAGAAGAAAAGAGAGAACAATATTAAGCTAGAGCTCCCCCAAAAAGGGAGATATATGAATAATAACAAAATAGGTCTAATATAAGGTTCCAAGTTTGTATGCCTCCTTGCCCAAGCAACAATACAATTGGTCAATTAAAATAAACCAACTGCTGAATTCTTGACCGGTGCAGCTGCGCTCCTCTATAGTATAAAACCAGCGTAGCTGCGTTACAGAGTGCTCGACTTAAATCTTCTGGCGCAGCTGCGCTGCCTTAAGGAATGAAACTGGCGCAGCTGCGCCGTGCACCAGATTGGCTTCCTGCATTTTTCTTCTGCATTCTCCTGTCAGCTTCCCATTGTTTTGATTCTTGCTCCATTTATTCCTTCCATCATCATTTCAAGCACCATTTGCACCAAGAGAGCTCCCATGCATGTAAACTACAAAAGAAAGTAAAAATGCATGAAAAGCAATAATAATACTTGAGTTTAAGCAACAATTAAAGCTAGTTGATATCTAAATAAGTGGCTATAAAAACCACTTATCAGGTATTAGTAAATCAGGATAGATTGGTACATATGTTGCTTGCTCATTGGATGAGGATGATTATTCTCTTGATTATTTGTGTGAAGACACTAAAGCAAGTATGTAGGTGCTTATTGGAGAATAAGTTCACTGAACGTGATTTTCTATGGAATACCTAATGGAGTTTTACTTGCCTGTCAATAAGAATTCCTAATGTGATAGTAGTGCAAGTGATCCTTGGACTTGAGATCATCATAGTATCTTGTGTGTAATGAATTATACTTTGATTTATTCCTTAAGACCCTTAGGGTATATCAAAGGTTATGCTTGGGGTGTAATAAGTTACATATAGAGATAATGAATGGTCAATAAATAATCTGCCACTTCTAGTAAAAGAAGAGATATGTCCTATGTGATTCATTAAATGACAACTCAATAGTCCTTGGCCAAGGTAGAATGAAATTAGAAAGGAGTTTCTAGTTTGCATTATTTGGAGTTGTGTATTTTCTAATCGAAATACATATAATTAAATAAAATAAGACTTGACAGTAATTCCATGTCTTATATTTAATTGAAATATTATATGGTGGAAGGATTGAATTGTACAGTAACTATTTACTCACAGATTCTTTTATGATTAATGTTAAAATCTTTATTATCTTGAAAGTCGTTGATCGCTAGGGAGGCTTATTCCTATTGTAGAATAAATATTATTTATTTAAATAGATTATTAGTTTAATTTATTTATTTAAATAAGATTAGAATGGTTCTAATTGATTTATTCACAACCAGTTTAATATGGAGAAGCTAAAGGGTCACACCATAAAAGGAAGAATAATTATTTAAGAAGGTAATGACATAATCGTAATAATGCATTAAGTATAATTAATTTAATCTATAGTAATAGAATAAATTAAATAGCTTAATGTTTATTATTTAATATTTTGGAAATATTAAATATAAATTAATAAGAGAAGTCTTATAATTAATATTATCACAATTATTATTTTAATTTCTAAAGGAGTTTAGGAATTAATTTAATATGAGTACTCTCATTAATTCCTAATAAGATTAGGAGGTAAATTAATTAAAGTAGTTTACTTAATTAATCCCAATATAATTGGGAAGCCTATTTAATTAAAAGAGTTTAATTAATTAAATAAAAACCTATTTCTAGTAGGATTAGAAGGGTTAACCAATATTTATATAAGAGGTGTTTTATGTTAGATATCAGTTGATGCAATTCCAATTGTTGGAGAGTACTCCTTTTCTATAAGGGATAGAAAACTAGAGTTTAGCCAACCACCCTCCTTCTTGTCTAATTCATTTTTCTTGGTGGATCACATCTAGAGGTCAAACACTTGGATGACTAACGTTGATCAAATGAAGAAATCTAACCCGGATATTCAAGGAGATCGCGAAAAACAAAGGAGTTGAACTTGTACCTGTGGAAACTTCGTCCTACAAAGGTATGAATCTAAGCTTCTTCTTTTTCATTATAATTAATAACTGTGCATAAAGGATGATCCGGGTAATGATTTTGTAGAAAATTTTAAACTTTGATATACCATGCTCCCGCTAATTTTTATAATTTGATTGCATTACGATTTCGTTCGAAGAGGTGAAGATACCTTGCTTTCATTTCAGATTCTAACTCCCAGGTCATTTTCTCAATATCATGATTTCTCTATAAAACTTTGACTTAAGGTATAACTTTTGAGCGTAGAATATATTCTTTCTTATCCAAGATCTTGACAGGTACCTCCTCATACGTTAAATCTTCAGCTATCTCGTCTGGTTCTAATTCAATAATGTGTTTTGGGTCTTTCACATATTTACGTAGCATGGATATGTGAAAAATATTATGAACACGAGGCATATTTTGCGGTAAGGCGAGTCAATAAGCCACAGTTCCTACTCGGTCAAGGATTTCAAATGGACCAATAAATCGTGGGTTAAGCTTTCCTCTCTTTTCGAATCTCGTAACTCCTTTCCATTGAGCAACACGTAACAATACATGGTCTCTGACATTAAAATCCACGCCCCTTCGATGAAGATAAGTATAACTCTTTTGTCGATCTTGTGCTATTTGTATACGTTGCCGGATCATTTAAATCTTTTTGGTAGTCATACGTACTAACTCCGGTCCCAATAATGTCGCTTCACCCACCTCGTCCCAGCATACTGGAGAACGACACTTTCGTTCATACAATGCCTCGAATGTAGCCATGTCTATACTTCCCTGATAACTGTTGTTGTAGGAGAATTCCACCAATGGTAAGTACTTGTCACAACTTCCTTTGAAGTCTAGAACACAGAGTCTCAATAGATCTTCAAGAGTTTGAATAGTCCTTTTTGATTGCCCGTCCATTTGAGGATGACATGCAGAACTGAATCGTAAATCAGTGCCCATACCTTTCTGTAAGCTGAACCAAAATCGTGAAGTGAATCATGGGTCTCGATCAGAAACTATGGAAACTGGCATACCATGCAGTCTTACAATCTCATTTATGTGCATACGAGCAAGACGTTCAAGTGAATAAGTTTCTCGTATAGGCAAAAAATGAGCAGACATGGTTAATCTATCGACAATGACCCAAATTGCATCTATGCCTTGAGAAACCTTAGGAAGACCCGTAACGAAATTCATGTTGATGTGCTCCCACTTCCATTTTGGAATTTGTGGTTGCAATGGACCTTTTGGCACTTGATGCTCTGCCTTGACACGTTGACACGTTAAACACCTCGAGATAAACTCCGCGATCTCTCTCTTCATATTGCTCCACTGAAATGTATGTCGAAGATCACGATACATTTTTGTACTCCCAGTATGGATTGAAAACAGTGTGTTGTGTGCCTCCATCATGATTTTATACTTCAAATCAGAGTCGTAAGGAACACAAAGTCTGGAGTTAACTCGAAGTATTCCTTCTACGTCGATTCTTTCTTCTGGAATAGCACCTTCTTGCACCTTCTTCTTCATATTCATCAGCTCTGGGTCTGTAGCTTGAGCATCTTTAACTTTATCAATTAAAGCTGGTTCTACGCATATATTTTCCATCTTCACTTGGGTCGCTAGAGTCTTTAACTCTATCTCCATCCTTTGTAAGTCATATAAAATGGGTTTTTGTGTTGACATCATCGCACTCGTACCCGCATATGATCTTCTACTAAACGCGTCAGCTACTACGTTGGCTTTTCCAGGATGGTATTGGATGATATGGTCGTAATCTTTCAATAGCTCAAACCAACGTCGTTGCCGCATGTTAAGTTCCTTTTGAGTGATATTTAAGGCTATTATGATCCGTATAGATCTCCACTTTCTCCCCATACAGGTAGTGTTTCCAGATCTTCAACGTGAAAACGACAGCTGCTAACTCTAGATCTTGAGTAGGATAATTCCTCTCATATTCTTTGAGTTGTCGTGAGGCATAGGCTATGACTTTCCTATATTGCATGAGAAAATATCCTAAACCTTTGCCTGAAGCATCGCTATAGATGACAAATCTCTCCGAACCAGATGTCAGAACAGGTGCTGAAGTGAGTCTCCTCTTGAGCTCTTGGAAGCTCTTCTAACATTCCTCGCTCCATCTGAATTTTGTATCTTTTTAAGTCAGCTAAGTTAATGGAGTAGCAATTCGAGAAAATCCTTTCACGAATCTCCGATAATAACCAGCTAAGCCCAGAAAGCTATGTCTTTTGGTTATTGACTTAGGTTGCCCCCAACTTTGTATTGCTTCAATCTTTGCTAGGTCAACTGATATTCCATATTTCGATACCACGTGCCCAAGGAATGCTACTTCCTCAAGCCAGAACTCGCATTTTTCAACTTGACATATAGTTTGTTTTCGTGAAGCTTTTGGAGTATCAGCCCAAGTATTGCTCATGATGTTCACTGCTTTTGGAGTAAATGAGGATGTCATCAATAAAGACAACCATAAAATGATCCAAATATTCCTTGAATATCCTGTTCATCATAACCATGAAGGCAGCAGGAGCATTAGTCAATCCAAAAGACATGACTAAGAATTTATAATGCCCGTCTTGAGTTCTAAAGGTAGTCTTTGGAATGTCATCAGTTTTAATTTTTAACTGATGCTATCTAGAATGAAGATTGATCTTTGAGAAGAATTTAGCACCTTGCAAATGGTCAAACAAGTCATCAATGCGAGGTAACGGATACCTAATTCTTGATGGTGACATGGTTCAAATCCCGATAGTCAATATAAAGTCGCATACTCCCGTCTTTCTTCTTTACGAATAAAACAGGAGCACCCCAAGGCGATGTACTAGGACGTATAAAGCCGATGTCTAACAACTCCTGTAGTTGGACATTTAACTCCTGAAGTTCAATAGGAGCCACTCGATATGGGGTTTTGGAAATAGGTTCTGTACCGGGTTCAAGGTCAATAAAAAATCCAACTTCACGTTCTGGGAGTAGGCCAGGAAGTTCTTCGGGAAACACATCAGGGAATTTATTAACAACAGAAATATCATTCAAATCTGATGTATTCTTGTTTAAATTGGTGACATAGGCTAAGAAAGCTTGACATCCGTTTTTTAATAAACGAATAGCTTTATGACTTGAAATGACAGTGATTGATTTTAGTGGTTTGATTGCTTGAATTCGCATAACAGGTTGGTTAAGAATACGAAATCTAACAACCTTACGAAAATAATCAATTTTAGCATGATGAGTATGATAAGTAGGTTTTATACCTACTTATTGTCTATCAACTTACTAGGATTACTAATTAATCTTAAGTATTTTAGTGTCTTTTGATGTGTTTTATCTTTATTTTATAGGTTCTGTTAAGGAAATTCAAATGGCATGGAATGGCATGGTATTGGCATGGAAATGGCATGGGCATGACAAGATGATGAGAAAGTGGTGAACTGAAGATGGAGCATGGTATGGCCATGAGGAATTGGCATCTGATCACTAAGAAGCAGCAGCAAGGGAATGAAGAAAGAAGAAGAAAGCAAGACTAAGGCAGCAACAAAGTGAACCAGCAAATGCACCAGCAGAAAACTGCAGAAAAATCCAGCCGTGCGGCTGCGCCGGCATGAAGGCAAAACCTGGCGCGCCCGTGCCAGGAGGAATTCAATTCAAATTTTTGGAGATTAGCGCGCCCGTGCCCCAAAAGACCTATGGGGTGGCGCAACCGCGCCAGTCAAAATTTTGCACTGAGTTAACTTTTCACTTAAAATTTTTGCTGAAGCGTATTTTCCATATAAGGATGTATTTGCTAGTTATCAAAGATTCATTCAATCTTTTTATTTTTTATTCTAGGGTTTTTGTGAGCTGAAGAGAGTTCTTAGCTAGTACACTACCATTTTGGCTTCTCTCTTTGGTTCTTAGTAGATTTACTTATTTAGGGTTTTGAATTGAATCTGATTGTGATCTTGAACTCAACTTGAAGGCTTATTTTGGAAGGAGGATTATCAAATTTGCTATTTCCTTTTCTCTTATTCCCTTTGCTTTTATCACTTGTTTTCAATGCTTAGATCAGATCCTATAATGGTAATTGATTCAGAGATGAACTAATCAACATTATGGGATTCTAATGGAGCTTATTATTTAATTCAGATCTATTTGCCTTTTTGTTAAGTGTAATTGATTATGTATAGATTGCCTAGCATGCTTGTGTTTATTGTTTAGATGCCTGATCACCATCTACCTTAATAGTTTGTATGGAATTGAAAGAGGAAGTATAAACTCAGATTTGGCCATGCTAGCATATGTTCATAAAATTTGCATGTGATAGATTTTGTGATTCATAATCCAGATAGACATATACCGGCTTACCATATGTAGTCAATTGAGAGCTTGAACTTAAATCGATATTACTTGTAAGTCACATAGACATATAGTGATTTAGGTAATATTTATGTTCATATGAATTCTATCTCTTTTGTGGATTTTATGTGATATCGACTTGGTTTATCGAAAGATAACCATTTCTCACCTTCGTGCTCTCGACTAGCAATCCTAAGTAATTAATTAGGCTTAACAAGAAGTGTATAATATGAATGATGCATTAAGTGACATTAGGATCCCATACCTTCCAAATTTGAATCAATCAGTTGTTAATTAGTTAATTGTAGCTTATAATCATTCTAGTTATTAATTCACACATTATTTACTCGTTTGAGCAGCCAGAAATAGCTATAAAATTGTTGCATAATAGATTAAGATTAATTGCTTTTCTCCGTGGGAACGATCTTTACTTATCATATATTACTTGTTGGCCGTGTACACTTGCACGCGTTTGTGTCTGATTTGTTAACACAAAAACAAACCAACAGAGTAGTTAACCAGTCGATTCTAAAAATCACATCAAATGCAAGTATTTTCAAAGAGATGAGATCAACAGGTAATGTGAGGTTGCCAATTTGAATCAAGCAAGATTTGTAAACTGTGGATGTAATGAAGGTTTCTCCCAATGGAGTTTCAACAGATAAGTTAAAGTCTAATTTATCAGGGGTCAAGTTCAAACGTTAAGCAAAAGCAGGTGAAATAAAAGAATGGGTAGAACTGGTATCTAATAAGGTATAGACTTCGCAAGAGTTTATGATTAGCTTACCCATGATAACTTCATTCGGGTTCCTTACTTTTTGGGAAGTCACGACAAAAGCTCTCCCCTGAACCACTGACTTTGACTTGTCTGGGACAGCCTTTGGTGTCACCATCTCAGTTGGACTTGACTTCGCTATAGGGCACACTCGAGCTATGTGACATTCCTTTCTGCAATTGTAGCATACCTTGGATTGCTGTGTGTAGTTTGGACTGATGTGTCCCCCTTGTCCGCATTTGTAACATACGACCTAGAAACGATTGCTGGTGTTGGTGCTGCTGTCGATGTCTTTCGGTCGTCATTGTTGAATCTTCTCTTTTTGAAATTTCCACCTGACTCACTTCTTCTATTATCTTGGCCATGATTACCACCGAAGTGGTTACCATTTCTGGCATGATAATTTCCTCCACGCTGGTTATCATTGTTCCGATAACTGTTGCCACCGGTACGACTATGGTTTATGTCCTTTTGCTGAACAGTCTCATTATCTCGCTCCAATAGTTGAGCCCTATTCACAACATCTGAATACAAACAAAGTTTATGAGAAATGAGGTATTGAATAATTTTAGGTTTCAAACCTCTCAAAAACATTCGTGTCATTCGTTCCTCATTATCCACCAAATGGGATGCAAACCGGGATAATTTCGTAAACTTGGCCTCATATTGTGATACAGTCATATTGTTTGTTCCAGTTTGATGAATTCTACCTCCTTCATATGACGAATACTTTCTGGAAAGTACTTGTCGTTGAATAATTCCTGGAATTTCTCCCAAGACATCTTAAGTGCGGAAAGATTAGTATGCTTCACAGATTGCCATCAGTAATCTGCCTCTCCACGGAACATAAAGGTTGTAAAGGGGACCTTTTGCTCATCTGTGCATCCCAGGACATCAAATATTTTGGTGATTTGCTTAACCCAAGCTTCTGCCTTGAGTGGATCTGGTTTTCCCAAAAACTCCAGCGGTCCCAACTCCTTGAATTGCTTGGCAGTGACAAGCCGCGAGCTACCATTGTTTCCACCTGCATTTTGAACAGGAGTCTCTTATCTAGTTTTGCATGAATTGTAGAAAGCTCCTAAACACCCCCATCATTCATCATTTGGTCGGTGGTGTTGTTTACAGATGGATTCTTGCCTTCTTGAGGCACATTATCCTGGTTATTAATTGGCGGTGTCTCAATGGTCTCATATGCTCCATTGCTTATCTCCTGATTTTTAGATGTCATTCTCAAATACTGTCATAAAACAATGGTTAATTAAAGAAATTGACATGACACATGTTATCCCTATATTTCGACCGACCAATTAAATAACAAATAAGCTTAGGTAGGACACACTAGCGAAGGATTTTACTCGTCTCTCCCCTCCTAGTTCTAATCGCAGATCTCCGCCAGAGATCATATCCCTAAGCTCTGATACCAACTGTGACGCCCCCAAAATAGCTCCACACAACCCATTCCAAGTCACCAAAATACATGGTACAGAATCCAAATACAAACTTCATATTTGCAACTATTAAACTGTCGTGCAAATACGACAAAACATATACTATAGTTTCAATACAAATATTATCTTGCAGATAATATCCAAACTCAAATAAAGTCCTCAATATAATTATTGTCACACTATTTTATAGAATAGTGAGGACTATTATAATAACCATCTTGGACCATTACTCCACTCCCCGACTAGTCCCAACTACACTCTCGCTTCCTGAGAAGAACAATAGAACCAAAAGAAAAAGGGTGAGCTCAATTAGCCCAGTAAAGAATATTATGACTAAGATAATGTAGAACACATTATCCTTAATACTCAACAGGAAAAAATCTGATAGAATACAATAGACAACAAGTTTTAGATCAACAGCCGCAGCAGAAATAGCAATTCATTAGAAGAGTCAAGTAGAGCATAACGTCTACTATCTTCTATAATTTAAAAGTCCATCATCAATATTTTATCCCTGTAACATCAATCAATAAATATTTTAAATAAATAATTTATCTTCGCACTACGTACCAAAGATATTCATTTGTATCACCAGTGGTCATGATCATGCCAAACACATGTCCATCTTTGCACTACGGGCCAAAGATATTTATCAATCAACAGTTCATCTTTGCACTACGGGCCAAAGATATTCATCAATCAACAGTTCATCTTTGTACTAAGGGCCAAAGATAACTTTCACCACAATTTAAGATCGAGGATGATGAAAAATGATATAAAGAACGAATCAAGTGAGATCAAGAATAAATATTAGAGATTTATAATTTATTTTATTCAAGTTCAAGAATGTTCAAATCGTCAACATAATAATCAATTTGTGGAGTAAAATTCAAGAATGATATTCATATATCAAAAATAATTTGGACAGAAAAAAACCAATTTTTATAGTGAATAGTACCCCGTGAATAGTACCCTGTATGAATAGTATCCCGTATGAATAGTACCCCAACATGAAAATATTAAAATTTGATAAGAAAGTTCAGAACAATATTCTAGTGAAATGATACTAGATGAAGCGCAAACCTTCAGGAATTTCTAATCATTTCAGGAATTATAGAAGCAATACTTACCATAGTAAGTTTAAATTTAGGAATATAAAATAAAAAATATCACTTTCATAATATGGAGTATGAAAAAAAATGATATCTCTTACGAGTAATGAAATAAAATAATATCCTTTACGAATATTAAAAAAAAATAACATCCTTTACCTTAGTAGAAAACTAGATTTGACTGGTATACCAGATATTATTCTGAGAAAATCTTGCACTATAAACTACACTCAAAGTCTCCTTATACTCAAAAGAAATACTCACAATATAATAGTAGAAGCACTTATGTTTTGGTGTCTTAGGATGAAGGGGTAACCCCCCTTTTATAGTGCAACCACGGAGGAAGAAATCAAATGAGCTGCCTAACTTTGCCTAACTGTCTTTTTTTTTCTTCCTTCTCTGCCTAACTTTCTTTCTTTCTTTCTTATTGGTTAAGGGCGCACACATTTAGAAAACATGGTTTGCAGGGAGAAGTATTTCACTCATTAGGAAAAAGAGAAGTGCATGGGAAGTTTTAAAAAAAAACTTAACAATCTGACAAAGTTAATTTAATATTATAATATTATACTAAAAAAACTATACTATTATAATATAATATTATAATAATATATTTGAATGAATATTTTATCGGAGAAGATAATTATAATTCCACAGAAAAATATGCCAAACTTTTAACAAATATCTCATTCTAAATTCCCCCATTTGTAACAAAAATTGGACAAATATCCACCACATAATAATTATTCACAATTAATATTATAAGCTCACTTCATTGACAACCAAATTATTCTCAGGAAAGAGGGGGCTTTCCGATAAGAATTTATCCTTATTGGCGCACAATTATATAATCTAACTACTTTTCTTGACAGAACTTTCTAGACATTATCAATAATGATATCTAATAATATCATTTAAATAATATAAGTTACTGTGTTGTGACAATTATTGATTTTATAATATAAAATACTATGCAATTATCACTGTAGCAATTATTGACTGAAATATGGAGTGACTTCTTACGTAAGCATCAATAATCAGAGATATTGTGCAATACAGTGTGCTACTGTGCAACAACGCATATTATTGTACTTTTATCACCGGATATTTCAATAGTTAATGGTAAAAGTTTGTCGTCAATTTTTAGAAAACTTATTTTTATCGTTTTTTTCATCCGACAGTTATTCTGTTATGGGGCTCACCAATGATTGCGCCGTCGTACGAATATTCCCCGACAAAAAGAATATTCTCCGACAAAACGAATATTCCCCGAATATTTTATAACAACTTGCTTACTTTATAAAATTTGCACATAATACCTATTACTATCACATTTATCAAATCCACACCTTACTATTTAAAATAATATATAGAGGAAATTAAATCTTATTCATAAAAAGTTGGGGTCTTACATGGGCGACATTTTCTTCATCACAAATTTTCATTCTTATTATCTAATTATATTCTTTAAATATTTCTTCAATGAAAAAGAAAAATTTTATAACACGTTTCTGAAATAAGAACATTTATATTCATATGCCAAATTATTACATCGAAATGATCATTTCCTAGCATACTTCTATAAATGTCAACATTTATCCCCTAATATCACAAAAGATGGGGAAACACTAACATACTACCCCTCTAACATGAACCTACTTGGGGTTTACATAACTATCTCATATATCATACAAAAGATTGGGATTACACAACAATACATACACAACATATCTATACTATTGGACACCGATCTGAACAAGCTATCCCAACATCCAGCGCTCCACTGTGCTCTTGTACTCAACCTGCCCAATGTGCGCCATCAAATCCCTATTCATAGTATATCGGGTTTGTCCTTGCTCCACCAAGTAATGCTATACACCATCGATCAACCTCTCCATGGCAGTGCGAAAAGTATGGCCCATCTTGTTCATTTTCCTCTTCTTACACTTCACCTCATCTTCCAAGTCTTCGACCCTATCATTAGCTTCCTC
This sequence comes from Panax stipuleanatus, assembly GCA_020205555.1. Lineage (NCBI taxonomy): Eukaryota > Viridiplantae > Streptophyta > Magnoliopsida > Apiales > Araliaceae > Panax > Panax stipuleanatus. Next base: position 92,830,164 of record CM035125.1, on the reverse strand, counting down.
CCACTTCTCCTCAAAGTGGATCCTCTCCATAACCTCTAGCTCAAGCTGAGTGCGAAGAGCCTCCTTCTCGACTTTCTCACTCAACTCCCTCTGTTCGGACTCCTCTAGCTTACCCACCAGTTCCACATTTATGTCAAGTAAACAATGAAAAAGGTTTCCCATCTGTGTCCTCGCTTCCTTACGATAGGTAATTTCTACCTCAATCTCTTGCAACTCAAGCTTCCTTTTATGGTCCTCATCTTTCAGTTTTTACATCTCTGTTTGTATCTCCTGAGCCTCGGCCTCTAACTCCTCTACTTTGTATCCCAACTCCAAAATTCGCTTCTCATATTCTCCCAACATCCGGTCCTCAAACGTGATCTCATCGGAATCTCCCACGGGCTCATCTTCCATGGGTTCCTCCTCTGGATCCGACTCTATCTCCTCGTCATCCTCATCATCGATAGGGGTCACTGCCAAAATGGGCTCCGCTATCAGTGCCTCATACACCACGTGTATATCATGTGGCTCCTCCTCTACGATCTTACTAGGGTCTCCCAAATCTGACATCCTACAACCACAAACACAAGACAACAAACTCCATTAGAATGTCAAATAAAATATAAATTCATTGTATGGAATGAAAATATATTTCATAACACCACTAACTTTCTAGGAAAACTCTACATGAGTTTTATCTCCTTCTATTCTCTAAGTTCTTCTAAGGTTATAGTCCAAGGTTTATAACCTATTGCTCTGATACCAACATGTGATGCCCCCAAATTTAGATACTTATACCTCAAATTCGGTGCTTCACGATCTAACTCTAATAACATACTAAAATCACCAATAACAGAATAATAGAATAATTTACATTGAGTTAGGATAAATTATTCTCATCCCAAGGTCTCGCAATCGTTATTAACTTATTACATAACTTAAGTTCAAACATAACTTAGTATATAATATTAAATAAGTCTTATTACAACATGATAATATTAAACTTCTAGTATAAAGGAACAAAGCTACTCTATAGCCTTGCCCTTGCCCTTAATCCTTGCCTGATGTTTCACCACGTTCAGCCTTAACTGAAAGGTTTTTAGGAAAACAAGAATGAGCAACAAATTTGCCCAGCAAGTAATATAACAATAAGGGTGAGCAAGTATAAAGTTCAAAATCTCAAGGATATAACAGTAAATGATAGTTCAAAAATAACAAGAAGTATCAATTGTTCTAAATCTGTCCTTTGAATTGAAATAAGAGTCACCATGGACTGAAAGATATCAACAGAATTCAAAGGATTAATCATTTTAAAGTTCAAAGAAGATTTAACACTGAGTAGTCACTAAGACCAAGAACTCCTGTTAGAATTAACAGTATTTTACTGAAAATCCAATATAAACAGGTACAACAGGTGATCAGCCTAAAGTACACTACATTATGCATAATATTTAAACATGTTGTTTGTGCGCACGTCGGTTCCCAAATAGTTATATAATTTCCCCTTCAATGAAGGTTGTTCATCTCAATAGATTTATAAGATTCCGCACCAAATAATTGGTTTGGATCGCTTTCTAACACATGATATTAGTCTAGTCGAATCAAATAGCTTAGACAACTTTTACAATACATTTAAGAACAATAAGTTCAAGGCTCGCAACATGAATCAAGATATATAATCGATTTTTGAATATGAATAATAATTTTGTTCGATGTAAATATGGTCGATATAACAACAATTCGAACTCGCGCAATATCCAAAATTATAAGAGTTAGAGAACTTGTCTTTAACGTAGTTTATCGATCTATCGCTTATCAACACTTTGAATTCCTATTGTATCATAGTTATGTGTATATATATATATTCATTAGTTATACAAATTTGATTTGTAAACTAACCACCTACACACCTATTACACACATGATCAAATACGTATGCTAAGCATATGCATTAAGTCCTATCTTAGTTGCATGATCAGACCACATAGTAGCATCTTAACAAACCACATCGTCACCTTTGACTTTATTTTTGAAAACTAGTTTAGAACTCATTTATAAACTTCGGAGTTTTGTGATTCTATATAACCATCACACCAATAAATACTTAAAACATGATTATAATCGTATATTATAACTTAGAGTATTATCATACACTTGCTACAAGGTTCAAATTACAAATAAAATGGTCAAGCCAACCTTCCCTACAGCGCAGCTGCGCTGCCCCCTGACCAGACCAGAGTTGAGTTTTTGATTTCTTGGTTCTAGTTTACCTTTTAGCATGCACTGGTGTTAACACATAATAAATACACATGTTAGGAGATCTTGGGCTCTCCTAAGGTCTTTTCAAGTTCATTTACACGCATTGTGGTTTTATATAGAAAATTTCTACTTATTCATGGCTAAGCAAGTTCACGAAATCAAAAGGCCAACTACATTAACCATTTAACTACGTAAGGATGTTATATAATATGAAATACACATGCTCACATATATCCACTTCATTTACACATAGCTCTCCTAGTTCATTACTTGAAAACTTGTCTAAAATCATGCTTGAATAACTTATCTTGTATCTAGCTTGATGTGCAAACATATTAGTCTTGATTAGTGATATAAGCAGTACTAGCATGGTATATTACAAGTTCAAAATATAAGTAACACCATGCTCATCGACATTAGTTTCAAAACATCCAAGTTTGCCCTTAAAAGTTATTCTAAACCAAGCTAAAGCAACTTAACACATACGAAGAAACTTTGAATCACATTTCATGCATAGCTAGGTCTTGTACACATGCTAATAAACTCAGAACTTAGGTACCATAAGTTTCATCAAAGTTCGTTTTTCCAACGTTTCACGTTTTCTTTAAAAGTCGTTTTAAACTAGGCTAACGTAACTTAATGCAAGCACGATAATTTTGATTCACATTTCATCCATAACTTGGCCAAGTACATATGCTAACATGGTCAGAGCTTAAGGTACACCAATTCCATCAAAGTTTATTTTTGAAACTATAAGCTTCCTTTAGAAAACATATATTAAAGTAAGCAACTGATCACATGTTTAGACCTATAAACAAACTTAATTGAGTCAAACTAACATGTCCATGATAACAGAATTTAGCAGAAGTCAGAATTCAGAACTGGTGCATAGCGTAGCTGCGCCACTTTGAACGGCAGACAGGGCGCAACTGCGCCCTTCCCGGACAGAACCAGGAAAGGCTTTGCATCAGTAAAATTCAAAACCAAAAATGAAATTCTACATTTATCATGCTTAAAATCAGTCACATTAGTCACATACATGCGTACAAACTTAACTAACATCATGTTAGCAACTCACAAACCAATGTACAAAGATTTTATGAAATTCTAAAAATTTACCAACTTGGAAATTAAGAACATAAAACATGAATATTACCTTCTTAGGGCTGATTTGCTAACTCATTGATCTCGATTAGTGATTACATTCCACTTTAATAGTACTCACTCTCAAATTTATATTATCAGAGTTTCTAGCAACCTAACTGATGAAGAAGAAGCTCTTATTTATAGAGAAATCATTGCCCAAATTTGGGTCTTGCACATTGAATCAATCCAAAGGGAAGAAGGAGAAACCATTGGGCAAGCAAGATTTGGTGGAATAGTTCCCACTATTCCATCTTCAGCCATTCCCACAACCATCATGAACCAAAAACTGATTTACAGCAACCTAGGGCCATAGGCATTTGGCCTAAACAGCTGAGACTAAATAGGACTCACAATATGGGACAAGAGATTTTTATTCCACTGCATTAGCTAAAAGACTACTATTATACTATGATTAATTCATTTTTGGCTCATAAATGCAATTTTAATGAGTTAATATTATTATCTTGTGATAAGTTAAGGGTATAAATACACATAATCATATAATTCATGTACATTGGGTTAGTCCGAATAATATTTAAATCTGGTTAGAATATAATTCAGTTGGGCATTAACAACCCATTATTTTCCATAAAACTTATTGTTTCAATTATACCTAAATACTATAAGGATAATGTTTATTTTCTAAAAGTTAACTTTCTTCATAAATTCTAAGATACACATTCAATTGATTCGTTATGCATCATAATGCCACACAGGCTCACTTATATATCTTATTAAATCATATATTCAAAACTCACTTTAATCATATAGTCTAATACTTTAATTATTCACATTATGTTATTATAGTTAATATCCCACATTGTATCTTATGCATGAAGCAAGGAAATAATAATTTTTCAAGAATTGGCCACCAGCGCAGCTGCGCTGGTTTGTACTGCAGAAGTGGTTCATTTGCGCCACTCTGGGGCAGTCTGAAACCAAGCTTTACACTAGCAGAGTCTCAGACCACTCATAAATTTTTTGCATATAGTGGTTGTAGACACTCAAAATTTTGTGTCCCTATTACTAACACTACAGGAGGGCAAGGCCGTCTTTTCAAGTCAAATCTGGCCACCAATGCCGGTCCTTCAACTGAAATCCGATCCCCAATATCGGTCAACTTAAATTCGATCCCCAATATCGGTCAACTCAAATTCAATCCCCAATATCGATCAACTTAAATCCGACCTCCAATATCGATCAAGCAACTCAAATTCAGTCTTAATATCGATCAACCAATTCAACCCCGGCAGCAACCCGAAAAGTCAAGGTCAGCCCCGGCAACAACCTGAGAGGTACAGGTCATCCCCGGCATCAGCCCGGGAAGTCAGGTCGATTTTAGGCATAAACCTAAAGCATCACAACAACTCTAGAAGAAAACATAGAACGACCACGTCAGCCACAGAGGCAACACTGGGGACAAACAGACTCGAATGGGATCCAAGTCTTAGAAATAGCTCCCGGAAGTCAACCAGAGGCCATGCCGATACTAGAGGCAACCCCGGGAAGGGAAAAATAGATATTTTACCAACTCACAACCGATTCAGTGAAACTCAAGCCAAATCGATACCGCCAAAGTCAGAATGAACCACGACGATGATCCCAAGTGCAAATAGCGCAAGACGGCTCGACGGATAAACTGCGGGGAAAAAAAGACCTGGCCATGAACCCGTCTTTTTGGGTTTAAAAAGGTTAAATCCTATGTCATTCCAACACTCTCGGCGAGGGCTTTCCGAAAAGATATAGCACGCCTCAAACGGACGCTCCAATCAAAAGTTATGAAGTTTTGAACCTGACATCGCATTGTTCGATATGCACGCACTTTGAGACGATGAAGCCGGGCATGTGAGCCCCACCTTGGGCAGCCGCACCTCTACCTACGGCAGCAACAGGTAGAGTGGAGGCTCCCTAGCCTATAAATAAACGTGCACCCCCCCCCCTCATATTTCATAATTTCGAAACGTAGCGAAGTTCTGCCCGTTCAATTTTTTGACTTTTACACCTCTTCCAAACCCAAATATTTTCACTCTAACACGTAGATATACCCAACCGGTAGATTTGGACGTATAGAGCCTACGATTTGGCAAAAAGCCCGTGTAGCAGTCCATTGTAAGTATTTTCACGATCAGAAAGTGAATATTACTTCTACGTACTTTTATACACTTGCACGTTAAGTTTCATTTTCTAAAAATGCCCTAAAACTTAGTTCCGTGGCTGTTTTCGTCAAAATTTGGTACATTTTTGTACATAAACTAATTTTCTGGCATTTCTACAACTCGGATTGACGATCCGTCAACTCTAGCAGCTTCAATGCCCTAAACCCTTCATTTTGGCAACTTCACCGGACTAGGTTATCTTCCCAGTCCGGGTTTGGCCCCTTTTTGTATATATTTAACTGTATATATACTAACATTTTAATTCTGTCAAGCCCGGATGTCAAATCCGAGGAAGTTTACCACTTTTATATATATTTACGCATATATAAGCGACTTTCACCATAACTAGGTTCTCTTCCGAGTATTGGTTGACTACATTTCTGTCTATATATATATATATATATATATATTTCAATTCCAATCCGGGCACCGGCGTGGAAACCCATCGCCCTTTATACTGTTTTTGCACATTTCGCCATACTGGGTGATCTCCCTAGTCACTGGTTGACTACTTTTCTGGAATTTACATTCCAGTCTGTCCTGGACTATTTCGTGGCCTTTTTACTGCTTTTGCACTCCTCACCGTACTAGGTGATCTTTTCAGCCACTGGTTGACTACTTTTATGTTAATTTCAATTCTAGTACGGGCACTGGGCATGAAAACCATCGCCCTTTACGGCTTTTATGTATAACTATATATATATATATATATATATATATTGCTTTACTCGCTTTGTATTCAACTGCTGCTTTAAATATTCATTTTATATGAATTGGCACTGACATATCTGCGGGCGGACTAGATTTATTTAAATCTCGTCAATTCTAGTTTTTAAACGGTTCAAAACATCCAGATTGAACCGGGAAGCTAGAATGGCTGAGATTTCTTTAAATCTAACTTTATTTCTAGTTTCAGCTTCAAAAGCAACCTCGCATCCCTTAGATCTCTATCTAGTGGGAACGAGACGCTTCGGCCGTGCAGACCGGGATTTACTAAATGAATCCTCGATTCTGGCAATTTTGGTATATATACATATTTTTGTGCAAATTTGAACTGTGCAGGTTTATTGGCTACTCACATGTGAGCCTAGGAATCGTGGGATTCATGATCAAACTGATCAGAATCTGATTCCCATGATGGACAAACTCCGATTTACAAATGTACCCTGCCAGTTTTTCTGTAGAAATGTACATTTTAATAGACCTTAAAACGGTTATCCGGATTTAAGGTCTCAATATAATGAAAAATGTGGATTGTCGTGTTAGAGTCCCTCCGATGGTTTTCATGCCCATGAGGAGACCGACACTTGTATATTTTTGGTGATCCAGGATGCTTCGCAGCCCGACAAATCACCATTCATATGCAGCCTTAAGCCTATAAAGATAAAATTGGAAGTATCAACAGGTTTCAATTCCTATGCTAGCGCAAGGGTTTGATAAACCAGCTTTCAAAACATTATTTTCAATTCAAATCAAAAGAAAAGCTTTTCAAAGAAAATCAAATTAAATGCTTTACTGAATGAATCCTCGGTTCTGGCAATTTTGGAATATATATCTATTTTTATGCAAATTTGAACTGTGCAGGTTTTGGCTACTCATGTGTGAGCCTAGGAATCGTGGGATTCACGATCAAAACGATCAGAATCTGATTCCCACGATGGACAAACTCCGATTTACAATTGTACCCTGCCAGTTTTTCTATAAAAATGTACATGTAAACAGACCTTAAAACGGTTAATGAAAAAATGTTGATTGTCGTGTTAGAGTCCCTCCGATGGTTTTCATGCCCATAAGGAGACCGACACTCGTATATTTCTGTGGTCGAGGATGCTTCGCAGCCCGACAAATCACCATTCACATGCAGCCTTAAGGCTATAAAGATAAAATTAGAAGTATCAACAAGTTTTAATTCCTATGGTAGCGTAAAGGTTTGATAAACCAGCTTTCAAAATGTCATTTTCAATTCAAATCAAAAGAAAAGATTTTCAAAGAAAATCAAATTAAATGTTTTTGCAAATTAAATTAAAGAATAATTTTTAAATCAAATCAAACCCTTCGTATATAGGTTCAACGAAGCCTGTCAAAGCTTTCAATCAATCAAATCAATACGCCCAATTTTCAAACAGCATTCACTCACGCATTCTAGTTTTTAAAGGGAAATAGTGAAAAGATGTGGTACCGTATTTACACGGGAGTCGTGTTCCCCACACTTAACAAAGCCCCCGAGCTCAAACTTTGTTTTCAACGATCAAGTTTTGACAGTGTCTAGCAATTGGGCCTCTTTCAAACAAAACTCGGTTGAGTTGGTACAACTATTTTCAAAACTACCAACTGGCGACTCTGTAAAATGTTCAAATCATTGACATGATACATGTTGGCCTTTTTTCTAAAAAACCATTCAAAATCTTTTTCCTAAATAAAAAGAATGAGGGTAGAGAGAACTTAAGAAAAGAGATTAAAAGACTCGGGTTGAGACCTGACCCGTGGATTTTTTAGACCAACGTCGACACTTAGGATTTTATGTCCCTACGCGAAAATTCGTGAGCCATAAGTGAATTATTATCACATAATCTAACTCGCCTTGAAATCCTATTATTACACGTTTATCGAAATTTCAATATAAATTCTCGAGCAGAAACAGATGAATACTGATTTTCGTACTTTTCTTCCCTGGAAAACTTTTCTCGGCTAACTTAACTTTTCACAGTATATTACCTTAAATCTTTTGATAGAATGTCATTCTGATATCCCGAACTCTCAAAATGGTCTAGGGTCTCAAACCCTAACCCTTAGGGTTGAATAATATATATTTCGTCTTTTTCCAAAAATATTTTTATTCTCGAAAATCTTTTATTTTCGTCTTATAAATTCATATCAACTATTTCTAACACGTAGCCATAATCCTCCTCATTTCTACATTCTTTAGGTAATAGAACGACCTATGATTAGCTTACTCATTTTAATAAACAAATAAGCAAGATTTTATTCAATAAATCAAATAAAATTTATTTACATAAACGTTCGATTTTTCTCGGGCGTTACAGAAGTTTCCCCGACGGGGAGCTTACTGTCCAATGCAGCCCCGTCGGGCTAATGCAGTACAAAAACACCCTCCCCGGCGGGTATCAGCTGGGAGAAAGAGAATTTTGGATTTTTGGAATGTTTCTAAACGAAAATTTTAGCAAACTTCTACATGGATTTGGATTGATACTTCTACCCGATTTAGGATATATTTTAGTCTGAGATTGCTTTCCATATTGATTTTTATTCCTTTATGGAAACTAGTAATGCTTTATAATTCCTTCTAGGATTTTAATTCATAGTTCTCATAGGATTAAAGTCTTGTCTAAAACTATTAATACATGGTATTGATGAGATATTCATTCATTCATTATTCAGCTCTCATCTATAACATTGGAGTTAAGACTTGAAGACATGTCGAGCTAAATTCTCTATTTCAGTTCTTGGGAATGTTGAACCTTATTCATAATTAACGGTTTGATCAAGTTCACATTATTTATTCTTCTTGCATAAGATTTATTCTATTAATCTGTGTTAAGTGTTTGCATGTTATTCTATCTGATTGATTTGATTTGGCCGTTTAGATTGATCTGATAAATATCATCTGCTATATTAAAATATAGTATTAAGCAACCAATATTATATTTGATCAAAAGTAGCAACTAGTGATGCATGATTGTGGACAAGCTTTTAAGCATTACTAAGATTCTTATAAGGCAAGTTGAATAATTTCTGATTGTGTAATTGTTACTTGAAATAACCTAATTCTCATTCTTCATGCTGCTATTATATTAAATCTAGACTGATAGTTGTATGTTATATGATAGTTAGGGTTTATTGGGACTATTGTCACTTTAAATTTACAATAAAAAGAGAATTACATATAATTAGCGATTGTAGTTATCTAGGGTTATTAATCTCATTAAAGGGTAAATATTGCTTCAAATTAATTAATCCATAATTGTAAAAAGATGATATTGAACTGTAGAACTAAAATCTTTTACTCATTGATAACTCATAATACTTAATCTTTGTTTTTATTAAAATAGTTAATCAAACTCAAAATTCTTCTTGGAAACAATTGGATAAATATAAAAACAATTCATTCACTGTGGGATCGATCATTGATTATCATTGTGCTATGTTGGTCGATTTATATGACACAATAAACGCACAAGTATACGAGGCCAACGAGTAATAAAGTGAAAGTACAGATATCGTCCCAAAGAGAATTAATGGATAAAAGACACCAAACCATTAGCACGTAATCATTTCAGTCTTATTTAAACGAGTGGTAAAGAGAGGGAGTTAAAACTACCTTAAACTAGGCAAGGAATTTAAACATGCAATAGCTAATCCTAAGGTAGAATCAGATAATGAAGATAAGAGCTCCCAATTTCCCCTAATGACTCGCCTAGGTCAACACACTCCCAAGTCAGGTCAAATCAATCATTATAGTTATTAGTCGAGAACACGAAAGTGGGAGTAGGCCATCTTTCGATGCACCTAAACCATATCACGTGCAATCTACATGTGATAGACGCACGTGAACACCCACATTACCTAAACCACTATACCTCTATGTGATTTACAAATAAATAGGGTTGAAGGGCAAGTTCTCTATTGACTACGAGCGGTGCTTCGGTATATGTCTATCCTAAGCACAAATCATAAGTCCAACGCCATGTGAACCTACAATCGCCCGCTATTGCGATTGGATCTAAACCTATATTTTGTCTTTTAATCCCACATAGGTTATCACAGTAATTGGTTGCAACACAATTAAGTAATTGAAGCATACATCGCAATAGATAAGCACATAGCAATCAAATAAGACGAACATGGAAGGGAAATCAACATTGACTACTCAAAAGGTTCCATTGGAACCTCAAAATAGATTTAAGGCATAGACAACTCGAATATATTATCCACAAATAGATTATCCATTATCCAAATATAAATTGAATACAAGGAGAGTGAAAAGATAGAAATTGCAAATCTTTGTTCTTTCTCCAAGTGTGGATCTTCAATGTCAATCTCTTGCTTCAATCTTCTTCTCTAATCTAACCTTAGAATCTAACTAACTAACTAAACCCCAATCTAACACTAATCTACTCCTAATCTATACAAGAAATGTAAGGGAAATGGAAGAACAAGCTAGGGCTAGGGCTTAAGGCCAATATTTGATACCCTTTCTTCCCCAAAACGAGCCCCCATATATCCCAAGCAAAAGCCAAGTCCCGTTCAATTGAACAGTCAAGTCTGGCACAGCTGGGGACTGGCGCGGCCGGGCCCAAAATTGCACTAGAATCCGCGCGCCTGCGCCAAGGCTTTTCTACTACAGAGTCCTCTGGTAAAACGGCAATAACTTTTGATCCGGGAGGAGTTACGAGGCCAGCCACCTGTCAAATCGAAGCTATCGAAGAGCTCTACAACTTTCATTTTTTTGAGCATTGAGAAATAATGGATGGATGAAGGCTGAAATTGAGCTCCAAGTGACAGCTGTGCAATAGAAACCCAAAATCGTGGAGTTTAACGTCCGTTGGTATACAGGGCATAACTCTCGCCTTCGAACTCCGATTGGGATGATTCAAGATGTTCCGGAAAGCGTAGAAGACGCTCTACAATATGAACTAAGCTCCAATCCAAGAATATAAAATGAACATAAACCCCCCAAACGATATCCGGATTGCATTTCCTTTCTATTTTTGCTTCAAAGGCCATTCTTGCTCCTTTTGGCCTCTAGACTCGTGGCATCACCTTCATTGCTTCCTCACCCATGCTATCTTCATGCTTTAAGCCCATTTCAGTGCTTTGCCCCATTTAAACTCAATTTGCACCCGGAGAGTCCCTAAATCTGTAAAACATAAAACGAAGCAAAAACACATTAAAAGCACGGGATTACTTGAGTTTAAGCCACGAAACAAGCTGGTTACTAGCCGAATAAGTGGTCATAAAGACCACTTATCAAATACCCCCAAACTTAAACGTTGCTTGCCCTCAAGAAACCAAAACAAAACTAAACAACATATGCAATGCAGTATATATAATGTATGCAACCTACGCTATCATGAATGCAAATCCAAGTTCCAGTCAGTATTGAACTTCAAAGCAATGCCTCAGAAAAACCACAAGATAGTCAAACCGATAAGCTACCCAAGGCAAGACCATAAGGCATATTCTTGCAAATCCAAAACTGTCAGCACTGATGTATTGTGCGTTGTGTGCCTAGCAACCATTAAACATGCATTCAGATAAATAACTCACATACTATGCTTCTTAGGGGAAAAATAAGTTTTAACTTAAGAAAAGCAGTAAATCATATAAGTTCTAACTAAGACCATTCATTACTAGAGTTAAGAGTCAACAGGGGGGGTTTCATTAAGCTTTTATTAACTCACGAGGGCGTATTCATATTTTCCCATGTACACAATCGACTGTGCAATGCCTAGTCCTCTTAGGCTTTTCAATGATACCCGTGTAGCGAGCTTTCGACCAACGACTCCCAGACCAGACGATCTTAGGGCGCTGGGTGTAGAGACACCCCTAGGGCTTACTTGCTCGAATATCAAAGGCCACAGAACTCGATGTAGCCAAAGTGTTTATTCACAATCATTTTTCTTTTTCTTTTATTTTTCATAGGGGAGTGCGTCTTACGCTCCATCTCCCCAAATAGCATGCATACCCCCTGTTTCCCCCAAACTTCAGCTTTTTACAGTCTAGTTATTGTCATATGAGAACTGACACTCTTTCATTAAAATATGGATTTTCCACCAGAAGACAAGTATGTAAACATTTAAACTTAGCATATCATGGTGTTTACTCTATCGTGCTTACTGGTTACACAGTATCTGACAGGTAAGGATTTACATATATGACCATGAAATCAGGCTTAAGTCTTAAATCAGTTCAACAATCAAGTGATTTCAGTTTCTTCACAGGCAACATACATAACTAACCAACTGAAAACTGGATTCATGCAGTATGCTCTCACACAGAATGCAAAAATAAAATTAAAATTTTCACAAATTTTAACTATTTACAACCTACATGCACTAAATAAACAAACACAATATGCAATATGAATGCAACTACCCTATATGCAAAATATGAAATGAACTAACTAAATATGCAAAATAAAACCAATGCCCCCAAACTTAAAGTGTTAAATGTCCTCATTGAAGGTAAAGGGAAAAATGAAAGGAACTCCCCTATTCGGCTTCTGATGCTGCATAAAATGAAGTGGCATCCTCTCATGAAGTTTCCCCGTCTCTCTCTGCTCTGGGTAAAATAAACCTCGCTCAACACTATACTCAATGAACCAACCCAACTCCATATCAATCTTGCTCTGCTAGAGATCCCACAATCAATATCTCAATTGATCAGGTTGAGAGGATGAGGTGGATGAGAATTGGTACTTTGGATTGAGGAGGTAGGAGGTTTTCAAAACTAAGGCTTGTAGTGGAGGGGATTGCATGAGATGGAAGAGATGGGGGATTGCATTAAGGAACTGAGGGTTTTGGATTAAAAGGACTGAGGCTTGGGGCTGCTAATAATTGACATGAAGTGGTACCCCCCAAAATCTGCAGGATTTTTCCCAAGACAGGCCCAATTTATGTGTGGCGCGGCCGCGCGTGGTAATGCCTTGGATTGGGCGCCGCCGCGCGGACCATCAAATTTTGTTGTTATAGATTTTTGGCATGAACTGAGGTTGGCTTTTGCTTTTCATTCATTCCGAGCAGCCTTTGACCTGAAATACACAGATAATACTTATTAAGCCCTCCTAGACTAACAAAAGTATATAAAATCTATTTACATCAAGAGAATGAACATGGAAAGATATATCTATTTATATTCCGAAAAATTCTCTAAAGACATATATGCAATGCAAGTGCATCAAAAGTATGCTATAAGCTCTGTAATCCCAAAAATATACGCATTCATGCCTAAGTTCAAAAATGTAGGTAATGAACTCCTAATTCCTACAGTATGAAAAAATTTAAACTAAATATTAACTAATAAGAATTAAAGGAGGGGGAGGGAAATGTGATAAAAAGCATGTAAATGGAGAATTAAACAAAGAGATAGAGAGAGGGATGATGGGAAGTAGGTAATGGAGAATTAAACAAAGAGAGAGAGAAATGATGGGGTGCCTCCCATCTAGCGCTTGATTTATAGTTCTCTAGCTCGACTGTGTCTGCCCACTGCTACCTAACTCCCCGACGATACTGGAGAACCCCTCCATCCATCAGAATAGCTGTGTGACTTTGGCCGCTTCCCAGTAGGAGCGGATGCAGATTTAAACTACCTAGCATTTGATAAGTAAAAGAATTCCCTGTCCTGAAGGTTGGGGAGCTAGGCAAGGGTTCCGTTGTGTAGGTGAAATGATCGGGGCATGGAGGTATAGACCACACAACGGACTCTTCTTCTATTCTTTTCTCTTCTGACCACCATGGTTTGAAGTGTTGGGTTTGTATGTAACGCAATCATGCAATCAAATCACATAAATAGGGCGGAAGCGTAAAAACTAGGTTTTCAAAATTTATACAAACCCATAACCATGATCATGCTTTGTGCTTGTTATCAATAACAGAAAAGAGAGAACATGGAATTATACCTTTGAAGATCTAAGCTTCCTCAGGTACAAGTTCTACTCCTTTGATTCCTTTGATTCCTCTGATAGTGGCTCCTTCCCTTGAATAATGTCAGCCACCCAAATGTTTGGCCTCTAACGGTGATCCACCAAGGAAGATGAAGAACTCAAGAAGATGGGTTATTGGCTTAACCCTTGTTTCTATCTCTATAGAATATGTGTACTCCCAACTCTTGGAAAATTTCACATCCCTTATTTCTGATATAAGACTCTCTTATATAGATATTAGGTTAACCCTCCTAATCTAATTAGAATAGGGTTTTATTAATTAATTAATTAAATACTTTTAATTAATTTATATCCTAATCTTTATTAGGATTGAGAGAGAGTACTGATATTATATTAATTCCTAAACTCCGTTAGAATTAAAATAATAATAATAATAATAATATTAATAAGACTCCTCTTATTAATTTATATTTAATATTTCTAAAATATTAAATAATAAACATTAAGCTATTTAATTTATTCTATCATCATAGATTAAATTAATTATACTTAATGCATTATTACTATCATGCCATTTTCTTCTTAAATAATTCTTCTTCCTTTTATGGTGTGACCCTTTAGGTTCTCCATATTAAACCGGTTGTGAATAAATCAATTAGAACAATTCTAATCTTATTTAAATAAACAAATTAAACTAATAATCTATTTAAATAAATAACATTTATTCTACAATAGGGATAAGCCTCCCTAGCGATCAACGACTTTCCAGATAATATAGATTTCAACATTAATCATAAAAGAACCTGTGAGTTAATAGTTACCGTACAATTCAATCCTTCCACCATACAATGTCCCAATTAAATATAAGACATGGATTTACTGTCAAGTCTTAATTTATTTAATCATATGTATTTCGATTAGAAAATGCACAACTCCAAATAATGCAAATTAGAAACCTCTTTCTAATTACATTCTACCTTGGCCAAGGATTCCTGGGTTGTCATTTAACGAATCACATAGGACATATCTCCTCTTTTACTAGAGGTGGTAGATTCTTTATTGATCATTTATTATCTCCATATGTAACTCATTACACCCAAGCATACCCTATATATGCCTTAAAAGGCCTTAAGGAATTAGTCAAAGTATAATTTGTTACATACAAGATACTATGATGATCTCAAGTCCAAGGATCACATGCACTACTATCACATTAGGAATTCCTATTGACAGGCGAGTAAAACTCCATTAGGTATTCCATAGCGAGTCACGTTCAGTGAACTTATTCTCTAATAAGCACCTACATACTTGCTTTAGTGTCTCTACACATATGACCATGAGATCAGTCATCCTCATCCAATGAGCAAGCAACATATGTACCAATCTATCCGGATTTACTAATCCCCTTTTTAGTAATCCCACGATTGGGAACTATTTTAGTTTTAAAGCTTTCTAAGAATTTAGATCTCATTAGCATGATCAACATCATGATTCTAAAAGCATTGCTTAAAACTATGGGTTATTTACATATTATAAAAACAGCACCATGTAGATAATTAAATGCCTTTAATAAATAAATATTTTATTAATAAATAAATAAGATTGTTTACAAAGTATGTGCTTTATCATCATACATGATTGGCTTGTATGCACACTACTATCATGAAGCTCACGGACTCTCTCATGTCATCGAGATCCGTATCTGTAATGTGGCTTCCAAGAGGGCAAAGGTGTGCAAACTTGACTGGCTTGTTCCACTTAGGCGGAGGAGGCTCTTGGGGGATTGTCACTGTTGGTTCACATTCATACTCCACAGCCCCAATTGGCTCCTCGATATCCATTGCCTTTCGCTCGTCCAGTTCCAAGTGCACTTCGGGCTCTTCATCAGTCTCTGCACCTATGTCATAGCACCATGTATCTTGGGGTTCATAACTTACGGCTTCAGTCATTGGAGGTACAAGATCTTGCATTGTTGTCTTTTGTTCACATACCTCCTCCTTCCTTAATGCCGTGCTAATCTGCTCCACCCAAGTCTGAAGATCCTCAATTGACTTCTCTTGTTCGACCAAGATCTCCTTTGTTGATGCTAATGAGCTACCCCACATAGTGTCCAATCCTTCCTTTTCTGTTTCAGCCACGGGATCCCTGTATTAAGGCTCATTGGTAGAAGCATAGTTAACTGGGGCCATCTGATATTGAAAATTTTGGTTTGATGGTTCCTGGCTCCCAAACAACTCCTCTTGGTTTTCTGAGCTTGCATATATGAAGTCCATTGTTGAATGTTCTCCTTGTAAACATGGGGATTGATAAGTGGGTTCGGGTGCACAATTTGGACTTGGCTTGCATTGTTCTTGATAGCTCACAGTATGGGTCTGCCCTTGCTCATCCTCTATCATCAAGGCCCTACTAATTTGCTCTGCCCAGTTCTGGATATTCTTGACTGACTTCTGTTGCTCAATCAAGATGTCCTTCAGTGATCTGTCACCTCCTTCCTCCAAGCTTGCATTTTCTGTGTCACCCTCAAAATTGTGTTGAGGCTCATAAACTGGAGTCTGGAATGTGCATTCTGGGGCGTAAACGGGATTTGGATCCCAATATTGGTCTTGATAATAGTCTGATGAAGGCTCTGGATGATACCCCCAATCCTGCTGATAATTAGGATAAGGCTCATTGTAGGAGTACTCACCCCCATACTGCTCTTGCCCATAACTGATAGGCTCCTGATGGCTCGCGTAGCTCCCAGCACCGTAGTTATAAGTCATTGCTATCTCTCGACTCTGTTAAGCTGAAACATCATCCAACTTCCTCGAGAGAACCTCCAACTGTGCTGAAAGTGAAGCAATTGGGTCGATGCCATCATTCCCTACTTCCCTTGGTTGCTCTTGACTTGTGTAGTTTCATGGATAGAAATTTGAGTCCATTGTACCTGAAAAGAGAATATCTGAAGAGAATTAAGCAAAATAAAAAAATGTTTAAAGTAAGACTAATTTGATTTAAACTAAAGTTGGCAAACAGTTATCCAATTAATTCCCCGGCAACGGCGCCAAAAACTTGTTGGTCCGATTTATATGACACAATAAACACGCAAGTATACGCGGCCAACGAGTAATAAAGTGAAAGTACAGATATCGTCCCACAGAGAATTAATGGATAAAAGACACCAAACCACTAGCACGTAATCATTTCAGTCTTATTTAAACGAGTGGTAAAGAGAGGGAATTAAAACTACCTTAAACTAGGCAAGGAATTTAAACATGCAATAGCTAATCCTAAGGTAGAATCAGATAATGAAGATAAGAGATCCTAATTTCCCCTAATGACTCGCCTAAGTCAACACACTACCAAGTCAGGTCAAATCAATCATTATAGTTATTAGTCGAGAACACGAAAGTGGGAGTAGGCCATCTTTTGATGCACCTAAACCATATCACGTGCAATCCACATGTGATAGATGCACGTGAACACCCAAAGTATCTAAACCACTATATGTCTATGTGATTTACAAATAAATAGGGTTGAAGGTCAAGTTCTCTATTGACTACGAGCGGTGCTTCGGTATATGTCTATCCTAAACACAAATCATAAGTCCAACGCCATGTGAACCTACAATCGCCCGCTACTGCGATTGGATCTAAACCTATATTTTGTCTTTCAATCCCACATAGGTTATCACAGTAATTGGTTGCAACACAATTAAGCAATTGAAGCATACATCGCAATAGATAAGCACATAGCAATCAAATAAGACCAACATGGAAGGGAAATCAACATTGACTACTCAAAAGGGTCCATTGGAACCTCAAAATAGATTTAAGGCATAGACAACTCAAATATATTATCCATAAGTAGATTATCCATTATCCAAATACAAATTGAATACAAGGAGAGTGAATAGATAGAAATTGCAAATCTTTGTTCTTTCTCCAAGTGTAGATCTTCAATGACAATCTCTTGCTTCAATCTTCTTCTCTAATCTAACCCTAGAATCTAACTAACTAAATAAACCCTAATCTAACACTAATCTACTCCTAATCTATACAAGAAATGTAAGGGAAATGGAAGAACAAGCTAGGGCTAGAGCTTAAGGACAATATTTGATACCCTTTCTTCCCCAAAACGAGCCCCCTCATATCCCAATCAAAAGCCAAGTCCCGTTCAATTGAAAAGTCAAGTTTGGCACAGCTTGGGACTGGCGCGGCCACGCCCAAAATTGCACTAGAATCCGCGCGCCCTCATCAAGGCTTTTCTACTGCAGAGTCCTCTGATAAAATGGCCATAACTTTTGATCCGGGAGGAGTTACGAGGCCTGCCACCTGTCAAATCGAAGCTATCGAAGAGCTCTACAACTTTTATTCTTTGAGCATTGAGAAATAATGGATGGATGAAGGCTGAAATTGAGCTCCAAGTGACAATTGTGCAATAAAAACCCAAAACCGTGGAGTTTAACGTCCGTTGGTATACGGGGCATAACTCTCGCCTCCGAACTCCGATTGGGATGATTCAAGATGTTCTGGAAAGCTTAGAAGACACTCTACAATATGAAATAAGCTCCAATCCAAGAACATGAAATGAACATAAACCCCCCAAATGATATTCGGATTGCATTTCCTTCCCATTTTTGCTCAAAGGCCATTCTTGCTCCTTTTGGCCTCTAGACTCGTGGCATCACCTTCATTGCTTCATCACCCATGCTATCTCTATGCTTTAAGCCCATTTCAGTGCTTTGCCCCATTTAAGCTCAATTTGCACCCGGAGAGTCCCTAAACCTGTAAAACATAAAACGAAGCAAAAACACATTAAAAGCACGGGATTACTTGAGTTAAGCCACGAAACAAGCTGGTTACTATCCGAATAAGTGGTCATAAAGACCACTTATCATGCTAATTATGAAGTAAAAGTAAGGTTAATTTTGGAGTGTCAACGACAGCTCCCAATGGCTGCCAATCATAAAGGATGGCCTGACTTATTGCCTCTGACTTTGATAGCATACAGAACACCAATGCACACTTCTACTAGGGCTACCCCCTATTCATTGGTCTATGGCATGGAAGCAGTACTTCCTATAGAAGTGAAAATGACATCATTAAGAGTATTAATAGATGCCCAGATAGAAGAAGACCAGTGGTTGCAAGACCGATACAACTAATTATCTCTAATAGATGAGAAGAATTGTTCGGTCCTACAACAAGAAGGTCTGGCTTTGGCAATTCAAAGAAAATGATCTGGTTCTGAAAAAGGTCATCTCAAATCAAGATGAAGCCAAAGGAAAATTCGCCCCAAACTGGGAAGGCCCTTTCACTGTCGAGGAAGTGTTGTCAGGAGGAGCCCTTAGATTGCAAGAAATGGACGACGAAGAATTTCCCTAACTTATGAATTCAGACTCTGTTAAAAGGTACTATGTCTGAACCTTTACAGCGGCACATCCCAGTCCTGTGGAAAAAAAAATCAATCAAATCAGGTCTTTATAGCTTAGCCTGAACTACGTAAGACCTGATCTCCCCTGCGGGAGTACATACGCTGCCATCTATGGTGCGATTACCCCTCGAAATAAAAGCCAACCACTACCAGTCCCAAGACACCAAAATAATACTTGAAAGCATGTACACCAGAAAAACCTGAAGATCTAAGACCCATGCTGAGAGACCCTACGACATCTTAACATCCGTTCATCAGGGAAGAGACCGTGATATATCAAGGCAACAAGTCACAAAGATAAATTGCGACCATCAAATAAGGTCAAAACATATCCAAAAGGGAAGTGAACTAAAATATATTTACTTTCCATATGTTACTATTTGATATATACAATGTAATCGATACATGATAAAAGGGACTAATCTAGTATATGCAGGAAATGAAAGCTGATCTATAAGCCCAAAATCAATCGGGTCATTAAATATAGAAGCATATCCCTTTTTGAAGACTGAGGGGCATCCCTAAGCTACTGCCCCGCTGTCTCAATACGGGTCATAAGCTCCACAGCAGTATGTATAGTACTGTTCTGATAACCCAAGAGTTCATTCGTCTGAGCGACGATGTCATCAACAAAAGATCTGAGAGTAGCACTCTTAGCAACAACGACATTGTCAATGCCGGGAAAAAATGTAAAGGTTTATCTTCTCTATTTTGCGTTTGTTAGAAGATTAACTGT
Source organism: Panax stipuleanatus (assembly GCA_020205555.1). Lineage (NCBI taxonomy): Eukaryota > Viridiplantae > Streptophyta > Magnoliopsida > Apiales > Araliaceae > Panax > Panax stipuleanatus. The sequence goes on along the minus strand of CM035125.1, from coordinate 92,809,850 downwards.
CTTCTTTTTTTCGCTTTTCCTATTGTTTCTTACCCTTTTTATTTGCTATGTTAATTAATTCATCTGAAGAGTGAGATTTAGGAAAAGACCGACATTAGGCGACTTATTTTACAAAGTTTGATTTTTATTGATGATGATTGGACTAAATGAGACAGAACCGCCTATTGGTATGATTTAAATGGATGTACCAACTCATCCGAATTTTGAAGGTTTTTGTAATATGGTCTAATATGTGACTCCGGAAGATTGGTCTGAAACCCGAGAGTCATGGAATTCGGGGGTTTGGTTAAGCGGAGGGAAGGTGTTAGGCACCCCACGACTCCCGTGAAAATACGATACCATATCTTATTGATTTCCTATACATAAAGTGTGTGTGTGTGTGTGTGTGTTTTATTTTGAAAGTTTATTCTAAGCCTCATTGTGGGTTATTTGGAAGTAGTGTTGTTCCTCTTTTGCACATATATACGAAGGGTTTGATTTAGTAAAAAGTTCATTTTCAGACAAAATATACATTTTATATGATATTTTGGGAAAAATGCAAGTTTTCAAATCCTTCGCCCGAATAGTAATCGAGAACCTTTGATACTTCCATTATTAATTCTTAAGTCTATGAAATCATTCTGAAAGTAGTGTTGTACCTCTTTAACCCTATGCACAAAGGATTTGATTTATATAAAAGTTCATTTTTAGAACACAATATCTATCAATGATGTTTTGAAAATAAAGTTTTCAAATCCTTCGTCAAATAGGAATCGAGGTCCTTTGATACTTCCATTTATTATCTAAATGTCTATCCCCGAATCGCTTTATTATTATTATGAAAGCTCTTTGCTATTTTTATTTGGAAATCGTTTTTGGTGAAAATGCATGCTAGAAAGGGCCAAAAAAGGGTCGGATCATCATCGGACATGAAAGCCTTCTCGATAAATCTGAACACCCGCAATTAAAGTTTTCACTATCACGGGATCTTAAATCTGAATTTTCGAGACTAATCCCTTGAATTTGTTTTCAAGATCCAAACATTACATATACAATGATTTCACATTATTTAAACATTGCATTGAAAATGAAACGTCCGCCATGGGAATCAAGTCAAGATCCGATCATTGGATATCGACACAGGGATTCCTAGGCTCATATTATTATACTTAAATATGTATGTACAACGTCCTAAACTTGATATTAGTTGATTTCATCTGTTGAAATCACCATTTCAAGCCATTTTGGACCCCCTCGCCTCTAGATATAGATCTAGGACTATACAGGGTAACCGGGACTGACCAAAAGTAGTAAAACACATAGATCTACTATGGATCTAAACCGATCTAGTATACGGGTTAAAGCTTCATGCTTAATAACCACTCAAAAGGCTAGATCTAGGTAGCTCTAGCCTTCGAATTTGATTTACAATAATATATGCACAATATAACTGGTAAAAACTCAAGATCTACCAACTACTACACAATATGCGTAAAAACAACAAGTTTAACTAGATTCAAGCAATATAAAACATAAATTTGGTATATTGAACAAATATTTACAAAGAAAGTGACTAAAATGAGCGTTTTTCACCTTGGGGGACGCGTGAACAAGCTTCTTATGGATCGGGATCACTCTATATCACTCAAGACACTTAAAGTATACAAGATATGAGATTAAACAACTCAAATATGATGAAATATGTCAAGATCCGATCCTTTCTCTCTTGAACTCTTTTCTCACTCTAATTTCTTCCTCTTTTTGTGTAAATGAGTCGCTAGCTGCTGATATAGGCTCCCAAGGGCAGCCGCAGGTGTACCTGCGGCAGGAGAAGAAGGTGCACTAGAGGCTGGGCCCCACGGTTTGATCACCTTGAAGTTCGTGCCTTAGGTCTCGGTTTGGTGAAAGTTAAGCTCCGTACCCAAAAATCCCAGGAAGTCATTGCGAAAGGCTGCGAAATAAGGTCGAGTCTGACAAAATTGGAGTCTGGGAAGATGATGCAATAAGCTAAAAGGTATCTTTCGGTTCCCAAGGGTCGTCAATCGGCTCTTCTTGATAGCACGCAGTTTAATGATTGGTATAGCGACTTCTTATGGCCACTTTCTTAGCTTTGCGATCCTCATGCAGTCTGCGTCGCGTCTGAGAGTTGTTGGCACTTTGATTTCTCCACGGGGTTGTCTCTAGGGTGAAAAGATGTCTTTCCCCTACCTCGGGGTTGTCTCCAAAGTAAAATTACGCTTTTACCCTTCTAAAAGGTTAGTCCAAGGAAAGCAAAATTTTGAGTGTCTACAGATATCTCTGGCAGCCCGTGCCTCATCCCTCTACAGATATACAACATCCCTGCTGGATAAGGCTGTCGACATCAATGTGTGAGTCTGGTCCCTCTCAAAGGTCAAAAGTTGTACCCGTTGCTCTAAAGCCCCTCTAGAAAGTGGGGCAGCAGTAGAAGAAGAACTAGGGGCTAAACAAACCAAAGCCGCTGTCAAGTCAGCAAATAACTAATCCTCTATAGGGTAAGGTGGAGCCTTCATAGGCTCCTTATCATCTGAGTTAGTACTCAGCGATGAATAAATAACAATGGCTATTATGTCTCCCTCCAACTAGGCACTGTACTCTGCTAAATGACCAGGATGACTATCTGAGAACTCAGCTGCCTCACGATGAATCCATAAACCATATACTCTCGCAAGATCATCCTCAGATAAAGATAACGCAAATGATCAGTGACCTGAAGCCCCCTCAAAAGACTGAAAATCCTGGAACTAATCAAACTGCCCCATGACAGCTAATGGATGATAAGTAGTCACACCTCTCAAGCCATCCAGTGGAAGGAAGTCCATACCCGCGACATGTGTGATAAAACTCAACGGAGAGCAGTAGCCAGAATAAACCAAGATGGAAAAGAGCTCCTCAATAACAGCCAGAAAGACAAACCAAGATGCTGTATCTACACAATCAGTAGGGAAAAAAGGTTAGGACATCGCTATGTCATATCCAAAACAATATCCATGGCGTCTAATTGTACCTATCGGGCTCAGGTGCATCATAAACCAAATGTACAACAATACAACACTGCCTCAAAAATACTCATCACTACGAGTGTGGCAGTGAGAAGCTGAAATATAAGTATCTCCTAGAATCATGGGAAGAATGGTATGATCCTCCCGTAGAGCTCTAACTGCTATCACCAATCCAATATCTAGGTGATCCATATAAAGAGGCATATATAAATATGATCTGATGAACATCAACAAAGCGTCAACCCGAATAGTCCCCCAACGATCCTCTAAGATGGCAAAGTCCCCTCGATGCAGCGAAAAGCTGCCAACAACCCCAAAGTGGTTAATCAAAAAGTCCATGAACACAACATGTCTAGAGGTGATCTCATCCAATACAACTGTCCTCATCAGACTAGCCATAAATGGTCGGCACGAATAACCGACGGTCACCCTAGCATATGGCCTATCCAAGAGCAAACTAGTAATATGTTGGTACTCCTCCAAAGTCGGAGTAAGCTCATCTGATCCCAATCTAAAAACTTATCTGTCAAGGATCCAGTATGATAACATACCCTCTATAAAACCATCCGGAACTTGGAAGGTCAGAAAGGACATAGTGTCTTAGCATACCAGGACCTCAAATAAGATGTAATCTGGGAGTGAGGTGTGTGATCAATATGGGTCACGAAAGAAGAAGATATCTATAAAACCGTATCACAAGACCATACAGGGTCAATTCTAACTAATCAGTATAAATGCAAATCCAGAACATAATTCATGCATCATGATAAATGACAATATAATAGGTGCAATAAATGGAAAGCATTATATATACATCTCTGAATACATCATCTTTGCCTTATAAATAAAAATAAAAAGTATAGGGAAATGGGGCATAAATGCCTAATGACTAACAAATGCCTACAAAAAGAAATGTCTAACATTTACATCTCCAAGTCGGTCAACCCTGAGCTAACTCCTCCTGAGTCACTGTATCTCCGCTAAAGGGTATATCAGGACGGTACAAAGGTAGATCTCTTCTAGCAAAACCATCAGTGTCTGGACCGTCAGAGGGACCAACACCAGATCCAAAGGGATAATAAGTAGCAGCCACTGCGGGATCCCTGACCAAATGGCATATAAAAAAGGATATCTGCTCCACTTGTTGTGTCAAAATTGATATCTGCTCCAAATGAGTCGGCTCCCTACCATATGTAATCCAATCATTCATCATCACGGAAACGGGTACCATGCCTCCCAAGAACTAGGTAGCATGGGTCTGAGCCCCAATAGTACGAGGAGTCCACCACCGATAAAAAATGTCCTGAGTATAAGGTTCATCAGATAATATGAAACCATCCAAGCCCATCAAGGGAATATCTATAAGGGGCTGGGGCAAAGGCTAGTACCGCCGAGCCGGAGGAAGATATGGAATGTTAATCTCCAATATGATACATCTGATAGCTCGCTCTCCCAAATAGAGCTCCCAACCTCCCTCAGTCAAAAGGGAATCCGACGGGTAGTCAAGGCATACTCCACTTCTGTCAGGAAACCATCCTCAAAACCCACTGTAACATGATCTGGGGTATAAGGAGCCCATGTAACATCATCAACGTCAATAACTCTAGCTGCAAGCGACAGTGAGTAAAGCCCTCCGCCACAAGGACCTCCGCCAAAGTAGAATGATGCCATCGACGTCCCCGCGGATATATCTCCAAGCCTAAAGTAGTAACTGGACGAAGCCAAGGGAGCCTCTCATAAGCCCAGAACTGAAAAAGGCATAAATCAACTACATTAGTCCAGAAATCAAAAAGACTTAAATGTAGTAAATGAAAGTTAATTAAATTTACTCACCAGTAGAAATGGGTAAAAACCCAACCAAGAATCTGTAACGCCCTTTGAGCGTAGACGCACCCCGCGAAGGAAATACGCAAAGATAAAAGATCCCCAATCAAAATTCCCTATGTGATTTACCCCGTTAAGAACGCCGACCAAGGCAAAAGAGAAAGTCAAGGAGTTGTTTGCAATGAAACAACCCCCTGATGATAGTTAGAAACAATCACCATAAGATGTGATCTCTCTCCCTTGGATCAACAGGGAGGGGCTCTGTTAAAGCTCCACTAGCATCATCAATGCTCAAAGGACCTGAAAGAATGACCCGACCCTTAAGGGCCGAAGGAGGAACTCCCAGTAGGGATCAGAAAATGACAGGGGAAATGTCAGCCACCAAAGCCACTCTCTCTCCTATAAACTCCAAGCATGTGATGTATCGCCAATCCATCGATGTCATCACCACCTCATAGTCTACCAGATGGAGCGACTGACTCTGATGAAACCATCCCTCAGACAAAGCTCTTAAATAACCCCATGGACAACCCCGATGCAATGGAAAAGAAAGCCTCAAAACCCCAGGAATCCACAAGGGTCTGATACTCAAGATGAAGAGTCCTATATAAGGAATAGATGCTGAACCAATTCCCCCTCGGCTGAGTAAATTTGGGAACCTGCATTATATTGAAGTTAAGGTTTAACCATTGCTAAAAATTGGAAGAAAAAGCAATTAAATATACAAAAACCCCATTACCTCGTTGGCATGTAGATGAACTGATGGATGACGGCTCAGATCGCCTAAAAGATTAAGAACAGTCATATGTATACCGGGAAGATCTTGGCGTGAGGTAGATGAAGAAGGGGCTGGATCAGCTGTAGGAACATCATCCTCCTCCTCTAGGACCCCTATCCTATCAACTCTGATAGGACAAATCACCGACTCTGTCAACCGATGCACCTGTCGGGTCAGACGGGGCAAGGGAACGTCCGAAGCTACCTTCTGAACACCAGAAGAAACCCTGCGGGAGTTGGAGTTGGAGTTGGAGTTGCTAGGCCTACTAGAATCCATCCCTGAATAAAAACTCCAAATTGCCTCAGAAAGGGTGAGGTATGCTTCTATATTGAGTCAATTCAATTTAGCATGTGCATCAACATAGGACAACAGACTCCCACGGATAAATTTAGATCATCACATTATGCATGGTATGCACTTGTAAACATGTAGTATTTTAACATGCATCCCCAGTAGAGTTAAATATGTATGCACATTAAATGCCCAAACTCGTGAAATTTTTTGCCAGAGTCTCCTCTATAAAATAGACTATCCACATGTATATAGGCATAACTAGGAGGCCATTCAGTAGCACACCAACCCAACTCAGGAACAGTGCATATATAAACATTAAATCAAGCCCAAAGTGGTATCCAATTTACCTAGGGAAATTAAAATATAGTTATGTCAATATCATGCTTATTTGTCCAAAAATAGGATAAATAAACTAGCCAAAATGTGTGTAAAATCATTTCTGAAAAAATAATTTTTTTCACATCAGAACGTTTATCATGGTAAAATACAAACATTTACTAAGCGTGTTCATTTTTATTAAGTCATATATGCATAGATATGTGATACATTGCGTTTAAACTTATTAAACATGAAATCTATCAATCTAATGGTCAAAACGCAAAAGAAAAGGTTGTAAACTTTACTTGAGATGTGCATAACGTTTGTATGATGATGGATTTCGAAAAAAAAACATCCCAAAATGAGTGAATTTGAGCAGAAGGGTTCGAACTTTTCAAAGTAATTCAAGTGAAAATGACATTTCAAGGGACCTAGGGGGTTAAAACCACCCACGACCTACCGCGAATCTACCTGCGATTGCCATAGTTAGACTTGCGATTAGATGGGGTGAGTCCCACCCCCTCCGGCTTAATCAAATTTAAGTCACGGTAGGTTCCCCTGAAGCTGAAAAGTCAAATCCATGGAAAAAGTTCGACGCGATTGAGAGTAAAGTACTGGAAATCCTGAAATATGGTATCAAACTCCTAACGAATGTAAATTCCCATTGTAAACCATTGGTGTCAGCCCCACCATAGCATCGGAAAGGATCCGATGGTGTAAGTTGTTGAAAACTACGGTAGACACTCGAAATTTATTTTCCTGTTACTAACACTGTCTTTTCAAATTGACCCCAGTCTCAACACCGGGCCATCAATTCAACCTCGGTCTCAATATCGGGCCATTAATTTAACCCCGGTCTCAATACCGGGCCATCAATTTAACCCCGGTCTCAATATCGGGCCATCAATTCAACCCCGGTCTCAACATTGGGCCATCAATTCAACCCCGATCTCAACACTGGGCCATCAATTCAACCCATATCTCAATACCGGGCCATCAATTCAACCCCGGTCTCAATACTGGGCCATCAAATCAACCCCGGTCTCAATACCGCGCCATCAATTAAACCCCGGTTTCAATATCGGGCCATCAATTCAACCCCGATCTCAATACCGGGCCCTCAAATCAACCTCGGTCTCAACATCGGGCCATCAATTCAACACCGATATCAATATTGGACCATCAATTCAACCCCGGTATTAACACCGGGCCATCAATTCAACCCCAGTCTCAAATCGGGCCATCAAATCAACCTCGGTCTCAATACCGGGTCGTTAAATTCACCCTGATCTCAATATCGGGCAATAAACTCAGCCCCGATCTCAACCCAGGAGGTACAGATTAGCCCCGGTCTCAACCCCGAAAGTACAGGTCAGCCCCGGTCTCAACTCGGGAGGCACAGGTCAACCTCGGTCTTAACCCAGGAGGTACAGATCAACCCCGATCTCAACTCGGGAGGTACAGGTCACCAACGGTCTCAAACCGAGAGGTACAAGTCAACCTCGGTCTCAACCCGGGAGGTACAGGTCAGCCCCGGTCTCAACCCGGGAGGTACAGGTCAGCCCTGGTCTCAATTCGGGAGGTACAAGTCAACCTCGGTCATAACCCAGGAGGTACAGATCAACCCCGGTCTCAACCCGGGAGGTACAGGTCACCCCCGGTCTCAAACCGGGAGGTACAGGTCAACCCTAGTCTCAACCCAGGAGATACAGGTCAGCCCCGGTCTCAACCTAGGAGGTACAGATCATCCCCGGTCTCAACCCGGGAGGTACAGGTCAGCCCCTAGTATAAACCTGGGAGGCACAGGTCAACCTCGGTCTTAACCCAGGAGGTACAGATCAACCCCGGTCTCAACCGGGGAGGTACAGGTCAGCCCCAGTCTCAACCCAGGAGGTACAGGTCAACCCCGGTCTCAACCCGGGAGGTACAGGTCAGCCCCAATCTCAACCCAGGAAGTACAAGTCAGCCTCGATCTCAACTTGGGGGGTACAGGTCAACCTCGGTCTCAACCCGAGAGGTACAGATCAGCCCCGATCTCAACTCGGGAGGTACATGTCACCCTCGGTCTCAACCCGGGAGGTACAGATCAGCCCCGGTATTAACCCGAGAGGTACAAGTCACCCCCGGTCTCAACCCGGGAGGTACAGGTCAACCCCGATCTCAACCTGGAAGGTATAGGTCAGCCCCGATCTCAACTCAAAAAGTACAGATCAGCCCCGATCTCAACCCGGGAGGTACAGGTCAGCCCCGGTCTCAACTCGAGAGGTAGATGTCAGTCCCGATCTCAACCCAGGAGGTACAGGTCGACCCCGATCTTAACTCGGGAAGTACAAGGTCAGCCCCGGTCTTAACCCTAGAGATATAGGTCAACCCCGGTCTCAACTCGGAAGGTATAGATCAGCCCCGATCTCAACCCGTGAGGTACAAGTCACCCTCGGTCTCAACCCAGGAGGTACAGATCAGTCCCGGTCTCAACACAGGAGGTACAGGTCACCCCTGGTCTCAAGCCGGGAGGTATATGTCAAACCCCGGTCTCAGCCTGGGAGGTACAGATCAACCCCGATCTCAACCTGAGAGGTACAGATCAACCCCAGTCTCAACCCGGGAGGTGCAGGTCAGCCCCGGTATCAAATCGGGAGGTACAGGTCAACCCCGGTCTCAACCCAAAAGGTACAGATCAGCCCCGGTCTCAACCTAGGAAGTGCAGGTCAGCACCGGTCTCAACCTAGGAGGGCAGATCAACTTCAGGAACAATCCTGAAGCCTCAATCGTGAGGGTTCAATAAAAAATCCAATATAGAATATTATTTCCAAGGCCACAGGATATTTTAACTCATTTATATCTAATCTTTTTTCTGGCTTGGCTATCACATCTCTAGAGGAAAACTTGGAAGGACCAAGTCAGCCTCGGAGACAACACTAAGGACAAACAGACTCGAATGGGATCCAAACCTTGGAAACAACCCCAAAAAGTCAGCCAAAGGCCATGTCGACACTGAAGGCAACCCCGAGAGGGGGGGAAACGACCATTTTACTAACTCTAAACTGATTCAAGTCAAAATTAAGCTGAATTTATGCCACCAAGGTCAGAACGAGCCATAACAATGATCACGAGTGGAAACAGCACAAGACAGCTCAACGGACAAACTGTGAGGAATCAAAGACCCGGTTACAAACCCGTCTCTTTGGACTCAGAAAAGGTTTATTTCTATTTCATTGCAACACTCTCTACGAGGGCTTTCCAAAAAGGTACATCACGCCTCAAACGGACGCTCTGATCAAAAGTTAAAAAGTTTTGAATCGGACCTCGTATTGCTCAAAGTGCACGTACTTCGATGCAACAGGACCCGCCACGTGGGCCTCGCCACGTGGAGTCGAACCTCTACCTACGGCTGCCGCAGGTAGAGTTGCTTCTCCTGGGTCTACAAATAAGTGGTGAGCCCCAGCTTATTTAAGAATTCAGAAACGCTCTGAACCCCTGCCCGTTTGGTTATCTATTTTCTTGTCTTCTAAACCCAAATTTTTTCACTCTAACACGTAGATATACCCATATACTACCACATATCAAAAATTAACCGGTAGATTCGGATGTTTAAAGCCTACAATTTGGCAAAGAGCCCGTGTAACATTCCATTGTGAGTATTTTTACGATTAGAAAGTTATTCCTATTTCTCTGCAATTTTATACACTTGCACGTTAAGTTTTATTTTCTGACTATGCCCGGAACTTGGTTCCGTGCCGTTTTTGTTAACTTTTGGAACATTTTAGTACCTAAACGCATTTTTTTGGTATTTCTACAACTCGAATTTATGATCCGTCACTTCAAGCAGCTTTCATATACTTGCATCTTCGTATTAAGCAACTCCATCGGACTGGGTTATCTTTCAAGTCTGGGTTTGACTTTTTTTTATATATTTAACTGTGTATATACTAATATTTCAATTCGGTCAAGCCCGGATGTTAAATCTGCGGTATTTTATTGCTTATATATATATATATATATATATATATACACTCTTCACCGGACTGGGTTATCTTCCCAGTCCCGATTTGACTATTTTTTGTCTTTATTTAACTATATATATATATTTATATATTTACATTCCAGTTCGGCCTGGATCATTCTGTGGCCTTTTTACTGCTTTTATATAGATATGCACCATTCACCATACTGGGTTATCTTCCCAGTCCTAGTTTGACAACTTTTCTGTCTATATTTAATTATATATAATTACATTCCAGTCCGGGCCTCGGAGTAAAAACCCACTGCCCTTTATCGCTTTTATAAATATATATACATAAATATTTCAATTCTAGTCCGGGCATTGGAGTGAAGACACATCGCCCTTTACCGCTTCTTATATATATTTCCATTCTGTCAAGTCTGGATTACCCCGTGGCTCTTTACAGCTTTTATAAATATATATATATATATATACATATATTATATTATATATATATATATTTATTTATATTTCAGTCTGGGCACCGGCGTGAAAACCCATCGTCCTTTACAACTTTCGTATATATAATTATATATATATATATTGCCTTACTCATTTTATTAAACTGCTGCTTTAAATATTAGTTTGATATGAATAGGCACTGACATTTCTGAGGGCGAACTAGGTTTCTTTAAATCTCGCCAACTCTAGCTTTCAAAACGGTTCAAAATAGGTCCAGATATAACCAGAAAGCTAGAATGGCTGAGATTTACTTAAATCTAGCATTTTTGTAGTTCAGTTATTAAAGCTATCTCGCGGCCCTTAGATCGCTATCTAGTGGGAACGAGATGTTTCGGCCAGGTGTGAACCAGGATTTACTGATGAATCCTTGGTTCTGGCGATGTTGATTATATATTTCTTTACATATTTGAGCTGTGCATGTTTTATTGGCCTCCCTATGTGAGCCTAGGAATCTTGGGATTAACGATCAAACTGATCTGAATCTGATTCCCACAATGGACAAACTCTACTTTACGAATGTATACTGCCAGTTTTTCTGTTAAAATGTACATACAAAAGACCTTAAAACGGTTATCCGGGTTTAAGGTCTCAACATAATGAGAACAATAATTTGTCGTGTCAAAGTCACTCTGATGGCTGTCATGCCCATGAGAAGACCGACACTTGTATATATTCTGTGGTTGAGGATGCTTCGCAGCCCGACAATCATCATTTAAATTGAGCCAAAAGGCTTAAAAGATAAAACTAAAGTATCGATATGCTTCAATTCCTATGTTAGCGTAAGGGTTTCAAAACATTGTTTTAATAATCTTATCGAAAATATAAGCTTTTGCAAATCAAATCAAACATTCTTGCAAATCAAATCAAAAGACTTTTTGCAAATCAAATCAAACCTTTCGTATATAGATTCAACGATGCATAGACATGCTTTCCATCAAACATAGGCCCAATTTCTTTCATCATTCACACATACACATTACAGATATAAAAGGAAAATATTGAAAATATGTGGTACCGTGTTTACACGGGAGTTGTGGGGTGCCTATCACCTTCTCCACACTTAACCAAGCCCCTGAACTCAAAACTTCGGTTTCAAAGATCAAGTTTCGACAGTGTCCAGCAAATTGGGCCTCTTTCAAATAAAACTCGGTTGAGTTGGTACAACCATTTCAAATCTACCAATTGGCAACTCTATAAAACGTTCAATCGTCGACATGATACATGTTGGCCTTTTCCTAAAAAATCCTTCAAAACCTTTTTCATAAATAAAAACAGTAAGGGTAGACATAACTTAGGAAGAGAGAAAGATCCAGGTTATGACCCGACCAGTGAATTTTTTCTTGATGTCGACAACTACTTCAGCGAAGATATTGGAATGTCCGGTATTGTAAACCGTTGGTGTTAACCCCAACGTACCATCAAGAAGGATCCGGTGGTGTAAGCCATTGAAAACTACTTTAGCGAAGATATCGGAATGTCTGGTATTATAAACCGTTAGTGTCAACTGCAGCGTAGCATCGGGAAGGATCCGATGGTGTAAGCCATTGAAAACTACTTCAACGAAGATATCGGAAGGTCCGATATTGTAAACCGTTGGTGTCAACCCTAGCGCAGCATCGAGAAGGATCTTGTGGTGTAAGCCGTTGAAAACTACTTAAGTGAAGATATCGAAATGTCCAATATTGTAAATCATTGGTGTCAACCCCAGCGTAGTATCAGGAAGGATCCGGTGGTGTAAGCCGTTGAGAACTACTTCAGCGAAGATATCTGAATGACCTGTATTGTAAACCGTTGGTGTCAACCCTATCGTAGCACCGGGAAGGTTCTGGTGGTATAAGTCATTGAAAACTACTTCAGCTAATATATCATAATGACCGATATTATAAACCATTAGTGTCAGCCCCAACGTAACATCGGGAAGGATCCGGTGGTGTAAGCCGTTGAAAACTACTTCAGCGGAGATATCGGAATGTCCGGTATTGTAAACCGTTGGTGTCAACCCCAACGTAGCATCAGGAAGTATCTGTTGGGTTTGTACAAAATCGTGGGCGCAATCAAATTACAAAATTAGAGAAGGCATGGTATATCAGAGTTTAAAAAAAATTCTACAAAACCATTACCCAGCTCATCCTTTATACAAATTATTAATTTAAAACGATAAATAATAAGTTATTGAATCATACCCTTGTAGAACGAAGCTTCCTCAAGTACGAGTTTACCTCATTATTCTTCGTGATCTCCTTGAATTTTCAGGTTAGATTCCTTCCTTTGATCAATGTTAACCATCCAAGTGTTTAGTCTCTAGAGGTGATCCACCAAGGAATAGGAATTATTCAAGAAGTAGGGTGGTTGGCTAAACCCTAGTTTTCTATCCTCTATACAAATGTAGTACTCTCCAACAATTGAAATTGCATCAACTGATATCTAACATAAGAATCCTCTTATATAAATATTGGTCAACCCTTCTAATCCTATTAGACATAGGGTTTCATTTAGTTAATTAAACTCTTTTAATTAATTAGGCTTCCCAACATATTGGGATTTAATTAATTAAACTCCTTTAATTAATTTGCCTCCTAATCTTATTAGGAATAAGTGAGAGTACTAATATTAAATTAATTCCTAAACTCTTTTAGAAATTAAAATAATAATAATTGTAATAATATTAATAAGACTCCTATTATTAATTTATATTTAATATTTCCAAAATATTAAATAATAAAAATTAAGCTATTTAATTTATTCTATCATTATAAATTAAATTAATTACACTTAATGTATTATTACGATTATGTCATTACCTTCTTAAATAATTATTCTTCCTTTTATGGTGTGACCCTTTAGGTTCTCCATATTAAACCGGTTGTGAATAACTCAATTAGAACAATTCTAATCTTATTTAAATAAGTAAATTAAACTAATAATCTATTTAAATAAATAATATTTATTCTACAATAGGGATAAGCCTCTCTAGCGATCAACAACTTTCTAGATAATATAGATTTCAACACCAATCATAAAAGAACATGTGAGTAAATAGTTACTATACAATTCAATCCTTCCACCATACAATGTCCCAATTAAATATAAGACATGAAATTATTGTCAAGTCTTATTTTATTTAATCATATGTATTTCGATTGGAAAATGCACAACTCTAAATAATGCAAATTAGAAACTTCTTTCTAATTTCATTCTGCCTTGGCCAAGGACTACTGGGTTGTCATTTAACGAATCACATATGACATATTTCTTCTTTTACTAGAAGCTGTAGATTCTTTATTGACCATTCATTATCTCCATATGTAACATATTACACCCAAGCATACCCTTTGATATACCCTAAGGGTCTTAAGGAATAAGTCAAAGTATAATTTATTACATACAAGATACTATGATGATCTCAAGTCCAAGGATCACTTGTACTACTATCACATTATGAATTCTTATTGACAGGAAAGTAAAACTCTATTAGGTATTCCATAGCAAGTCACGTTCAATGAACTTATTCTTCAATAAGCACCTACATACTTGCTTTTAGTGTCTCCACACAAATGATTATGAGATCAATCATCCTCATCTAATGAGCAAGCAATATATGTACCAATCTATCTGGATTTACTAATCCACTTTTTAGTAATCCAACTGATTGGGAACTATTTTAGTTTTTGAGCTTTCTAAGAATTTAGATCTCATTAGCATGATCAACATCGTGATTCTAAAAGCATTACTTAAAACTATAGGTTATTTACATATTATAAAAACAGCATCATGTAGATAATTAAATGCCTTTAATAATTGAATACTTTTATTAATAAATAAATAAGATCATCTCCAAAGTATATACTTTATCATCATACATGATTGGCTTGTATGCATACTACTTTCAATCTTCTACTTGCACTAAAGCCAATCGCCATGGTATCTCATACCCATCTTCTCTAAGTGACGATCAAGCTGTTGTTGTGTTAAAGCTTTAATAAATGGATCTGCAATGTTGTCTTGAGAGTCTACACGCTCCAAGGTGTCGTCTCTTCTTTCAATGATTTCTTTAATCAAAGTGTCGCAACACATGTTTGGATTCAAGATTAGACTTAAGAACTATTCCTTGCTTCTGTAATGAACTTTGCATCTGAAACATTAACTTGCAGCTTCACTTACAGTTATATACTTTATCTTTGTCACTAACCCAACAACCTTTTGCTGTTTGGAACTTTTCCAATTCACTGCACCACCTTTCAAGGTAACGACTTACCCTATGGTGGATTTGCTGTCGTCTTGGTCAGTCTGAAAACTTGAGTCTGTTTAGTCCTCTAGTTTAATTCAGACCTGATGACATCCTTAGTGTCAGTTGAGTACTTTAAGATGTTTATCATTGTCTTATAGTGATCTTCTCTAGAATATGACTGATCAACATCAAGTCTCATATATTTTTGTGTATACATGATAGTAACTCATGCGATCTCTTTTTTATTGAGGGCAATTTTAGAGAGATACACTCCATGGCTCATCATCATGAGACACCTTTTGGAGTTTACCATGCTAAACGCCTTTAGCATCTAATGAATATATGTTCCTTGGGTTAAGCCGAACATCCTTTTAAATTTATCTATACAGATTTATTTCCCCAAAGTAGGATGTTCTACCCAAAGTATTCATGGAGGAATGTTCAGACAGCTTTATTTTGATCGATTGTAGCATAGGAATGTTATTCCCTATCAGTAATATATCATCAACATATAAAACAAGGAATGAAACAGCGCTCCCACTAACCTTCTTGTACACACATGGTTCATCCTCATTTTTGATAAAATTAAACTTTTGATTGTCTCATCAAAACAGATGTTCCATCTACGAGAAGCTTGCTTCAATCCATCAATGGATTGTTGTATCTCATATACATGATTTGCTTCAACCATTGAAATAAATCCATATGACTGTATCATACATACATTCTCCTCTAATAATGTATATTTGAGGTAGGGCGTCTCCACGTCCAATTTGCCAGATCTAGTAATAATAAGATGCAATCGCAAGTAAAATCCAAATGGACTTGAGCATTGCTTCAAAGATCCATTTTAGATTTTATGGTCATCTACCATTTCCTTGAGTCTTTATTACTCATAGCATGTTCGTAATTCAATGGATCATCATCATTCATGACGTGTACCTCATCATCATCCTCTATGACGAATCCATACCTTTCAGGTATCTTCGGTACTCTTCCAGATTTACGAATAGGGTGTTGTACAGTATGTGTCTCTACTTGGACAGGTTCATCTAATTGATTTGTAGTTGTTTGTGATTCTTGAATTTCTTCAGTATCTATTTTTCTCCCACTAGCCCCTTCAAGGATAAACTCCTTTTCCAAGAAGGCAACATATTTCGCAACAAACACCTTTTGCTCAGTAGGATTGTAGAAATAGTGTCCCAAACTTTCTTTAGGATATTCCACAAAATGTGTACTTATCAGATCTTGTCCCAAGCTTATCATTTTGAAACCTTTTCACATAAGTTGGACATCCCCAAATCTTAACATGCTTAAGACTAGGTTTCTTCCATGTCCACATCTCATATGGAGTCTTGGGGACGGATTTCGAGGGGACCTTATTTAGTAGATATGTAGCCGTTTCTAGGGTATAGTCCCCAGGATAAAATTGGAAGATCGATAAAACTCATAATGGAACGAACCATGTCCAACAATGTTCAATTTCTCCTTTCAGATACTCTATTTAACTGTGGTGTACCTGGTGTAGTTCAATGTGAGATTATACCATTTTCTTTGAGACAATCAAGAAACTCATCGCTTAAGTATTCTCCACCTCGAAGTAATCGAAGAATCTTAATACTCTTGCCCGTTTGTTTCTCTACTTCACTTCTGAATCTTTGAACTTTTCAAATGATCCAAATTTGTATTTCATTAAATACACATATCCAAATCTTGAGTGATCATTAATGAAAGTAATAAAATAAAAATTTCCTACATGTGCATTCGTTGCCATAGGTCCACAAACGTCTATGTGAACTAACGCTAACAACTCTGTAAATCTTTCTCCTTCTCCACTAAAAGGAGATTTAGTCATTTTACCCATGAGACAAGATTCACATATTGGATATGATTCATAATCGGATAGCGCTAAGAGTCCATCCTTATGCAACTTGGATAATCTTGTTTCATTGATATGTCCGAGTCTACACTGCCATATATAGGTATAATTAACATCATCTCTTTCCTTTTTCTTACTTTGTTCTATTTGAAATATATTTTCAGGTAAGTCAAGTATGTAAAGTCCATTTTGCAAATTACCAACACCAAATAAAACATTTTTATTATAAATAGAACAAATGTTGTTCTTTATTATAATGTCAAATCCATCCATATCTAATACAGAAATAGAAATAATGTTTCTAATTATATTTGGAACAAAATAATAATTATTTAAATAAATGGACTTGCCCGTAGGCAGTGCTAAACAATAAGTGCCTACAGCTAATGCAGCAACCTTTGCCCCATTTTCCACTCGTAGGACAACCTCATCATTGTTTAGCTTTCTACTTCTGACCTAGTCCCTGCACAGTATTACATATGTGAGAACCACAACCGTATCCAATACCCAAGTAGAATTTTAACTTTCTGAAAAATTAATTTCAATCATTAACAAACCTTGATTGGAAGTCGAAGCTTCTCCAAGCTTCTTTCTCTGCCAGAAACTTCTTGCAGTTTCTCTTCTAATGACCCGACTCGTTGAAATGGAAGCACATTCCTTTGCTAGCTAGATCAGGTTTCTTTTGTTCCTTTGTGTTCTCCTTGCCCTTAGCCTTCTTAGATTTATTATTTTCAGAAGATACTTTGGGCCTCTTCTTTTTCTTGGAAGAATCCACCATTAAGACATGGTTCTTCTTAGATGGGAAGTGGCCTTCTGCAGTTTTCAACATGTTAAGTAACTTAGGCAAGCTGACATCTAACTTATTCATGTGGAAATTTACGACAAACTGCGAGAAGATCTCAGGGAGTGACTGCAAGACCAAGTTTTGACTTAACTCCCCATCCATGACGAACGTAAGCTGTCCAAGGCGTTCAATCAAATTGATCACCCTTAAGACATGAGTCTCAACGGCAGTGCCCTCGTTCATCTGAGATCGGAAGAGCTCCTTAGATATCTCATATCTTGCAATCCTACTTTGTTCACCATACAACTCCTTGAGGTGAAGCAACATAGTAGGAGCATCCATGTTTTCATGCTGACGCTGAAACTCGTTATTCATGAATGCGGGCATGATATATTGAGCCACAGATGCATCGTCTTGCCACTTTACAATAGTGGCAATCTCTTCCTCAGAGGCTGTTTCTGGAACAGTTCTAGGGATAGTTGAATTTAGGACATATGAAATCTTTTCAGAAGTGAGAACTATTCTCAGATTCCTTAACCAGTCCGTGTAATTCAGTCGGGTCAGTTTATTAGCATCAAGTATGCTACGCAGTAAAATTAGTGATTTCAACATTTTTAAATTTTTGTATGTGAAAAGAAAATATTTTAATAAACATTCTTTTAATTAATTTTATATACCAAAATAAATTAGGTCTTATTTTAAATTAGTATTTCCCACTATTTTCTTCAAACTATATTACCCTCACTTATATAGTTCGGTAACATCTAATTAAAGATTTGCTAGTGAGAATAAGGATCCCATTTTAAATGTATATAGCCTTGTGGATAGCACAACAAACGATATATATAAATAAATAGATAGACAACTATTTGTCAATTACATCAACATGTAACTCCTTTTTATTTTACCTCTTAAATCATAATGGTCAAGTGTGTGCACATCCGAACTAAAATGATTTAAGTTAAGTCCAACCTACCACTTCCATAAATTCAAAAAAGAAAAATATTATCCTTGTGGATAGCACAACAAAACAATATTGATTAATTTTCTTGATAAGCATCAAATGTGATTAAATTAATATCTTAAATACGCAATACTTGCCTTGTGGATAGCACAACAAACTCGTATTAAATATTTAATACTCTATTAATTTATAATGCTAGAAGGCGACGTTCAATATTCCAAATATCTTTGAACGCTTTAGACTTAATATAATTTCTTTGAGGGGTTTGTTATTATTTGTCTCATCTTGTTTAGCACGCATGCACACACACACACACACACACACACACACACACACACACACACACACACACACACACACACACACATATATATATATATATATATATATATATATATAATACGCATCATTTTATTAAACATGCGAAGCATGTCAGCATAAAATATAATATATGTAATACTTAACTTTCACATATAGAATACTATATTCTACCCGGATTGATTGTATCCATGCCACATCGTTGTGCTTTGATTCCTTTTAAAAAAGAATTCGTGGCAGCCTGACAGTAACTGTTTCGCGATTTTTTTTTCTTTTTCATAAAAATAATTTTATACAACTAAATTATGCCCAATAAATTATTCTAAATACATACTCATACATATATACGGAATCAAAATAATTAATAATTGCATAAAGGTTTGGCTCTAATGCCATTGTTGGGTTTGCACGAAATCGTGGGCGCAATCAAATTGCAAAATTAGCAAAAGCATGGTGTATCAGAGTTTAAAACAAATTATACAAAATCATTATTCGAATCATCCTTTATGCAAATTATTAATTTAAAACGATAAATAAGAAGTTATGTAATCATACCCTTGTAGAACGAAGCTTTCCACATGTACTAGTTCAACTCCTTGTTCTTCGTGATTTCCTTGAATTTCTAGGTTAGATTCCTTTCATTTATCAACATTAGCCACTCAAGTATTTGGCCTCTATAGGTGATCCACCAAGGAATATGAATTATTCAAGAAGAATGGTAGTTGGCTAAACCCTAATTTTTTATCTTCTATAGAAAAATAGTACTCTCCAACAATTGAAATTACATCAACTGATATCTAACATAAGACTCCTCTTATATAGATATTGGTCAACCCTTCTAATCCTATTAGACATAGGATTTTATTTAATTATTTAAACTCTTTTAATTAATTAGGCTTCCCAACATATTGGGATTTAATTAGTTAAACTCCTTTAATTAATTTGCCTCCTAATCTTATTAGGAATAAGTGATAGTACTAATATTAAATTAATTCTTAAATTCTTTTAATAATTTAAAATAATAATAATTGTAATAATATTAATAAGACTCCTCCTATTAATTTATATTTAATATTTTTAAAATATGTAATAATAAACATTTAGCTATTTAATTTATTCTATCATCATAGAATAAATTAATTACACTTAATGCATTATTACGATTATGTCATTACATTCTTAAATAATTATTCTTCCTTTTATGGTGTGGCCCTTTAGGTTCTCCATATTAAATCGGTTGTGAATAAATCAATTAGAACAATTCTAATATTATTTAAATAAATTAATTAAACTAATAATCTATTTAAATAAATAATATTTATTCTACAATAGGGATAAGCCTCCCTAGCGATCAATGACTTTTCAGATAATATAGATTTCAACATCAATCATAAAAAACATGTGAGTAAATAGTTACCGTACAATTCAATCCTTCCACCATACAATGTCCCAATTAAATATAAGACATGGAATTACTGTCAAGTCTTATTTTATTTAATTATATGTATTTCAATTAGAAAATGCACAACTCCAAATAATGCAAATTAGAAACTTCTTTCTAATTTTATTTTGCCTCGGCCAAGGACTACTGGGCTGTCATTTAACGAATCACATATGACATATCTCTTCTTTTACTAGAAGTTGTAGGTTCTTTATTGACCATTCATTATCTTCATATGTAACTTATTACACCCAAGCATACCATTTGATATATACCCTAAGGGTCTTAAGGATTAAGTCAAAATATAATTCATTACATACAAGATACTATGATGATCTCAAGTCCAAGGATCACTTATACTACTATCACATTAGGAATTCCTATTGACAGGCAAGTAAAACTCCATTACGTACGTATTACATAGCAAGTCACGTTCAGTGAACTTATTCTTCAATAAGCACCTACATACTTGCTTTAGTGTCTCCACACAAATGATCATGAGATCAATCATCCTAATCCAATATTGAACAAGCAACATATGTACCAATCTATCCGGATTTACTAATACCCTTTTTAGTAATCCAATGATTGGGAACTATTATAGTTTTTAAGCTTTCTAAGAATTTAGATCTCATTAGCATGATCAACGTCGTGATTTTAAAAGCATTGCTTAAAACTATGGGTTATTTACATATTATAAAAACAAGATTATGTAGATAATTAAATGCCTTTAATAAATGAATACTTTTATTAATAAATAAATAAGATCGTCTCCAAAGTATATGCTTTATCATCATACATGATTGGCTTATATGCATACTACTTACAAGATCTGGTGGTGTAAGCCGTTGAAAACTACTTAAGTAAAGATATTTGAATGACCGATATTATAAACCGTTGGTGTCAACCCCAGCGTAGCATTGAGAAGGATCCAGTGGTGTAAGCCTTTGAAAACTACTTCAGCGAAGATATCATAATGACCGGTATTGTAGAGCATTTATGTTAATCCCAGCATAGCATTAGGAAGGATCTGGTGGTGTAAACCATTGAAAACTATCTTCAGTGAAGATATCGGAATGACCGAAATTGTAACCATTGGTGTCAACCTCATCGTAACATCGGGAAGGATTCGGTGGTGTAAGCCATTAAAAACTACTTAGTGAATATATCGAAATGACCCGTATTATAAACCATTGGTGTCAACCCCATCGTAGCATCGGGAAGGATACGGTGGTGTAAGTCGTTGAAAACTACTTTAGCGAAGATATTGGGATGACCAGTATTGTAAATCATTGGTGTCAACCCCAGTGTAGATGTGACACCCCCAAATCTGGGTACTTCAATTTTCACGGGATTTGGTGTTCATGGTACAAATATCACATATCTATCTATCCATAATAAAAACATCTCATGCAATGGATAAAAACATCTTCCCCTTATGGGGTTACACCATCCGAATAGTAAATAAATCAATCCCAAGTCATACTAACCTTAAACATTAGTGCGAAAACATAAACAAATACATAAGTCTTACATAACATCAAGTCTTAACAATAAACATTTTCAAATTTCATAACAAGTCTTCAACACTTGTTAACCTTGCCATTGCCTTTGCTAGTAGAAGGCTCGTCAGACCTTTCGTTCTTAACTGCAATGTTATTATACACGAGTGAGCACGATTGCCCACAAGTATAACAATATAGTAGTAATAATATCATTCGAGTAATCAAAGAGTTTTAAATAAAAGAATGCTCGGCATTTGAATTAAGAATGAATAACACGAATCAAAAGTACATCTAAGAGTCATAAGACCATGAACTATGTCCCAAGTTATCAAGTACTTCTACTTTAAACATTTAACAATCATAAGACTATATGGACTCTACTTCTTGTACTTAGGGGGGTCAGCCTTTAGTACCATAATGTGCACAATATCTCAACGCTAAAGCTTAAATAATCCCCTATAAAAAGGTTGTTCAACTTAGTTTGACATCAGAGTCCGCACCAAAGGAAGTTTGATTTGGATAAGCTCAATATAAGTTCTTGTAACGAACGAGATTTTTGTAATTTAATTTGAGTATTTATTGAATTAAATAAATATTTTTCGATGATTTAATTATTGGATTAAATAATTAATTGATGAAATTGTGCTAGATTAATTTAATTAGATGTGTTACATTGATTAAATTAATGTGGAGAATTTTTATATTCAAAGTATGTATTTAATTAAACTTATTTGATTAAATTAATTATTTAATAAGCATAATGTTATTCAAATTAATTTAATAATTAATTAGAGATTTAAAGATTTGTCATAATTAATAAAGGAGATTTTTAATTATGTGATAAAATAATTTAATGTGAAGTTATGATATTTTATTTAATTGATTTAAATAAGATTATTTGGTTTATAAAGGTGTGACATTAAAACTATGCTATAAGAAGTTAATTAAATTAAATGGAAAGGGGAGTAAGGGACAAACAAACAAAGTCTTAGTGGGAGTTGGGGCCAGTTAACCCATTATGGGATTAACGGACGACCCATCACTCCACGATTAATTATATACGTATATCATAGTAACCTTATATCATATATCATTATATTACTTTCATTAGTTAGAGAATAGAGAGAAAAATTTGAGAGAGATTGAGAATTGAAGAAGAAGACTTAAGGTTCTAGAGTCCTTTATCATCATCTTACAAAAAAGCAAAGGGTAATTTCTTATCTATGATTCTAAGTTCGTGTTTTTATACCTTCTCCATGAAAACTATTTTTAAAGCTCTTTGAAATTAAAGTGTGGATGAATTATTGTGTATATGATGATATGTATGTTAGTATATGTTCTTAATACGTTTTATATCATGTATTCATGTTTTAAAACAATCAATTTCATGTAAACATGCTTTAATCAAAGTTTCATGAATTACATAGTATGAAAAATATGAAGAACACGTATATATGGCCTTATATACAATTTGTATGCTTTAAATTGGTTGTTTAACTTATATTTGATAATGGATTATGATTATACATGTTAAAACAAAGAAAACAAACTTTGAACGGACGGATTCGGAGTTATAACGAATCCGTGACGATGATTTTCGTGTTTTTCTTCAAAACTGTCATGAACACCAAGAACGGTGAAATTTTATGATTTGATTCGAGTAATTGCATGATTTAAGATGTTAAAAACATGTTAGTAACATTGTATGATGTTTCTATGAAGTTCATACTTCATAGAAATCACTGTGTTAGTTTAATTTGCATTTAATTGGAGTATTTGGGCTAAAAACTGTCAAAATCGCGAATTGGGGCTGAACTGCCAAGGCACGCCCACCCCAGCGGCTCTAGACCTACCCCAGCGGCCCCCATGCAGCATCACACCCACCCCAGCAGGCCTGACCACCACCCCAGCGGGGGTAGTTCAGGGAAATTTTTTTGTTTTGACCTCCTGTAGTAAAATAAGCATAACCTTTTCATACGAACTCCGATTAAGGCGATTCAAGATGATTCGAAAATATAACGAGTACACCTACAACTTTCATTCTTTCAGTTGTTCATTTTGAAGTGGTTAAAATAGGTCAAAATGGCCAACTTTGTGACTGATGCGTACTCGGAGGCAATCGGAGGGCGTCGGACATGCACATACGCTAGTGTAGTGCTCTTGATAATAAAAGATATTTTTCTAAGTTAAATACATGAATATTTTATTAATTGAAGTTCATGATTAATAAACTAAGTTATTGACATGTATAAGATAATGTGAAGGTTCAAGTTAACAAACTAAGTGCGAACTTGAATATTGTTATTATAAAACTTGATTATGATTGTTTAAAAGGTTATACATGTGTGATATGCATGTTGTGAGTTTACATTCATGTTATGTGATTAGTCATCGAGTAATATTATAAACCAAGTTGTAAGTTGAACTTAAGTGAATAGTTCAAAAGATAAACATGGTAGTTATAAAAACGAATCGATGTCATATACATAATGTAATGTGTAGGATGTTGGGGAAGTGAATTATAATTATATTTGTAGTTTGTGCAAGAGGCAAGTATTCTATCCCTAACTCGTTATCCTTAAGCAAGTTCCTTATCTAAACTCTTTAAATTGAATAAGTGTTCTATTCCTTATTTTTGTGTCAAGCAAGTTACTAAATTCAAAGTTATTTTTCAATTTTAATATCGTTTATTACTGAACCTTGTAAGACTAGCGAACCCTTATTGATTCGACTAGTCCATAGTTAATGAGCGTTCTAAATTCTAGAACTATTATTAAGCCTATCCATACCAAACTTCCTTTGGTGAGGACTCTGATGTCAAACTGAGATGAACAACCCTGTATATGGGATTATTTACGCTTTAGCATTAAGATATTGTGCATAGTATGGTACTAAGGGCTGATCCCCCTAAGTACGAGAAGTAGAGTCCATAGTCTTATGACTCTTAAAGGTTTAAAGTATAAACACTTTATAACCTAGGAAATAGTTCAAGGTCTTATGACCCTCAGATGTTCTTTTGATTCTTATTATTCATTCTTGATTCAAAAGTCGAGTTTCTTATTCAGAAGTCTTTGATTTACTCGCATGTTATTATATTGTTGTTATATGGTTATACTTGTGGACAATCGTGCTAACTCTTGCGTAATAATAACATTGCAGTTAACAACGAAATGTCCGAAGAGCCTTCTAGTAGCAAAGGCAAGGGCAAGGTCAACAAGTGATGAAGATTTGTTATTTATTTGATATGTTATTGTTTAAGACCTATGTTAAAGTTGTGTAAGACTGTTTATTTGTTTACGTTTCCACATTTAAGATTTAAGGTTAGTATAACCTGGGATTAAAGTATTTATATTCAGATGTTGTAACCCCATAAGGGGAGGATTTATTCCTATCTATTGCATGGTTTGCATTTTTTTATGGTTAGATAGATAGATGATATTTGTACAGTGAACACCAAATCCCGTGGAATTAATATACCCAGATTTGGGGGTGTCACAGGTTGGTATCAGAGCTGTAGGTTATGAACCTTAGGTGGGGGAAAACCTTAGGATAGTAGCCTTTTAGAGATCAAAAACATAGTAATGATAACTCTTCTCGAGTTCTAAGAAAGATAATAACTTACCTTATGTGCTATGTGCTTATACTTATATACTCGAGTATCGATTAGCATCACATAATAACTAAAAATTAAAATTTTATTTGTCAGGATGACGGATGCTGGAGAACCTAGTTAGCCGAGGGACCTTGTACCCCTAGAGGCTAGAGAGGAGGAGCCCCGAGACATCCACG
The DNA here is from genome assembly GCA_020205555.1 of Panax stipuleanatus. Taxonomy (NCBI): domain Eukaryota; kingdom Viridiplantae; phylum Streptophyta; class Magnoliopsida; order Apiales; family Araliaceae; genus Panax; species Panax stipuleanatus. Next base: position 92,784,264 of record CM035125.1, on the reverse strand, counting down.
TAGTCTGGGAGCAGTTAGTCCCACGAGAGCCATCATCCTTGATCACAGTCATTGGTCAGGAGTATATGCCGGTGTCTAAGTTAGAGGAGGACTCTGAGGAAGACCCTTAGGAGATTGAGGTTCAGGCTGAGATAGCCGAAGAGGAGGAGGAAGACCCTTAAGAGTTCCTACCGAGCTCTATCAGTGCTGAGATGTATGACGAGCTGTATGACCGCAACATAGAGTTACATGATACTATTCAGGAGCTGAGGGAGACTGTTCAGGAGCTGAGGGAGCTGTCGGTTACTCAACAGTCTACCATCGAGCTGAGGGATGGAGAGGTTGAGGCTCTTCACACACGTTTGGGGAATGTAGAGTGGGATTTGGCTCACGAGAAAGGCCAAACCGAGCAGAAGTCAGAGGAATGGAGAAATTGAAGAATGAACTAAAAGAGAAATCAGCAAGGCTTTCCATAGTAGAGGAGGCCTGGGTAAAGGAATCACGATGAGCAGATCTCGCAGAAGACAACTGTCGGGCAAAGAAGGCCAAGCTTGAGGAGATGTACTCTATACTTCAGTATACAATTGACGAGGCCCAGGATCGGGTTTTGAGGTACCCAATTCAGATTGAAGGACTACCGTCGTACATACTAGATCGCAGGACGATGTCCCAGATTATGGAAGAAGAGCGTGGCAAAGCTAACTGGTAGTTAATAATGTAAATTCCAATGTGTTTATAAACAGGGGAATATTTTATGTTTTAAATCCTGTAGATTCTTTATCTCGGGATAGTTGATGTAATAGTAGTGATGCTATCGTATTATGTTAAAACTTTTGATTTAATAAAATATCAGTGTTTATTTGAGATAATGTGTTGACTGATTGTGTCTAAATGTTTACGTTAAGCCTTAGATATTTAGAGAATTGAATAAAGATCTAATAAGCGTATTTCTTAACAGAAAAATGCCGCCAAGAAGACGACCTAACCGTCAACAGGCCTAAGAGGGGTCAACAAACAACAACAACAACAACGACGCCAAAGCTAACCCTGTTCAGCAGTTGGCGAACTTACTTGCTGGAGCGCTTAACAACCAACCTCAAGCTCCACCGAACACAACGTTCAAGGACTTCAAGGCGGTGGGACCGCCAGAGTTTAAAGGCACCATGAACCCGATAGAAGCTTAAACCTGGGTTATGGAGATGGAGAAAGTTTTCGACGTCGCCAGAGTCAGAGAAGACCAAAAAACCACCTACGCAATGTTCATGCTAAAATTTGAAGTTAGTTATTGGTGGCAAGCAAATAAGGTCCGGGGAGGAGAAGGTGTGATTACCTGGGAGAGGTTCAAAGAGATGTTCTTCGAGATGTATTTTTTGACCAGCTCGCAGAATCAAATGGAGGTTCAGTTTCTGGAGCTGAAATAATGGAATATGTCCGTACCAGAGTATGCGGCGAAATTCAATGAGTTGGCTAGGTTTGCCACGTATCAAGTGCACACCGATCAGAGGAAGGCAAGGAGGTTTGAACAGGGTCTGAAGGCCTGGTTGTATAGCAAAGTGTCAATGTTCCAATTGAACACTTTTGCTGGGGTGCTGGAGAAGGCCATTCTCGCTGAAGGTGGGAGTGACGTTGTTACAAAGTATAACCAAGATCAGAAAAAGAAGAAGAATGAAGGTGAAGGAGTTAACTAGGCTAGCGGCAGCAACACGGGGGATAACAATCAGAAGAGGAGGTGGACCGACAACTCATTAACTGTAAATCAGCAAGGAGGTCAGAAGAAGAGGATCAAAGCTTGTCCAACCTGCGAGAAAGCTCACCTGGGGGTCTGTATGAATGGAAAACGATTGTGCTACAATTGTGGTCAGGAAGGCCGCATAGTACCTAACTGCCCCAACCCAAAGAAGGGCGCTTGCTTCACTTACGACTCAAAGGACCATCTGGCAAGGGACTGTCCCAAGAAGGGATCTGGAGGGGCAGGATCAGGAGGGGAACAGGGGGAAACAGCAGGTGGAAGTGCTCTAACTATCACGGGACCAACGACAACCAACCGACCGACCGCTAGGACCTTCAACATGACCGTGTAGGATGCTGTACAGTCTCGCGATGTGGTGTCAAGTATCATTCCGATCAATAAAGTTAATGCTTATGTACTATTTGATTCAGGGTGCTACTTGTTCATTATATCCGATGACTTTGCTAAGAACTTAGAACTTCCTATGGACGAGTTAGAATACCCCTATGAACATAGAGATTGCGAATAGAGAAGTGATCCCTGTTAGGTATGTACACAAGAACTGTAGAGTAGATATTAAGGGTAATATTATGAACGTAGATCTTATCCTGATTAGACTTGGGGAATTCGATGTTATTCTGGGAATGGATTGCCTAGTCAATTATGGGGCTGTAATTGATTGCCAGAGGAAGTGTACCAACCTTATGACCCCGTCAAAGGTTGTGTTTTATGACAGCAAATCGCCTAGACAAGCAAGTTGTCTGACGATGATGCAGGCCAGGAAGTTGTTAAGACAAGGCTTTGTAGGATATTTAGCCTACATAGTTGATAGTCGTAAAGAAAACCCGAAAGTAGAAGATATACCAGTCGTGAGGGACTTCATAGACGTATTTTCGGATGATCTGCCAGGACTTCCGCCAGACAAGAGGTTGAGTTTGTGATCGATTTGGCCCCAGGGACGACCCCAATATCGAAGGCACCATACCGGATGGCTCCGATAGAGATGAAAGAGTTAATGGTATAACTACAAGAGTTACTAGACAAGAAGTACATCCAACCGAGCGTATCGCCATGGGGAGCGCCGGTGTTGTTTGTGAAGAAGAAGGACGGGACGATGCGGCTTTGCATCGACTACAGAGAACTGAATAAGGTCATAATTAAGAATAGATATCCATTATCGAGGATCGACGACCTGTTTGACCAATTGAAGGGAGCAAGATACTTTTCGAAGATAGACTTGAGGAGTGGTTATCATCAACTGAAGGTGAGGCCAGAGGATGTCCCGAAGACAGCATTTAGGACTCGTTATGATCACTACAAATTTTTGGTGATGTCATTCGGTCTGACGAATGCTCCTGCAGCATTCATGGGCTTAATGAACGGAGTGTTCAAGCCGTTTTTGGACAAATTAGTGGTGGTCTTTATCGATGACATTTTGGTATACTCGAAGACCAAGGAAGCACATGTTGAACATCTGAAGTTAACATTAGAGGCGTTGAGAAGAGAGAAGTTGTACGCCAAATTTTCAAAATGTGAATTCTGGATTGAAAGAGTATAATTTCTTGGACATGTGATCGACAAGGACGGAATTTTGATAGATCCCTCTAAAGTCGAAGCTGTGATGAACTGGGATCAGCCAAAAATGCCGTCAGAAGTAAGAAGTTTTCTTGGATTGGCGGGCTATTATAGAAGATTCATTCAGGACTTTTCCAAGATCGCAACTCCACTGACGAATTTGACTAGAAAATCGGTGAAGTTAGTTTGGACAGAGAAGTGTGAGGAAAGCTTCCAAGAGCTTAAGAAGAGGTTGAGTTCAGCACCTGTGTTATCTCTTTCGGACGACACAGGAAATTTTGTGGTTTATAGTGATGCGTCGTACAAAGGACTTGGATGTGTGCTTATGCAAAACGGCAGGGTCATTGCGTATGCATCACGACAACTGAAAGACTAGGAGAAGGGGTATCCGACCCATAACTTGGAATTAGCTGCAGTGGTATTTGCTTTGAAGATCTGGAGACACTATCTCTATGTGGAAAAGTGTGAAATATATACAGACCACAAGAGGCTGAAATATATTTTTACACAGAATGACTTAAATATGAGCCAGAGAAGGTGGCTAGAGTTAATTAAGGACTATGACTGTGAAATCTTATACCAACCAGGTAAGGCTAATGTGGTTGCCGACGCCTTAAGCAGAAAAGGTTGGGAGAAATTGATGATGTTGACTGCTCAGGAGGAGCTAATTTCAGCAATGGAAAAGCTGGAATTGAAAGTGAAGTATTCGATAGAGATTGACGAGAAGTTGTTTCAGATGCAAGCTGGTACAACCCTATTGGATAAAGTTAAGGAAGCTCAACTTCAGGACGAAGAATGTGAGAAGGTGAAGAAAAAGATATCTGAAGGAACCGAACCAAGATTTAAGATAGACAGTGAGGGATTACTGAGATTTGAGAACAGAGTGTGGGTACTGTCAGTGCCAGAGATTAAGGAGGACATTTTGAGCGAGGCTCATAGCTCACGATATTTGATTCACCCCGGCAGTACCAAGATGTATCAGGATCTTCGATAGCACTTCTGGTGTCCGAAATTGAAACGAGATGTTGCTGAGTGTGTTCAAGTTAACAAACTAAGTGCGAACTTGAATATTGTGATTATAAAACTTGATTATGATTGTTTAAAAGGTTATACATGTGTGATATGCATGTTGTGAGTTTACATTCATGTTATGTGATTAGTCATCGAGTAATATTATAAACCAAGTTGTAAGTTGAACTTAAGTGAATAGTTCAAAAGATAAACATGGTAGTTATAAAAACTAATCGATGTCATATACATAATGTAATGTGTAGGATGTTGGGGAAGTGAATTATAATTATATTTGTAGTTTGTGCAAGAGGCAAGTATTCTATCCCTAACTCGTTATCCTTAAGCAAGTTCCTTATCTAAACTCTTTAAATTGAATAAGTGTTCTATTCCTTATTTTTGTGTCAAGCAAGTTACTAAATTCAAAGTTATTATTCAATTTTAATATCAGTTTATTGCTGAACCTTGTAAGACTAGCGAACCCTTATTGATTCGACTAGTCCATAGTTAATGAGCGTTCTAAATTCTAGAACTATTATTAAGCCTATCCAAACCAAACTTCCTTTGGTGAGGACTCTGATGTCAAACTGAGATGAACAACCCTGTATAGGGGATTATTTACGCTTTAGCGTTGAGATATTGTGCATAGTATGGTACTAAGGGCTGATCCCCCTAAGTACGAGAAGTAGAGTCCATAGTCTTATGACTCTTAAAGGTTTAAAGTATAAACACTTTACAACCTAGTACATAGTTCAAGGTCTTATGACCCTCAGATGTTATTTTGATTCTTATTATTCACTCTTGATTTAAAAGTCGAGTTTCTTATTCAGAAGTCTTTGATTTACTCTCATGTTATTATATTGTTGTTATATAGTTATACTTGTGGCCAATCGTGCTCACTCTTGTATAATAATAACATTGCAATTAACAACGAAAGGTCCGAAGAGCCTTCTACTAGCAAAGGCAAGGGCAAGGTCAACAAGTGATGAAGACTTGTTATTTATTTGATATGTTATTGTTTAAGACTTATGTTAAAGTTGTGTAAGACTGTTTATTTGTTTATGTTTCCGCATTTAAGATTTAAGGTTAGTATGACCTGGGATTGATGTATTTATATTAAGATGTTGTAACCCCATAAAAGGAGGATTTATTCCTATCTATTACATGGTTTACATTTTTTTATGGGTAGATAGATAGATGATATTTGTACAGTGAACACCAAATCCCGTGGAATTGAAGTACCTAGATTTGGGGGTGTCACAGTTCTAGAATTTAGAATGTTCCTCAACTATGGACTAGTCGAATCAATAAGGGTTCGCTAGTCTTACAAGGTTCAACAATCGACTGATAATCAATTCGAATAACGAATCTCAAGAGGTATACAATCGAATAAGTATTGTATAACTGAAATCATGCTTTAAAAGAATTATAACATCTCATATGAAATCTTGACTTGAATAACAAGGATTAGAACTCGTTCAGTATAAGAACATAAACTTAGACTTGCTCATTGTAAAGAATGTAATTAGAAAGCTTGCGTAATCGTAATCGAGTTAGGGTAAGGAAACTTGCTTAACAATAGTAAATTTAGGGATATAATACTTGCTCAATTTAAAGAGTATAGTTAGGAAAACTTGCTTAATGTAAGAGAAAGGTTTAGGAACTTGGCTCGTGCACAAGCTACGGTTATAATTATAATTCAATTCCTCAATCGTCCTACACATTATATTACATTTATGATATCGATTAGTTTCATAACCACTACATTTAACTATTGAACTTCTCACTTAAGTTCAACTTAATAATGTGGTTCGCAATCTTAACTTGTCAACTAACCACATAACGTGAATCTAAACTCACAACATGCATATCACACGTGTATAATCTCTTAAACCATCATAATCATACCCTACGACAACAATATCCAAATTCACACATAACTTGTTAATATGAGACTTTAAATTGTCTTATATATGTCAACAATATGTTATATTATTGTTTTATATACTTAACATATCATCAGGTTCATTACATTCAGTTAGTTCATCATATTAGGGATTAAAACACACAAAACAACTTTTGGACAGCAAAGAAGCCCGCTGGGGCGGACATGGGCTCGGTAAGAGGCCCGCTGGGGTGGGTTTTAAGCCAGCTGGGGTGGGTGTCTGCACTTTGAGGAACAGCAGTTCGCGAATTTCACAGTTCGTAGCCCAAATAAATACAAATTAAACCACACGACGAATTTTTTATGTTACCCATGAAGTATAAACTTCATAGAAACATCATACAATGCTTCTAGCATGCTTTTAACATTTTAGATCACATAGTCACTCAAATTAGAACACTTAAATTCACTGTTTTTGGTATTTTGGAAGGTTTCGAGAGAAATCATGAAATTCAACGTTATATATTCGTTATAACTCCAAATCTGTTCGTTTGAATTTCGTTTTGTTCATTTAAACATGCATAATCGTAATCAACTATCAATTTAAAGTTTAATAAACATTTAAAAAATTGTACATAAGGGCCATATACATGTTTTTCATACTCTGTACACATTAAAATTCAATTAAGGCATAATTACATGAAATTGATTGTTTTAAAACATACATAGATGATAAAAAAAAATATGTTATGATCATATATTAACATATATACAGACATATAATCAATAATCATTGATAACTTTAGTCATAGAGAACTCAAAATTAATTTTCATGGAGAAAGCATAAGAACGTGAATTTAGAAATTAAGATGAGGGATTACCCTTTACTACTTGTTAAGATAATTCAAGAATGATGAAAATCTTCTCTACTTCTTCAATTCACAATTCCCTCTCAATTTTCTCTCCTTTCTCTTTACTTTTCTCTCTGAAGTTCTTTGATATGAATATATGAAGAGACTGATATAGATATAATATATGTTTAGTATAATATGTATATGAAGTTAACTGATGTTTAGTGGATCATCAGTTAATTCCCATCATGAATTAACTGCTCCCACTCACAAAGGCCTTGTTTGGTTATTATCCAAAAGGTTCCTTCCCATTTATTTTAATTAAAGTGTTTATTATATAGTTAATTTATCACACTTTAATTAATCAAATAATCTTATTTAAATTTAATTAAATAAAATATAATAATCCACATTAAGTCACATTATTACATAATTAAAATTCCCAATTATTAATTATGTCAAATCTTTAAATCTCTAATTAATAATTAAATTAATTACAATAACATTATGCTTATTAAATAATTCATTTAATCAAATAAACTCAATTAAATATATACTTTGAATTATAAAATTCTCCACATTAATTTAATCAATGTAACACATATAATTAAATTATTCTGCCATAATTCCATCACATAATTATTTAACTCAATAATTAAAACATCGATAACTCGATAGATAAATCATCAAAATATTTATTTAATTCAATAACTATTCAAATTAAATTAAAAAATTCTCGTTCGTCACAGTAGCATCGGGAAGGATCCGGTGGTGTAAGCCGTTGAAAACTGCTTCAACGAAGATATCGGAATGACTGGTACTATAAACCATTGGTGTCAACCCCAACGTAGCATCGGGAAGGATCCGGTGGTGTAAGCTGTTGAAAATTACTTCAGTGAAGATATCAGAATGACCGGTATTGTAAACCGTTGGTGTCAACCCCAACGTAACATCGGGAAGGATCCGTTGGTGTAAGCCGTTGAAAACTATCTTCAGCAAAGATATTAGGATGTTCGGTATTGTAAACCGTTAGTGTCAGCGCCAGCGTAGCATCGAGAAGGATTCGATGGTTATACTCTTTGAAAATTATCTTCAGCAAGGATATCAGGATGTCCAGTATTGCAAGTCGTTGGTGTCAGCCCCATCGTAGGCATCGGGAAGGTCCAATGGATTCAATCATAAGAATTATCCCAAGCAAAGACATTGAGAATGTCCAGGGATATGAACCTCTCAATTTATCTTCATCAAGCAGTCATCGGGAAGGATCCGGTGGTTTAAATCATTGGTGTAAACCCCAACGAAGGCATCGAGAAAGCTCAAGTCGTGAAAACCATGGAAATTGACCCCCACATAGACATCTAGCATTCATGACATCATACTATATTTGGTCATGGAATCATTTCATATTTCAAGTGTCTAGTAATCTTTGTCATGTTCATTTCATTGCATTACATAAACCTAACAAAGAGGGGCATCTGTAGACAATCGAAATTTTGTTTTCCTATTATTAACCATGCAGGACGACAAAAATGTCTTTTTACATTAGAGAGACAACCCCGAAGGACTACAACAAAAATCAAAACTCGGAGATAGCCCCGTGAGACATCAAATCAACCTCGGAGACAACCTTGAGGAAAAACAAAGTTTACAGTAGTCAAACCCCGGAGACAACCCCGATGGACAACCTAAGCCCCGTCAACCTCGGAGATTACACTGGGAGGGTAAGTAAGGCATGTTGACAACACAACACAAACAATAACCATCTAGATGTAGATAGGGTCACAAAGAGCCAGCACAGCAATCCCGAGTGCAAATTGAGCAAGACAGATCAACGGACTATCTACGAAGACTTAAAGATGCTATTCTAGTCGCAGACCCATATTCCTGGATTTAAAAAGGTCAAGCCCAGTGTCATTACGTAGCTCTCAGAAAGATCTTTCTGGAAAGGTATGTCACATCTCCATGCGATTCCCGGTTGGCAATATACGGACATTTCAGCAGACAGCTCAACGCTCGAGGGAATGAACTTCGAGGCGATGGGGCCCACTAGGCCCAGCCGCATGTACACCTACGGCTGGCTGGGTATTTAAATACAGCCCCCCAGATCACTTTTCAGCAAATTTAGAGAGAGAAAAATTTCTAGAGAGAAAATTCGAGAGCTAGAGAGAGAAAGAGAGCGATTCTTCACCTTAAACTCTGTAAATCTTAGTTATAAATAATTATATACATATAAACTTCGTTATATCAACTTTTTCACATGTTGAAATCAAGCTTTTGAAGCTTTAAGCCGTTCGTTTGCAGATCTCGTGTAAATACATAAGATCTTCTCAAATCTGGGTTTATACTTTGATATATATATATATATATATATATATATATATTGCTTAGTTGTGCCTAGATATCGATTTTAACTGTTCATTTTGTGTAAATAGTCGATATTTAAAGTGTATTAACTAGATCTATCATAGATATAGCCAGATCTAGCTTTCAATCAGTTCAAAAGCTATAAAGCTAGAACCTGTGAGCTAGAATGGCTAAGATCTAGATAGATCTAGTTTACTTTCTATTTTTATAAATATTCAGTAACCACGCGACCCTAGATCTTTATCTAGAGGAAATGGGAAGCTTATTTAATCGCATACAAGGATTTGATCAATAAATCCATTGTTTAGCGAAGTTGTAAGTTACATGTATATATTATGTTTAAGTATACATCTTGCAAGCTTTAAATAATGTTATGTGAGCCTAAGAACCACAGGGTTGAAGATTCAATCAATGAATCTAGATCCGGTTCCCGTGATGGACTTGTTGAAGTTGTACAGTTAGCTTGTAACCCAATGTACATGTAATCTTGGGCCTTAAAACTGTTAGGTTACATTTGTATGTGAAAGTCCAATAATAATCTAGAAGGGGGGGGGTTGAATAGATTATCACTGTTTAAAAATTATCTTTGGCCTTTTTGAATTTTTAGTAGGTTAATTTATAGAATTAAGAATTTAATTAGCAGATTAAAAATTTAATCACACAATGCACATATATTTATCTGGTTCACAACATATAGCTCGGGTATGTTGCTACGTCCAGTCTCAAGCTCCTCTCCAGGACTTGAGATCCTATTACTCCCTGTAATAGATACTCCTTCAATAGGCGGAGAAGCCTTTACAAAATTTTAAAGATAAACTTACAACTATCCACAACTAACTATCTTGGGCAGTGAACTCCCAGCTCCTTCCTCAAGCTCAGTTGAATCTTCTTTTTGAGCTTAAAACTACTCTATAACTTGGTCTTGAAACAACAATCTCTTCCTCACCTCACAAGTACACTAGAGATCCAACTCCCAGCTGACATCTCTAAGACTCTAGTATTGGTCAAAGAATTTTTTTCTTTCTCACAAGTATAAAATAAACTAACTCAACCTTTTTCTTTTTACAAAAAGTTTTGTTTAAATATTTGCTTCTAAAGTAAGCAAATAAAATTGCAAAACAGATACTTCTCAGATAAGCAGATATGGAAGTTAAATATTTGATAAAAGTTCAAGACTTATGTGGTATGCTTCTGTGAAAGCATATAGATGGATTTAAGCACTTTTAATAAAGATTTTCTTTTTCTATAATAAAGAATGTGTTTCTATGGTTTAAGAAAAAGATTTTTCTTTTAGAGTGTGTTTCTATGGTTTTAGACAAATGTAACTTTGAGTTTAAACAACCATATAAACTTACATATAATGCAACAAATAATTTATGAACAATTATATGAGCAGTATACTTTTTAATGGCAGTTTATCAAGTATAATAATTTGATCAATTTAAATAATACTTGAATAAACTTGTTTCACCCACTTATATATATTATATTATATTTGATCTACGTTGTGAATAATTTGGCAACTTAGGATTTCAGAGACCGTCCAGATAATATTCTTTGTTAAGAAATATCTCCGAATATCGGTATCTAAGTACTGACTAAATTGTTCGATTCACAACTTGATAATCGTATATAAATATTATACAATATTTATATAGATTATTTATATCAGTAAAAGGCTACTTAGGATTTTAAAGACAGTTCGGAGAATTTTAAAAAAATTACTTCTGAATTATATCGGTATCTAAGTACTGACTTTTTACTCAATATTGATAGATGAAATATAGATATATATAAATGTGTATAGCAGTTTATATCCGAATATCTATATATATAAGCAAGTATGAGATATTATGAGCAGTAATAAATTAATAACTTATCTCACATACTTTGACCAATTTTTCTATTCCAAAATAGAATTAGAACTTTGATTATCAGAAGAGAGTGAAAGCTTAATCGGACAGAATGTAGGCAAAGAGAGTAAGCTTTTCAGATATGTAAATTGGTAAGTTAAAATGAATGAAAAAGCTTCCTATTTATAAGAGTTTTGAAGTTAAGGCAAAACTATAATTTTGGAAATTCATTTTTGAAATAGAAGGTCTGGATTGTAAGATGAGAATTGAAGGGCTCAGATCAAATATAATTTGCCGGTAGGAGAACATTGTTGGCCCCAAAATAATGTTTGCAACATGTGAGTCATCACAAAATTTTTACCAACTTTCAAAAATATAAGGCATATGCCTTCTTTTTTTTTCTTTTGTAGCACACACATTCCCATGCACACACGGTTTGTGTATATATATATATATATATATATATATATATATATATATATATATTAATATATATATACTTTAGCATATATAATATACTTAGCATATATATATATATATATATATATATATTTAGAAATTCTTTTTGCCCATAAAGATTTAAAATTATTTTTAAAAAAGAAATAGGAATCTCCTTGCCTTAAGAAATGTTACTATATGAAATTATTTTATTAACACTTGATATTAGATTTATCAAGGTTAGAAAATAAATTCAAATGAAGTTTAGAAAATAAATATTTTTGGTCAAAATATTCGAGGTATTTAAAATCACGTTTAATATTTTTAATCCTATGGAGAGGATTCTACCCTTTTGACTATTTACCTAATTTGTTATCATCAAAAATAAAATACCCAAATTTGGAGACCTATCAATCTCTCTTTTTTTGATGATGACAATTGTTGGGTATTTTCTACTCGCAACACGCAAGTGTACGTGATCAATAAGTAATATAATGATAAATTAGATATCGATCCCACAGAAACAATAATTCCTATTTACTCGAACAAGAACCAATTTTATAATATTTCAGCTTTATCAAACTAACAATTAAAAGAGGTTTTTATAACTAAATTACTACTTAAACCAATCACAATACTAACTCAAGATTTTCACAAGTTTGAGAGAATTAAGCTTACAACTTCACTTATTATTTCACTTCAGATAATATCCTCTTCCCTAGTTTATTTCAGTTACCCCAGATTATTAATCAAGAACACTTAAGCAGATAACACCACCTCTCGATGCATAATATACATACTCACTTGCATCCTTATATTATAGAATTAAGCAAGACACCCTAATTAACTAATTCACTATATCTCTATGTGAATTACAATTAAAGAGAGTTTATTAACAAGTTTTTATCAGATTACATATGGCCTAAAGGTATATCTCTATCCTAAACACGAATCATGAATTCCATCTATGCAGAAATCACAAACATATGTCACTATGGTAAGTTCTAATCCCAAATAACCTCTCTCGATTTCATATGGGATAATAGATAACTATTGATCAGACAATTATATATATTAAGCGCACATATAGCAAATAACAGGGAATAACATCCATAAACTGAATTTAATAATATTTAATCTTCCATTACATAATAAGATCAGTCATAGGCTTAAATAAGTAATTAGTTCATAACGAATGAATAAAAACCCATAATCCTCAGAGTATTAATCATAATGAATACAAAGTAAGATGAATAGAGAAAGAGAGGAATATAAAACTCCAGTCGTTATTGTCTCCAAATTGCTTCGCAATCGTCTGATCAAGCTCCGCTTCAATTCTCCTTTGTTGCTCAAGTCTCAAAAACTAGGGTTTGTAAATAATCTCCGTCCCTCTCATATGAGCTCTTCCTTTGTATATATATCTTTGAATCTCGATCAGTAATCTCCAGCCATTGCATGCACCAAATCCTACTCAAACTAGGACTACTAACTCATTCTGCCGAACATGCGCCCCCGGCGCGCCTCTTCCCTTTGTATCTGCGCCCCTACCAACCACGCCCTGGTGAGAAAATATGCCTAGAAATTCGCCCCGGCGCGTTCTCTATTGAAATCCAGCCCATTTTTTCTTCTAGTCCACCAATTCAACCCATTCCTTCACCCACTCAACTCCTGCACATAAAACCCTCATAAATGCATGAAACGATCCTAAAACATACTCAAAACAACGATATCCTAGGTTTAAATGATACTGATTCGTAGGTATGAAACCTACTTATCAAATACCCCTAAACTTAAGATTTTGCTTGTCCTCAAGTTAAAATAAAAACAACAAACTAAAAATAAAAACTGTATCTATATATATGCATATGCATAACCTACTATCTACATGCCTATGAAGCTAGCAACATATCAACATGTTATTCAATCACAGGTCTCAAAGATATCATATGATACTCAAACAATACTGAAAAGTCAATTACCAGATCATTAGTACTCAATCATTTCATCCAACCTTGTCCTTACTCGTGTTGTGCGTGTGTGCTTGTTAACTATTCTAACTATCAACAGTTCAAAAACATCACATTCAAATTTCTTAGCGGGAAAATTTTAGTTAAACTTTGACTATTCTGCATTTATGACAAAACCACACAATCATAGTAATTACCGAGTTTGGGAACTTTAGATAGGGATTAAATTCCTTATTTTTCAATCACGGGTGCGTCCTACACTCCATTCCATGCTCACAATAGCCCGTGCAATGTCTGCATCTATTAGGCTTTTCAATGCTACCCGTTTAGCAAACTTTAGACCAACGACTCCCAAACCAGACGGTTTTAGGGCTCTAGGTGTAGAAACACCCCAAGGGCTTACTTATTTAAGTAACAAAGGCCACAAATACAAACAAGTCCATGTGTTTATTCTTTAATTTTTTTTCTCTTTTTCTTCTTATTTATACTTTCTTTCTCTTTTTCACTTTTCTTTTTCCTTTTACCCCACTGGTTCCGCAAAACTCGAGCTCTTACTTACTTTTACTTTTCATGTCAAAATAACAGTTGCATCAAATTTAGCTAAGATTTTCCCCCCAGAAATAGTTGTGTCCCCTTGAACTGTGTTGATTAGACAGTTAAACTCTTATATGCTAACCAGTTACACAAGTTTCGGACAAAATTGAACTTTCATTTTGATTAACATCAGAACTGATCCTTAACTTTCACGTTTGTTCGAGTAAAATTGCAATACCAGTCCTATCATCGGCTAAGCTAAAAACATGTCAATCCATTGCTCAACTCATGCACCCTATATGCCTAAATGCAAAGAAAATATTTTTGTGTTTTTTCTTGATATTCATTTTTTATATGTAATTCATGCAAAATAGAATTAAACTAATATGCTTATTCTACATGCAATTAACTAATATGACATGCACTATGCAAATATATTAACTAACTGAATAAACTACCCCCAAACTTAAACAATTCAATGTCCTCATTGGATAAAGAAATAAAAGTTTGAGGACTGCTCTGAGCGATCAAACGTCATGCTCAATCGGTGGATCCTTGGTAGGTGAGTCGTCAACCGGGTCGGCCATAGGTTGTGGGGGAAGAAATGCTAAGAGCGGCTGTGGTACTAGGAACTGGTATGCTTCGTTCGTGGTGTTGAGTTGGGCAAAGGCGGCAGCGAGAGACGCGTTGAATTTATTCTGCATGGCAAATATGTGGCCTTGCCTCACAGCTAGTCCTTGAAAACGCTCATCAACATAGTGCTGTATAGCTTAGAATTGGTCACTGAAAGAATAATATGGGCAGGAGTCTTGTTCATGCTCTTGCTCTTCGTCTTCATAAAAATCGGCATCCTGGTCATCCTCCTCGTCACCACCCTCCTCCTCCGAAAAGATATACCCAAGGCCACGTGAGTAGGACACCCCCCCCCCTTTCCATTTTAAACATCTCTTAATCAGATTGGGGTCGAGGCACAGTAGAGGTTGTTGGATGTGCTCCGTGGAACTCCATTGCACCCCTGCCCGGGCATATAGTGCGCAAATCAAGGAGGGATAAGCTAAACTGCCCTGGACTACTCCCCGAAGGTTACGGCGGATGTTGTGATGGATGAGGCGGTCGACATCAATGGATTGACCTTTGCATATGGTGTAGAGCAACGCCGCCCTTTCTTTCGTGACATCGCTTATGTGTGTGCTGGGCAGTAGCTTGGCACACAAGAACGTATGCCATACTTTTTCATATAAGCTCAGATGGTTTCTTAGAAATTGAGACCCATTCGATGCCCATGTCGTGTCTGGCTTACACAATTTTGTTAAAATTTGATCATAATCGGCGTTGCTTTCCTTGAGGATTGCATATTGGCAAGTTATTTGTGGAAGATGGTAGTAGTTGTTGATCTCCTGCACTGTAAACGGGACCATTTTTCCTCTAACGTAGGCGAAGAATGGGGCTTTGTCTGGCGTGTTTGCTTAAAATTCTTTAACCACCGCCACCACGGCGGCATCCGAATGTGCCACGAGCATCTCCCATCCCCTCTCGCGAATCTGATTAAACATCTGCCCATTAAACTTGTCAGGAGCCAACCCATGCTCCGGCACCAAAGATTTGTTGGCGAGGTACTCAAATCGGTCCACCGCCTCGACGTTCAAAAATTTTCGTTTGTCGAATTCCCTCGAGGCGGTGGACGAGCCTTCCCCACGTTGTCTTTTCTTTCTCCTTGATGTCATTCTGTCACTGGTGTGCCTCTACGTGCAATGGAATAATGGATGTGTGGTTAAGGTTTTTTCACAAACACTTGGTGTGCAAGTGTTTAAGTTTTGAACTTTTGCACCCCCAAACATGAAGTGGTGTGCCTTTGCAAATTGTGATGAATTCGGAGTGAATGGCTTGTATGATTGCTAAATCTCTAGTTAATTTGGAATGGACTTGAAACTAAGCCTTCAAAAATGAATGAATTATATCTACTCTGTTTAGGATTCACCCCGATTTTGTAGATCGAGAGGGATTATTTGGTTGTTTAACTCACTTTGTGTTTTGGTTTAGGGTAAGGAGGTTACAGATGGGGCGGCCTATGTTTGTGTTTGATTTGGGTTAGGATTGTACAATATGGTTGCTGCAGATATTTTTTTCAAAACAAAAATTGAAGACGCGAGCCGGGGCGAAGGTGATTTGCTCTTGAACGCGCGCCAGGGCGCAGATAACCAGAGAAGTTCGCGCCGGGGCGAGAATTTCTCTTCACAAAAATTTGTCGGGGCGAATTTGTCTAGAAGACTTTGGGCCGGGGCGAGTTTTCTTCTCTTTTAATTTCTGTCGGGGCAGATATTGCCAGAGGCCCCTGCGTTGGGGCGCATGTTTTCTGCAGCCTTTGATTGTTCATTTAATTTGCACCTGTTGCTCTCCTCACTCATGCTAATTGCCTCCTATAATTAAAACATACAATAATAGTATTGCGATTTTTGAGGTTCAATAAACATTCTTCCTATGCTAAAACATGGCCTAATCTACTCTACTCTACTCAGATAAAATAATTAGAAATTAAAAATAAACAAAACTTGAACTACAGTAATGATTGGGTTGCCTCCCATCAAGCGCTTAATTTATAGTCTTCAGTTAGACTACTCCCTGTTGTTATTCTGGATTGGCAAGATCGATCGTGGTTGCCTGGTGATCGATGTTTCCTCCCCAGTAGTGCTTGAACCTTTGACCATTGACTTTAAATGATTCGGTCGACTCCTTGTTATATAATTCAACGGCGCCATGTGGAAACACTGTCTTTATTGTAAAAGGACCTGACCATCTGGATTTAAACTTTCTGGGAAATAACTTTAACCGAGAGTTGAATAGCAGTACTGATTGACCCGGTTCAAAATTTCGGTCCATTATTTTCTGATCATGCCACTTCCTAACTTTTTCTTTGTACAACTTCGAATTTTCATAGTCCTGCAGGCGAAATTCATCTAGTTCGTTGAGTTGCAACAACCGCTTCTCCCCTGCTGCTGATAGATCGAAGTTCAACTTCTTGATTGCCCAATAAGCTCTGTGCTCGAGTTCTACCGGAAGATGGCATGCCTTCCCGTAAACTAGCTGATAGGGAGACATGCCTATCGAAGTCTTGTAGGCGGTCCGATATGCCCACAAAGCGTCGTCTAACTTCACTGATCAATCCTTTTGATTTGAATTGACCACTCTTTCTAATATTCTCTTGACTTCCCGGTTAGACACCTCCGCTTGTCCACTTGTTTGAGGGTCATACTTTGCCAAGAGAGCAGTGAAGTATTTTTTGCAAAAGTGTCTCCCTTCATCACTAATGATTGCTCTTGGGGTGTCGAAACTAGTGAATATATTCTTTTGCAAGAACCTTAAAACCACTTTTGCATCGTTTGTCGGTAATGCAACAACCTCAACCCATTTGGAGACGTAATCTACAGCCAACAGGATGTACAAATTACTGAATAAAGACGAAAATGGCCCCATGAAGTCGATTCCCCGTACATTGAAAATCTCGACTTCCAAGATCATGTTTAGTGGCATTTTGTTCCGCTTCAAAATATTCCCCACTCTCTGACATCTTTCACATTTCTTCACGCATTGATGTGCATCTCTGAACAACGTGGGCCAGAAGAACCCTGATTGAAGAACTTTTGCTGTTGTGCGCTCACTCCCATAGTGTCCCCTGTATGGTGATGCGTGGCATGCCTGTAGGATGCTCTCCACTTCACTTTTCGGTATACATTGCCGGATCATTTTATCAGCACACTGGTGGAACAAGTACGGTTCCTCCCACATGTACCACTTTACATCATGTAAAAATTTTCTCTTTTGGTGGCGGGTCAAGTCTAGTGGGAGGATGTTGCTGACTAGATAATTAGCGAAATCTGCGTACCACAGAAACTCGCCGTGTATCATAAATAGCTGCTCATCAGGAAAAAACTCATTGATAGCTATCTTGTTTGTCTCGTCCTGCTTTTGATTCTCTAATCGTTAAAGATGGTCGGCGACCTGGTTTTCTGTCCCCTTTCTATCCTTAATTTCTAAGTCAAACTGCTGGAGTAGTAGAACCCAACGGATAAGCCTCGGCTTTGCGTCCTTCTTCTCAACTAAATACCGAATAGCCAAGTGATCTGTGTAAACCACCACCTTTGTTCCCACCACGTACAAGCAAAACTTGTCAAATGCATACACTACTGCAAGTAGTTCCTTTTCCATAGTTGTGTAGTTCAACTGTGCATCTATCAGAGTCTTACTCGCATAGTAGATGGTGTGAAAGATTTTATCCTGTCTTTGTCCAAGTACTGCTCCAACCGCGTAATCACTAGCATCACACATAAGTTCGAATGGCTTGGTCCAGTCAGGTGCTATGATTACTGGGGCAGTGGTTAACTTCTTCTTCAACTGCTTAAAGGCCACTCGACAGTCTTCATCAAACTTGAATGGGACATCCTTTTCTAATAGACTGCAGAGTGGCTTTGTAATTTTTGAAAAATCCTTGATAAACCGTCTGTAGAATCCGGCGTGTCCGAGAAAACTTCTAATACCCTTTACTAATATCGGAGGTGGCAGATTTTCAATTATTTCCAGTTTTGCTCGGTTGACTTCCAACCCTTTTCCAGAAACTTTGTGGCCAAGAATTATCCCCTCTTGGACCATAAAGTGGCACTTCTCCCAGTTGAGTACTAGGTTTGTTTCCACACACCTCTTCAAGACCAATACCAGATTCTCGAGGCACCTATAAAATGATTCCCCAAATACGGAGAAATCATCCATAAAAACCTCAACATTACGCTCCACCATATCTGAGAAGATCGCCATCATGCAACGCTGAAAATTGTTGATGCGTTACACAGGCCGAATGACATCCTTCTGAAGGCTGTCATAGGGACATGTGAACGTCGTCTTCTCTTGATCCTCCAGTGTGATGACGATCTGGTTATACTCGGAATATCCATCTAATAAGCAGTAGTACTCATGTACGGCTAATCTGTCTAACATCTGATCAATGAAAGGCAAGGGGAAATGATCCTTTCTAGTTGCCTTATTTAGTCTTCTATAATCCATGTAGTCCCTCAAGTCATTCACTGTTCTTGTTGGGATCAGTTCATTATTCTCGTTCTTTACCACTATCATACCACCCTTTTTCGGTACACATTGGACCGGGCTCACCCAAGCACTGTCTGAAATTGGGTAGATGGTTCCCGCATCCAGCCATTTCAAGATCTCTTTCTTCACAACCTCTTTCATTATAGGGGTTGAGCCACCTCTGTTGTTCTACTGTCGGCTTGCTATCCTCTTCCATCAGAATCTTGTGCATATAGAATGATGGGTTGATTCCTTTAATGTCGGTGATTGTCCAGCCGATAGCAGATTTATATGCTCTCAACACTCTTAACAGCTTCCTTTCTTACATGTGGTTAAGTGCAGATGCAATGATAACAGGTAAAGTAGATGAGTTACCTAAATACGCATACCTGAGGTGATTGGGTAAGGGCTTTAGTTCAAGTCTAGGTGGTTCCTGGAGAGATGGCTTCATCTTTTCTGATGAAGCTCCTGCTATTTCCAAAGGCTCAAATGGTAGTTTGAACCTATTCGCTCTCGGATAAGCCTCTAACAGTTGTAGATACTCTATTATTTCTGCATCCCCTTCATCGCAATCTTCCATTAATGCTAATTCTAGTGGGTCGGTATTAAGTATTCGAAGTTGCTCTTCATCCACCACTGTGTCTGTCATATCCACCCGGTAACACTCCTCATCTTCCTTGGGAAACTTCATGACCTTGAATACATTGAAGGTGACTTCTTGATCTTGCACCCTCATGGTCAACTCCCCTTTTTGAACGTCATTGAGAGTCCTGCCAGTAGCCAAGAGTGATCTCCCAAGGATTATTGGGATGTCCTTATCTTCTTCATAGTCGAGGATGATGAAGTCCGCTGGAAAGAGTAATTTGTCAACTTTTACCAAGACGTCCTTGACAATTCCCCGTGGATAAGTTACTGATCTGTCTGCCAATTATAGGGAGATGTTGGTAAGTTTAGGTGCTGGTAACCCTAGCTGAGAATAAACTGATAATGGCATGAGGTTTATACTAGCATCTAAATCACATAGGCATTTGTTGAAGGCCAAACTCCCTATAGTGCATGGAATGGTGAAACTACCCGGATCCTTCAACTTCGGTGGAAGCTTCTGTTACATAATTGCACTGCATTCCTCTGTTAGTGCTACAGTTTTAAAGTCCTCTAGTTTCTTTTTTCTCGACAGAATATCCTTCATGAACATTGCATAACTGGGCATCTGCTCTAATGCCTCTGCAAACAGAATTTTTATGTGCAGCTTCTTGAATACTTCCAGAAATTTAGTAAATTGTTGCTCTAATTTTTGTTTACAGATCCGTTGTTGAAATGGCGGTGGAGGGTAAACTACTGGTGCAGCCACTTGTTCCTTTTCTACAGATTTTCCACAGTTTTTCCTTCCACTGTTTGTTCCTTACTAGTCTCGACTTGCTCTTCGGTTGCCGGCTTATCCGAATCCTACTCAGCTAACTGTTTCCCACTCCGGAGTGTAACAGCTTGACATTGCTCATGTCCTCCCTTCGGATTCTTTTTTGTGTCACTTGGCAAAGCTCTTTGGGGTCGATTATTCACTGCACTCGCCATCTGTCCTATTTGAATTGCTAGATTCTTTATTTCTTTCGCTAGAGATTTCATCTCCGCTGCTTGAGCTCTCCTTGCCACTTCATTTTCTATTCTGACTCTGGCTATAGCCTCTTCCCAACCTAGCTTTTCCTCCTGCTGTGGTGCTGCTTGTTGCTGCTGATTCTGAAAACCAGGAGGGTATGCTTGTCGTGGAGCCTATTGCTGGTTATGAGTCTGGTTGTTGCTCCATGAAAAGTTCGGATGGTCCCTACTCCCTTGATTGTATGTATTCTGGTATGTGTTGGCTGGCCTGTTGTAGTTAGCCACATAATGAACTGAAGCTGGGTTAATGGCACACTGTTCTGTCGGATGTTCCCTTGCACAAAGTTCACATATGACTGCTATCTGCTGCACGTTTCCCCTTGACATGGTGTCCATACTCTTTTGTAATGCTGCTAGTTGTGCCAATATTGCTTCCACCTGCAGAACACCTGCTACGGTGGGCTGAGTCAATCTTTCAGTCGGCCAGTGATAACCATTTGAAGCCATTGTGTCTATCAATGCCCATGCCTCCTCAAATTTCTTCGTCATAAAAGCTCCACCTGAGGCTGCATAGATGCTAGTCTGTATCTGACTCGATACCCCATTGTAAAAAATACTAAGCTGCATCCAGTGCGGGAGTCCATGATGTGGGCACTTTCTCAGTAGTTCCTTATACCGTTCCATGCTTCATACAATGGCTCACCTTGCATCTGTGCAAATGAAGATATCTCCATCCTCATCTTATGTGTCTTTGATGGCGGGAAGAACTTGGCCAAAAATTTCTGAGCCAGATCATTCTATGTAGTGATTGACCCCGGTGGTCCAGAATGGAGCCAACCCTTCTCTTTGTCTCTGAGTGTGAACGGGAATAACCTCAATCTGAGCGCATCGTCTGATGCTCCGTTGCACTTGAAGGTGTCACAGACTTCTATAAAGCTGAAAGTGTGTTCGTACAGATCGTCGTTTGGAAGACCCCCAAACTGGCATATATTCTGCACCATCAGTATTGTTCAGGCTTGATCTCAAAATTGTTCGCATTGATTACCGGCCTGGCTATACTCGAATGAATTTTTGAGATCTTTGGTATCGCATAATCCTTCATTGGTTTGTCTTCCTGTTTAGCCATGTTTGTTCTGGGTGTTTCAAATTCTACTCAATTCTTTGCAATCCACTTAGTTAGCTTCTGAAACTGTTTGTCAATGTCATCCTCAAACAGCAACAACTTTCGCTTCTTCGATCTAGTTTGCATGCACTAATCGAATATACTTGAAATAACCAGACAAACACAAATAAGAATATATATATATATATATGTTTAATTAAAACTGATATTGTAAATAATAAACGCAATTATTATCCCCGGCAACAGCGCCAAAAACTTGTTGGGTATTTTCTACTCGCAACATGCAAGTGTACGTGATCAACAAGTAATATAATGATAAATTAGATATCGATCCCACAGACACAATAATTCCTATTTACTCGAACAAGTACCAATTTTATAATATTTCAGCTTTATCAAACTAACAATTAAAAGATGTTTTTATAACTAAATTACTACTTATACCAATCGCAACACTAACTCAAGATTTTCACAAGTTTGAGAGAATTAAGCCTACAACTTCACTTATTATTTCACTTCAGATAATATCCTCTTCCCCAGTTTATTTCAATTATCCCATATTATTATTCAAGAACACTTAAGCAGATAACACCATCTCTCGATGCATAATATACATACTCACTCGCATTCTCATATGATAGAATTAAGCAAGACACCCTAATTAACTAATTCACTATATCTTTATGTGAATTACAATTAAAGAGAGTTTATTAACAAGTTCTTGTCAGATTACATATGGCGTAAAGGTATATCTCTATCCTAAACACGAATCATGAATTCTATCTATGCAGAAATCACAAATATATGTCACTATGGCAAGTTCTAATCCTATATGTCCTCTCTCGATTTCATATGGGATAACAGATAACTGTTGATCAGACAATTATAAAGATTAAGCACACACATAGCAAATAACCTAGTAATAACATCCATAAACTAAATTTAAGAATATTTAATCTTCCATTACATAATAAAATCCGTCATAGGCTTAAATAAGTAATTAGTTCATAACGAATGAATAAAACCCCATAATCCTCATAGTATTAATCATAATGAATACAAAGTAAGATGAATAGAGAAAGAGAGGAATATAAAACTCCAGTCGTTATTGTCTCCAAATTGCTTCGCAATCGTCTGATCAAGCTCCGCTTCAATTCTCCTTTGTTGCTCAAGTCTCAAACACTAGGGTTTGTAAATAATCTCCGTCCCTCTCATATGAGCTCTTCTTCTGTATATATATCTTTGAATCTCGATCAGTAATCTCCAGCAATTGCATGCACTAAATCCTACTTGAACTAGGACTACTAACTCATTCTGCAGGACACGCGCCTCGACGTGCCTCTTCCCTTTGTATCTGCTCCCCGGGTAACAGCGCCCCAGCGAGAAAATATGCCTAGAAATTCGCCCCGGTGCGTGCTCTGTTGAAATCCAGCCCATTCTTTCTTCAAGTCCACCATTCCAACCCATTCCTTCACCCACTCAGCTCCTGCACATACAACCCACACAAATGCATGAAATGATCCTAAAACATACTCAAAACAACGATATCATAGGTTTAAATGACACTGATTCGTAGGTATGAAACCTACTTATCAACAATAAGTAAAAATATTTTGGTTTTATGAACTCCCCCTTAATTCATGATGTTCCTGATAGTAGTGTTCATACAAGCCAATCATGTACGATAATAAAGCACATACTTTGTAAACAATCTTATTTATTTATTAATAAAATATTCATTATTAAAGACATTTAATTATCTACATGGTGCTATTTTTATAATATGTAAATAACCCATAGTTTTAAGCAATGCTTTTAGAATCATGATGATGATCATGCTAATGAGATCTAAATTCCAAGAAAGCCTAAAAACTAAAATAGTTCCCAATCATGGGATTACTAAAAAGGGAATTAGTAAATCCGAAAAGATTGGTACAGATGTTGCTTGCTCATTGGATGAGGATGACTGATTTTATGGTCATTTGTGTGAAGACACTAAAGCAAGTATGTAGGTGCTTATTGGAGAATAAGTTCACTGAACGTGACTCGCTATGGAATACCTAATGGAGTTTTACTCGCCTGTCAATAGGAATTCCTAATGTGATAGTAGTACAAGTGATCCTTGGACTTGAGATCATCATAGTATCTTGTATGTAATGAATTATACTTTGACTTATTCCTTAATGCCCTTTAGGGTATATAAAAAGGTATGCTTGGGTATAATGAGTTACATATGGAGATAATAAATGATCAATAAAGAATCTACCACCTCTAGTAAAAGAAGAGATATGTCCTATGTGATTCGTTAAATAACAACCCAGGAATCCTTGGCTAAGGTGGAATGAAATTAGAAAGGAGTTTCTAATTTGCATTATTTGGAATTGTGCATTTTCTAATCGAAATGCATATAATTAAATAAAATAAGACTTGATAGTAAATCCATCTCTTATATTTAATTGGGACATTGTATGGTGGAAGGATTAAATTGTACAGTAACTATTAACTCACAAGTTCTTTTATGATTAATGTTGAAATCTATATTATCTGAAAAGTCGTTGAACGCTAGGGAGGCTTATCCATATTGTAGAATAAATGTTATTTATTTAAATAGATTATTAGTTTAATTTATTTATTTAAATAAGATTAGAATTATTCTAATTGATTTATTCATAACCGGTTTAATATGGAGAACCTAAAGGGTCACACCATAAAAGGAAAAAGAATTATTTAAGAAGATAATGGCATGATAGTAATAATGCATTAAGTGTAATTAATTTAATCTATGGTGATAGAATAAATTAAATAGCTTAATATTTAATATTTAATATTTTAGAAATATTATATATAAATTAATAAGAGGAGTCTTATTAATATTATTATTATTATTATTTTAATTCTAAAGGAGTTTAGGAATTAATTTAATATTAGTACTCTCACTCAATCCTAATGAGATTAGGAGGCAAATTAATTAAAGAGTTTAATTAGTTAATCCCAACATATTGGGAAGCCTAATTAATTAAAAGTGTTTAATTAATTAATTAAATAAAACCCTATTCTAATTAGATTAGTAGGGTTAACCTAATATCTATATAAGGGAGTCTTATATCAGATACAAGGTACGTGAGTTTTTTCAAGAGTTGGGAGTACACATATTTTCTACAGAGAGTAGGAAAGGGTTAAGCCAACTAACCATCTTCCTGAGTTCTTCATCTTTCTTGGTGGATCACCTCTAGAGGCCAAACAATTGGGTGGCTGACACTGATCAAAGGAAGGAGCAACTACAGAGAATTCAAGGAGATCAAAGGAGAGCAAGAAGTAGAACTTGTACCTGAGGAAGCTAGGTTTTTCAAGGGTATGATTCTTAATCATCCTTACTTTTCTGTTATTGATAATTGAGCACAAAGCATGATCATGACATGGGTTTGTATGAAAAATTTTAAACCTTAATTATCATGCTTCCGCCCTTATTTATGTGATTTGATTGCATGTTTGCGTAACGTACAAACCCAACAGTGGTATCAAAGCCTAACTTTGTGCTAATTATCAATTTTATGATTCCATGCATGAATTGATGTGAGATTGGATCGAATTTTCTGGACAAAAATCAAATTCTGCAGATTCTGCGACGAACAGCGCAGCTGCGCCGTTGCCCAGTTAATTCTGGGTGCAGCTACGCCGTTCAGAAAAATCTGTCTATTTAAATTTAATTCTTGCACTCCTAGGTTTGACCTTTTGGTTCACTTGGTGGCTCTAGTGAACCAAACTAGAATAAAAGTCCATAATCAATCCGGGTAGAATATAGTATTCTATATGTGCATGCTAAATATTATATATATTATATTTTATGCAAACATGCTTCTCATGTTTAATAAAATGACGCGTATATATATATATATGTGTGTGTGTGTGTGTGCATGCGCGCTAAACAAGATGAGACAAATAATAACAAACCTCTCAAAGAAATTATATTAAGTCCGAAGCGTTCAATGATATTTGAAATATCGAACATCACCTTCTAGCATGATAAATTAATAGAGTATTAAATATTTAATATGAGCTTTATGTGCTATCCACAAGGCGAGTATTGTGTATTTAAGATGTTAATTAATCACATTTGATGCTTATCAAGAAAATTGAACAATATAGTCTTGTTGTGCTATCCACAAGGACGAACATTTTCTTTTTTGAATTTATGGAAGTGGCAGGCTGGACTTAACTTAAGTTATTTTAGTTCGGATGTGCACACACTTGACCATTATGATTTAAGAGGCAAAATATAAGGAGTTACATGTTGATGTAATTGACAAGAGTTGTCTACCTATTTATTTGTATATCGTTTGTTGTGCTATCCACAAAATTATACACATTTGAAATGGGATCCTTATTCTCACTAACAAATCTTTAATTAGATATTGTCGAACTATATAAAGAGGGTAATATAGTTTGATGAAAATAGTGGGAGATACCAATTTAAAATAAAGACCTAAATTTATTTTGGTATGGAAAATTAATTAAATGAATGTTTGCTAAAATGTTGTCTTTTCACATGTAGAATTTTAAAAATGTCAAAATCACTAATCTCACTGAGAAGTATACTTGATGCTAATAAGTTTACCGGGCTGAATTATACGGACTGGCTAAGAAATCTGAGAATAGTTCTCACTGCTGAAAAGATTTCTTATGTCCTAAATTCACTTGTCCCTAAAACTATTTCGGAAACAGCCTCTGAGGAAGAAATTGCCATATTTACAAAGTGACAAGA
The DNA here is from genome assembly GCA_020205555.1 of Panax stipuleanatus. Taxonomy (NCBI): domain Eukaryota; kingdom Viridiplantae; phylum Streptophyta; class Magnoliopsida; order Apiales; family Araliaceae; genus Panax; species Panax stipuleanatus. The sequence goes on along the minus strand of CM035125.1, from coordinate 92,757,530 downwards.
TGATACATCTGTGGCTCAATGCATCATGCTCACATCCATGAATAACAAGCTTCAGCGTCAGCACGAAAATATGGATGCTCCTACTGTAGACACTCGAGATTTTGCTTGCCCCGATACTCATCCATTAGAAGGGTAAAACCATCAATTAACCCAAATTCGATCCACAATATCGGTGCTCCAGTCAAATCCGATTCCCAATATCGGTAATTAAGTTTCGACAGTCAATACCATCAATCAAGTTTCGACAGTCAATCGGATCATCAATCAAGTTTTGACAGTCAATCGGACCATCAATCAAGCTCCGACAGTCAATCGGACCATCAAAAAAGTTTCGACAATCAATCAGACCATTAATCAAGTTCCGACAGTCAATCAGACCATCAATCAAGCTTCGACAGTCAATCGGACCATCAATGAAGCTTCGACAATCAATCGGATAATCAAGCTCAACCCCGGTCTCAACCCGGGAGGTACCAATCAGCCCCGGTAGCAACCCGGGAGGTATCAATCAACCCCGGTCTCAACCCAGGAAATCAAATCAGCCCCGGCAGCAACCCGGGAGGTATCAATCAACCCCGGTCTCAACCCAGGAAGTCAAATCAACCCCGGAGGTACCAATCAACCCCGGTCTCAACCCGAGAAATCAAATCAACCCCGGTCTCAACCCGGGAGGTACCAATCAACCCCGGTCTCAACCTGGGAAGTGTAGGTCAACCCCGGTCTCAACCCGAAAAGTGCAAGTCATCCCCGGTCTCAACCTGGGACGTCAGGCCAACTTCGGACATCAGCCTGAAGCATCGCAACAACTCTATAGCAAAACCTAGAATGACCACGTCAGCCTCAGAGTGAACCCTGAGGTCAAAAGACTCGACTGGGATCCAAGTCTTGGAATCAGCTCCCGGAAGTCAACCAACGACCATGACGACACTACAGGCAGCCCCGGGAGAGGTACAACGGTCATTTTACCAACTTGCAACTGACTTGGTCAAACTCAAGACAAATCGATGCTGCCAAAGTCAGAATGAACCCTAACGACGATCCCGAGTGGTAACAACGCAAGACAGTTCAAAGGATAAACTGTAGGGAATCGAAGACCTGGTTATGAAACCGTCCTCTTGGACCCAAAAAATGTTTTTTCCCATGTCATTGCAACTCTCTCGGCGATAACTTTCAGAAAAGGTATCGCACGCCTCAAACGGACGCTCCGATTAAAAGTTAGAAAGTTTCTGACCGGACATCGCATTGCTCAGAGTGCACGTACTTCGAGATGACCAAGCCGGGCAAGAGGGACCCACCTCAATTGGCCGCACCTCTACCTGCGGTAGCCGCATGTAGAGGTGCGGCTCCCCCTTCTTTAAATAGAGGGGCAGCCCCCTCTCATTTTTATAAGCAAGAAGCGCAGCGAAGCCCTACCCGACTAATTTTTTGAGTTTTACACCTCTTCCAAACCCAAGTATTTTCACTCTAACACATAGATATACCAATATACTACCACATATCAAAAAACCACTGGTAGATTTGGACGTTTAAGGCCTACGATTCGACAAAAAGCCCGTAGTGCAGCCCATTATAAGTATTTTTACGATCAGCAAGTCAATACTACTACTTTGCACTGTTTTACACCTGCACATCAAGTTTTATCTTCTAAATATGCCCGAAACTTAGTTCTGTGGCCGTTTTCGTCAAAAATTGATATATTTTTGTACATAAACTCCGTTTTCAACATTTCTACAACTCGGATTGACGATCCGTCCGCTCCAGTATCTTCAATGCACTAGCACACATCGTTTTGGAAACTTCGCCGGTCTGGGTTGTCTTCCCAGTCCGGGTTTGGCCTTTTTCTGTATATATTTAACTGTTTATGTACTAACATTTCAATTATGTCAAGCACGGATGTCAAATCTAAGGTAATTTGCCGCTTTTACATATATTTACGCATATGTAAGTGACTTTCACCATCATTGGTACTCATATCAGTCCTGGTTGACTACATTCCTGTCAATATATATATATATATATATATATATATTAATTCAGTCCGGGCATAGGCATGAAAGCCCATCGCCCTTTTTACTATTTTTGCACACTTCGCCATACTGGGTGCTCTCCCCAGTCACTGGTCGACTATTTTTCTGCAATTTACATTTCAGTTCGGCCTAGATTATTCTGTTGCCTTTTTATTGCTTTTATATATATTTATGCATATATAAGCAGCCTTCATCATCACTGGTCATCTTTCCAGTCTTGGTTGACTTTGTTTCTGTCAATATATATTTTTCAATTTCAGTCCGGGCTTGCGAGTGAAAACCCATCGTCCTTTGCAGCTTTTATATATGTATCTAACTATATATATTGCTTTGTTCAATTTATTCAAATGTTGCATTTAACATTCATTTGTATATGAATTTGCACTAACATATCTACGGGCGAACTAGATTTATCCAAATCTCGCCACTTCTAGCTTTCAACGGTTCAAACAGGTCCCGACAGAACTTGGGAGCTATAATGGCTGAGATTTCTTTAAATCCAGTTATTTTTATAGTTTCAGCTTCAAAAGCAACCTCGCGTCCCTTAGATCGCTATCTAGTGGGAACGAGACGCTTCGGCCGTGCGGACCGGGATTTACTGAATAAATTCCTGGTTCTGGCTATCTTGGGATATTTATCTGCTTTTGTACAAATTTGAACTATGCAGGTTTTCTAGCTACTCATATGTGAGCTTAGGAATCGTGGGATTCATGATCAAACTGATCAGAATCTGATTCCCACGATGGACAAACTCTGATTTACAGATGTACCCTGTCAGTTTTTTCTGTAAAATGTACATGCACAGACCTTAAAATGGTTATCCGAATTTAAGGTCTCAACATAGTGAAAATAAGGATTATCGTGTCAGCATCACTCCGATAGTTTTCATACCCTTGAGGAGACCAACACTTTATATTTCTGTGGTCAAGGATGCTTCGCAGCCCGACAAATCACCATTTGCATACAACCTTAAGGCTATAAAGATAAAAGTGAGAGTAGCGATATACTTCAATTCCTATATCAGCATAAGGGTTTGATAAAACCAGCTTTCAAAACTTCACTGTCAATTCAATTCAAAAGCTTTTGAAAATTAAATTAAATGATGCTTTTTGCAAATCAAATCAAAGATTGATTTTCAAATCAAATCAAACCCTTCGTATATAGGCTTAACGAAGCCTGTCAACGCTTTCAATCAATCCAAAGGCCCAATTTTCAAACAGCATTCACTCACGCATTCCAGTTTTAAGGAAAATATTGGAAAGATTGTGGTACCGTGTTTACACGGGAGTCGTGGGGTGCCTAACACCTTCCCCACACTTAACCAAGCCCCCGAACTCAAAACTCCGATTTCAAAGATTAAGTTTCGATAGTGTCCAGCAATTGAGCCTTTTTTCAAATCAAATTCGGTTCAGTTGGAACAACCATTTTCAAAACTACCAACTGGCGACTCTGTTTAAATCAAATCAAATCGTCGACTTATACACATGTTAGCCACTTTCCTAAAAAATCCTTCAAAACCTTTTTTGCAATAAAAAGAACAAGGGTAAAGATAACTTAGGAAGATCGATTTGAGGAAAACCGGGTTATAAACCGACCAGCGGTATTTCTTAAATTTTCCAACGTCGACACCTACTATGCTGCTTCACCTCAAGGAGTTGTATGGTGAACAGAGTAGGACTGCTAGATATGAGATATTTAAGGAGCTCTTCCGATCTCGGATGACTGGGGGCATAGCCGTCGAGACTCATGTCCTTAGGGTGATCAATCTGATTGAACGCCTTGGACAGCTTAGGTTCGTCATGGATGGGGAGTTGAGTCAAGATTTGGTCTTGCAGACACTCCCTGAGACCTTCTCGCAGTTTGTGATAAATTTTCACATGAATAAGCTAGATGTCAGTTTGCCTGAGCTGCTTAACATGTTGAAAACTGCAAAAGGTCACTTCCCATCCAAGAAGAACCATGTCTTGATGGTGGATTCTTTTAATAAAAGGAAGAGGCCCAAGGTATCTTCTGAAAAGAAGAAATCCAAGAAGGCTAAGGGAAAGGGGAAATAAAGGAGCAAAAAAAACCTGATCCAGCTGGCAAAGAAATGTGCTTCCATTGTAACGAGCCAGGACATTGGAAAAGGAACTGCAAGAAGTTTCTGGCAGAGAAGAAGCTTGGAGAAGCTTAGACTTCCAATCAAGGTTTGTTTATGATTGAAATTAATTTTTCTGAAAGTCATAATTCTACTTGGGTATTGGATACCGGCTGTGGTTCTCACATATGTAATACTGTGTAGGGACTGGTCAGAAGTAGAAAGTTGGGCAATGATGAGGTCATCCTACGAGTGGGGAATGGAGCAAAGGTTGCTGCATTAGCTGTAGGGACTTATTGTTTAGCGATGCCTTCGGGCAAGTCCATTTATCTAAATAATTGTTATTTTGTTCCGAATATTATTAGAAACATTATTTCTATTTCTGTATAGGATATGAAAGGATATGACGTTATTATAAAGAACAACAGTTGTTCGATTTATAAAAATAATATTTTATATGGTATTAGAAATTTGCGAAATGAACTTTATATACTTGACTTGCATGAAAATATACTTCAAATTAAACAAACTAAGAAAAAAAAGAGATGATGTTAATTATACCTATATGTGGCACTGTAGACTCGGTCATATCAATGAAACAAGATTATCTAAGTTGCATAAGGATGGGCTGTTAGAGCTATCTGATTATTAATCATATCCAACTTATGAATCTTGTCTCATGGGTAAAATAACTAAATCTCATTTTAGTGGAAAAGGAGAAAGAGTTACAGAGTTGTTAGCGTTGATTCACACAGATGTTTGTGGACCTATGACAACAAATGCACGGGATGGGTATTCTTATTTTATTACTTTCACTGATGATCACTCAAGATTTGGATATGTGTATTTAATAAAATACAAATCAGAATCATTTGAAAAGTTCAAAGAGTTCAGAAGTGAAGTAGAGAAACAAACAGACAAGAGTATTAAGATTCTTCGATCAGATCGAGGTGGAGAATACTTAAGCGGTAAGTTTCTCAATTGTCTCAAAGATAATATGGTATAATCTCACAATGGACTCCACCAGGTACACCACAGTTGAATGGAGTATTTGAAAGGAAAAATCGAACACTGTTGGACATGGTTCGATCCATGATGAGTTTTACCGATCTTCCAATTTCTTTCTGGGGTTATGCCATTGAAACGGTTGCATACCTGCTTAACAAGGTACCTACCAAATCCTCCCCAAAGACTCCATATGAGATGTGGAAGGGGAGGAAACCAAATCTTAAGCATGTTAAGACTTGGGGTTGCCTACCTTATATCAAAAAGTTTGAAAATGATAAGCTACAGACTAAATCCGATAAGTGTAGATTTGTGGGATACCCTAAAGAAACCATAGGGTATTATTTCTATCATCTAACTGATCAAAAGGTGTTTGTTGTGAAACATGATGCCTTCTTGGAAAAGGAGTTTATCCATGAAGGGGTCAGTGGGAGTAAGATATATCTTGAAGAAGTTCAAGAACCACAAATTACTGCGGATCAGAGTTAGGTACCTGACCAAGTAGAAGAACCTACTGTATCACACCCTATTCGTAAATATGAAAGAGTACCAAAGATACCTGAGAGGTATGGATTCGTCATAGAGGATAACGATGAGGTACACATCATGAATGATGATGATCCATTGAATTATGAATAGGCTATGAGTAATAAAGACTCAGGAAAATGGCTTAAAGACATGAAATTCAAAATAGACTCCATGTATGAAAACCAACTATGGAATTTGATTTCACCACCTGAAGGCATTAAGCCTATTGGGTGTAAATGGGTCTTTAAAAGAAAGACTGGAGCGGACGGCAAGGTAGAGACCAATAAGGCCCGACTGGTTATAAAAGGTTTCAAACAAAGACAAGGAGTTGACTATGATGAAACCTTCTCACCAATAGCTATGCTTAAGTCCATTTGAATTTTGCTTGCGATTGCAGCTTATAACGACTATGAGATCTGGCAAATGGACGTGAAAACGATCTTCCTCAATGGGAAACTTGAGGAAGATGTGTATATGACACAACTAGAGGGATTTGTTTCAAAAGTTGGAACAAATCAAGTCTATAAGCTGCAACGATCCATTTATGGATTGAAGCAAGCTTCTCGTAGATGGAACATTCATTTTGATGAGACAATCAAAAAGTTTGATTTTATCAAAAACGAGGATGAACCATGTGTGTACAAGGAGGTTAGTGGGAGCGCAATTTCATTCCTTGTATTATATGTTGATGATATATTACTGATAGGGAATGATATTCCTATGCTTCAATCGATTAAAATCTGGTTATCTAAACACTTCTCCATGAAGAACTTGGGTGAAGCATCTTATATTTTGGGGATAAAGATCTACAGAGATAGATCTAAAAGGATGCTTGGCTTATCCCAAGGAACGTACAATGATACGATGCTAAAGAGGTTTAGCATGGAAGATTCCAAAAGAGGTCTCATGCCGATGAGCCATGGAATACATCTTTCCAAGAAACAGGCCCCAAAGACACCTGAGGAGAGAGACTGTATGAGTAAGATCCCTTATGCTTCTTCAATAGGATCTATCATGTATGATATGATATGTACTAGACTGGATGTTGCTCATTCACTTAGTGTAACGAGCAGATACCAGTCGAATCTAGGAGAAGAGCACTGGAAGGCAGTGAAAAATATCTTAAAGTACTTACGAAGGACTAAGGATATATTTCTTGTCTACGGTGGGTCTGAATTAAAACTCGAGGGATTCACAGACTCAAGTTTTCAAACAGACCAAGATGACAGTAAATCTATTTCGGGGTATGTATTTACCTTGAATGAAGGCGCAGTGAGTTGGAATAGTTTCAAGCAGCAAACAGTTGCTGATTCAGTGACAGAGGCAGAGTATATAGCTGTAATTGAAGCTGCAAAGGAAGCTGTTTAGATGAATAAGTTCATAACTGAACTTGGTGTGATTCCTAGCATTGGAGAAGCAGTTCCCGTATAGTGTGACAACACCAGAGCGGTTGCACAAGCTAAGGAACTCAGGTCTCATCAGAAATCCAAACACGTGTTGAGGCGATTTCACTTGATTAGGGAGATCATTGAAAGAGGAGACGTCACCTTGAAGTGTGTGGACTCTCAAGAAAACATTGCAGATCTATTTACTAAAGCTTTAACACAATAGCAGTTTGATTGTCACTTAGAGAAGATGGGTATGAGATACCTTGACAATTGGCTTTAGTGCAAGTGGGAGATTGATAGTAGTGTGCATACAAGCCAATCATGTATGATGATAAAGCACATACTTTGTAAATAATCTTATTTATTTATTAATAAAATATTCATTTATTAAAGGCATTTAATTATCTACATAATGCTGTTTTTATAATATGTAAATAACTCATAATTTTAAGTAATGCTTTTAGAATCATGATGATGATCATGCTAATGAGATCTAAATTCTTAGAAAGCTTAAAAACTAAAATAGTTTCCAATCATGGGATTACTAAAAAAGGGATTAATAAATTCGGATAGATTGGTACATATGTTGCTTGCTTATTGGATGAGGATGACTGATCTCATGGTCATGTGTGTGGAGACACTAAAGCAAGTATGTAGGTGCTTATTGGAGAATAAGTTCACTGAACGTGACTCGCTATGGAATACCTAATGGAGTTTTACTCGCCTGTCAATAGGAATTCCAAATGTGATAGTACTACAAGTGATCCTTGGACTTGAGATCATCATAGTATCTTATATGTAATGAATTATACTTTAACTTATTCTTTAAGGCCCTTTAGGGTATATAAAAGGATATTCTTGGGTATAATGAGTTATATATGGAGATAATGAATGATCAATAAAGAATCTACCACCTCTAGTAAAAGAGGAGATATGTCTTATGTGATTCGTTAAATGACAACCCAAGAATCCTTGGCCAAGGTGGAATAAAATTAGAAAGGAGTTTCTAATTTGCATTATTTAGAATTGTGCATTTTCTAATCGAAATACATATAATTAAATAAAATAAGACTTGACAGTAAATCCATGTCTTATATTTAATTGGGACATTGTATGGTAGAAGGATTGAATTGTACGGTAACTATTAGCTCAAAGGTTCTTTTATGATTAATGTTGAAATCTATATTATCTGAAAAGTCGTTGAACGCTAGGGAGCCTTCTTCCTATTGTAGAATAAATGTTATTTATTTAAATAGATTATTAGTTTAATTTATTTATTTAAATAAGATTAGAATTGTTCTAATTGATTTATTCACTATCGGTTTATTATGGAGAACCTAAAGGGTCACACCATAAAAGGAAGAAGAATTATTTAAGAAGATAATGACATGATAGTAATAATGCATTAAGTGTAATTAATTTAATCTATAGTGATAGAATAAATTAAATAGTTTAATATTTATTATTTAATATTTTAGAAATATTAAATATAAGTTAATAAGAGGAGTCTTATTAATATTATTATTATTATTATTATTTTAATTCTAAAGAAGTTTAGGAATTAATTTAATATTAGTGCTCTCACTCAATTCTAATGAGATTAGGAGGCAAATTAATTAAAGAGTTTAATTAATTAATCCCAATATATTGGGAAGCCAAATTAATTAAAAGTAATTAATTAATTAATTAAATAAAACCCTATTCTAATTAGATTAGTAAGGTTAACCTAATATCTAAATAAGGGAGTCTTATATCAGATACAAGGTATGTAAATTTTTTCAAGAGTTGGGAGTACACATATTTTCTACAGAGAGTAGGAAAGGGTTAAGCCAACTACCCATCTTCTTGAGTTCTTCATTGTAAGACCCCAACTTTTATGAATAAAGATTTAATTTTTTTTATATATTATTTCGAAATAGTAAGGTGTTATTTTGATAAATGTGAAAAGTTATGGGTGAAATGTGCAAATATTTTAAAATAAGCAAGTGGTTATAAAATATTCTTTGTTGTCGGGGAATATTCATTTGGTCGTGAAATATTCTTGTTGTCGGGGAATATTCGTACGACGGCGCAGCTATTTATGGACCCCATAACGGAATAACTGTCGGATATAGAAAGTGACAGAAATAACCTTTTTATAAAATAACGGCGTAGTTGTTACCGTTAGTACTGTTGAAATACTCGGTGGTTAAAATACAGTAATACGCGGTGTTGCACAGTAGCACACGGTATTGCACTTGAATTATTGATTCTTACGTGAGAAGGCACTTACTCAATTATTGTTACAGTAATTACTGTTCAATATTTTATATTATTGACTCAATAATTGCTACGTTGATATTTTATATCAATAATTGCTACGTTGCTATGTTTGATTCAATAATTGTCACCGCACAGTATTTCACATTATCAACTCAATAATTCATATTATTTGAATAATATTATTAGATAGTATTATTGACAATGTATAAGGAAGTTCTATCTAGGAGAGGTTATTTAATTGCGCGCCAGTAAGGAGAAATCCTTATCGGAAGGCCCCCTCTTTCCTTGGAACGACCTGGTTGTCAATATTGTAGTTCTGTAATATTATTTGTGAATAATTAATTATTGATTTATATGATAAGAAAATATTTATTTTGTGGATATAAAAGAAGAAATTAGTGCTGATGTGTTTTTATCAGTATTTTGGTGTGAAAAATCATCCGTTTATGGATTTCGGATAATTTATGTTTGGAATTTGGAAAAACTTCCTTTTACAAAGTTGTAGAGAATTAAATTTCCTATAAAAGAACATAAAATTTGTGTTTTTCTGAAAAAAGGACTATTTATTAGGAATTATTGAAGTTTCGGAAAATAAATATTTTTTTAAATAAATGGTGGGCCCACTTTTGGTTGGTGTGGAATGATGATGGCTTTTGGGTTGAGGCGACGGAAAATTTTTGAAAAAAATATTATTTTATTAATTTAGTCTACTTTGGCATCCTAAGCTTTTCCTATAAATAGGGTGCTTAGGTTAGAATTGAAAATCACACTAGAATCAGAAGTTTTCTCTGTCTATAATATCGAGCATATTTTTGTGAGTATTTAGATACTTTGAGTATTACTATTCAGTGCAAGTTTTCTTCAGCCTTATATCCGATATTCCAGTCAGAAGTACTATTCTTTTGAGGTAAGGGATGTTATTTCTTTTATAAATGATGTTATTCTTTTCAATATCATTATACCAAAATATTGTCATGGATTTTATTATGAAATTCTTACTTTTTTCCGTCGGGGTTACTATTCACGTATACGGCACTATTCACGAAAAAATTGAATTTTCTTCTATATGTCCAAGTTACTTGTTAAAGTTCTTATCTTTGATTGGATCTAAGTTTTGAGCTTTATTCTTGAATTTTGCTCCACAAAGTATTATTATGGAGTATTCTTGAACTTGGATAAATTAGATTACGAATCCTTAGTCTTTGCCCTTTATCATACTAGATTCGTTCTTTAAAATAATTTTCATCATCCTCAGTCCTAAGTGGTGATATAACTGAATATCTTTGGCCTATAGAGCAAAGATGAATGATTACCTGATGAATATCTTTGGCCGTAGTGCAAAGATGGACAGGTGTTGAGATGAACATGACCACTGGTGATACAAATGAATATCTTTGGCCCGTAGTGCAAAGATGAATATTTGATTCGAGATGTATATTGATTGATGTTACAGAGATAAAATATTGATGATGGACTTTTAAATCATAGAAGATAGTAGACTTCATTCTCTACTTAACTCTTCTAATGAATTGTTATTTCCGCTGCGAATATTGATCTAAAACTTGTTGTCCATAATATTTTATCTGAATTGTTGAAGACTAACGATAATTTATTTTCCATTATCTTAGTTATAATATTCTTTACTGGGCTAGTTGAGCTCACCCTTTTTATCTATTGTCCTCTTCAGAAAATGAGAATGTCGCAGGATCTAGTCGGGGGACAGAGTGATGGTCCGAGTTAGAGCAGTAGTAGTCCTCGCTATTTTTGTAAAATAGTGGGATAATAATTGTAATAAATAAAGAATGAATTTGAATGTTGATATTTCGTATTATATACGATTTGTATTGACACTTACAGTTGTGTGGTCGTATTTTGCACGACCGTGTGATATAAAAGTTTGTATTTGAATTCTGTTCCATGTATTTGACGACTCAGAATGGGTTGGGTGAACTGGACCTATTCTGGGGGCGTCACATTCATCTTTCTTAGTGGATCACCTCTAGAGGCCAAACAATTGGGTGGCTGACATTGATCAAAGGAAATGAGCCACTACAGAGAATTCAAGGAGATCAAAGGAGAGCAAGGAGTAGAACTTGTACCTAAAAAAGCTAGGTTCTTCAAGGGTATGATTCTTAATCATCCTTACTTTTCTGTTATTAATAATTGAGCATAAAGCATGATCATGGGATGAGTTTGTATGAAAAATTTAAAACCTTAATTATCGCATTTTCGCCGTTATTTATGTGATTTGATTGCATGTTTGCATAACGTAAAAACCCAACAGCTCCCCCTTGGATCATGAATCAGTTTTTAAAACAGTTTTAAATTTTTGAGAAAAAAACCATCAGACGAACCAACCATCCAAGCAGTTATACAACCAAACCAAACAGTTATATAGCAGTTATATCCAGTATACTCATTCCTGTCAATCTCATATGCAAACCATCTAAATCATCCAGGCAGTTATAACAGTTATAACCAGCAGACTCATTCCTGCAATCAAATCTCATATACTGCTTAGTATATACATATAATCTGATATTTTTCTTCTCCCCCTTTGTCATTAACAAAAATGGAGGGGTTAAGAAAGGATATCGATTTCCTACAGAAATTTTTAGTTAAACTTTCACCTGCAGAGTCAGAATAATAAACAAACATGATAGATAATCCTAAGTATCAGTATGTTAGAGTGTTATACAGTAATCTTGAATAGTTAGTTAAGTATATATGGATACATTCATCTTGAATAGTTAGATTTCATCAAAGTTAAGAGGAGAAAAGTTCAAACCAAGGGTTGTAAGATGGGGATCAGTGGGAGTTTGATCAGTGTGATCAAGCTGTGCATAACTTGTTGTGGCAGTGAAATTATAAGGAGAAATTGATACCTTCTGGTGCTCCATTAACACACTCATCATGACTTGTATATGATGCACAGACAACTGCAAAGCTTCTAATTGACTCATAATGGTAGTTTGATTATTCAAAGATAGTTGATTCATACTTTTCAGAGAGTCAATTTGTGACAGTAGGTTTAAATGTGACTCAATATGATCAGTGTCATTTGGTTGAAAAATGATCAAAGGCTTAGGAGGAAGGTTCAAGTGTGACACAATGTTACTATTGTGAACCATTTGAGCCTTATGAAAATGAACTGGAATGCCAAGATGTATAAAAATACTAGTCATAAGAAGACCATATCCCATGCAGTTGTAATAGTGGCAGAACTCAAAAGATGTTAGGAGAAAATATGGCAGACTATGTGACAGACACTTAGTCAAAACACATTTCATGAGTTCTATGTCAAATAGATGCAAAAGTTTGTCATTTCTGACAAGCATAAAATTGTGTCTAAGAATTTTTCCCAAAAACAGACATTCAGCAGTGAAGAAATCAAGATGCATTTTGCATGGATAGTCAAACAAATTTGCAGGCACAAGTTGATCAGTGGTGAGTGAGAGATTGTGTTTGAAAGTAATGTATTTAGTAGTAGAGATTTCTATAGGACAAGTGTATTCATTTATCTTTGAAAAGTCTAAGAACTCATTTTTGAGACTAAGTGCATGTAAAAGAAGTAATTCATCAATCACATAATCTTGGCATTGTATGCAAGTTTTAATACAAGATAAGAAACCAGTTGAATCAGGAACAAATGTCATGTGAGCATAAAACTCTACAATCAAACTAGGAAATATTTCTCTATTTTTGAAAGAAATAAGACAATCCCATCCTATATTTGTTATGTTTTCTAACAAGTTTGGAAAACTGTTGAAAGAAGTCCCTATCCCAGGAAGCAAGTTATGCCTCATATGTTCATATTTAGTCTTGGCAGTACGAGTAAGAAGCATAGGGGTATAAATATCAGGATGAGACTCAGTAAGCATTTCAAGTTTCTTTCTTTTGGATGAATAGACAAAGGCATTTTTTTTGAAAGATAGTGAATGCAGAGAAATAGAAGTTCAAAGATTGCAGAAAAGTAGGACTTATAGTTTGAAGTAGTTAGTTTTTGAAAAACTATCCTTTTATAGAAAAAGAATATTACTAGAATTATCAGTTTAAGTAACATGATATGACTAGATTGTCAAATTTAAACAGTTCTCAAGTAATGACTGTGCACAGTGAGAAATAAGAGGTAAGTCATTCTTAGCATTGTAGTGGATTTAAATCATTTATCAATTTACTCCCTCTTTTTTTTAAAAGCAGATGGGTAGGAATGATGGATTAGACTAAGTCAGTTCCCTTTTAAAAAAAAAAAAACCAGATGTCCAATCAGAAGACATAAAATTTTCAGGAATATGCAGGTTATTGACATAACAAGTATGGTCCAATATCAATAAAGAGATATGCTATCATTGCTTATTGGCCCGTATCAGAATACAGTGAACCATCACAGAGATTCAACAAGTCAGTGTTAAATACAACACATAACACTGATATAGTACACATGATCTCTATCACGACTAAAAGACAAATTGCACCCCAAACACTACATCTTATTTACTTTTGCACCCCAAACTGAAAAAGGTGTCTAAGTACACCCCAAACTTCATTAATCGTAACAAAAAATACACTTTCCTCATTTAACCAGTCAAAAATGACCGTCTAAGGCACACATGTGGATATGGAGGGGTGTTTAAGTCTTTTTCATATCTTCTTCATCAGTTAATTCGTCTCCTATTTCTTCACCTTCTTCCTCTCATTATTCTCTCTCTTTTGATCATCTCTCTACTTCTTTTATTCATTACCCTTGTGACTCTTCTTTCTCTTCTCTCTCCCCAACCCCAATATGTACCCTGGTTTTGGGTCACCCCAATCAAACACCCACATGTTTTTTCAAGGGGTTTCAAGTTTTAACCAAATGGATTTTGACCAAACAGGCTCAATTAAGCTCAACCAACTCACCCCCATCTCATATCCTTCAAGTCCAAGCTCAAATCCAGCTCCAGAACCAACAAAAACTACTTATCTTCTTTGTCCTTATCTTCAGCTGCACAAACCCAGAAATTCCTCGTCACTTTTCTAAGAAAAAAATTGATCTTTTCCAAAATTACACTAAAATTCAACAATTAATTAGCTATCTGAGTTCCAGCATTTAATCCTAATATGGAAAGGAAAAATAAATAATAATCCTAAGCCAAGTCAAGAGAATTGGACATCACCAATGCATCAAGCACTGTATTATACAACCTAGTAGTCGGACAAAGGCCCAAAAACGAAATCTGTTCAAAAACCTCACCGCAATACTTTGGCAGTCCTAACCTCCCCCAACTAGCTATTAATATACAAACCAAATCCTCCGTAACCCGACACCTAGAACTTCTAATAGCTTCAATAAATGCAGCAGATAACAAACAGGACCCTTCCGATATAGTGCATTAGCTAGAACACCCCGAATAGACTGATTCTTCTCTAATAACGGGTAGGCATTTGAAACCCAAATATAAAATTTCAAAGTGTGTAATGGGCTTTCTTGATTTTGCAGAATACTCACAATTAATTGAGGTTTCCAAGTAATCCTTTTGGATTTTAGCTCTTGGTTTAGCAACAAAAACCAGTCTTTCCTAGAAAGAATCTGAGAAATGTATTGATGATTAATGGGTTCAATCCGTAACTTGAAATTCTTAATTGAAATGGGACTGGTAGATATTGATGACAAGTTGGAATCTCTGAACTAAGAATTCAATGAAGGCTTACCAGGGTTTTGGTCGCTGGATAAGGCTAAAGGCGTAGTCCTTGAAGGGTTTCGTGTGTTGTGATTATGTAATTGTTTGGAGAGATTTTGAATCGCAGGTAAATCCCTCGAAGCCAAAGAAAAAGACCCTTTCATGTCCTTCCAGCACACAACAGAGCAAATTGAACTTGCCCTGAGGCCGGTACCAAAAGACTGCAACTTTTGTTGGGCAATTTTGTCTGTGAGAATCAATTCCTTGAGTTTTTTGACTCTTTTTTTCTTTTGGTTTTCTTCTGAAGAAGAGTAGAGAGAGAGAGAGAGGAGAGAGAGAGAGAGAAAGAAAAGGAAAACAGAGGAAATACAGAAGAGTGGAGAAGATGAAGTGACAAAATATTTTTTAATATTTTTTAAATATGCTTTATCGAAATTACCCTTTCAAAATTTAGATTACAGGCACAACCGATCAATTTTGATCGGTTAATTGTACGGAGGGTGGATTTTGTTTAGCAAAAAATAGTTTGGGGACGCAAAAGTCAATAAGGTGTAAAGTTTGGGGTGCAAAGTGTCTTTTAGTCTCTCTATCACATATAACAGCATATAACAATGGTATAGTTTGTCAAATAAAGTAAGATGCAGAACACAGACATGAAAATTATTTTTATCACCCAATGATATCATCATTCAATACTCACACAGTTTATCAAAGAAAGAGAAATAGATATTAATTGAGCACAGCTAAATCACTTTAAGTAGCTTTCAGTTGTTCCACAGTATAGTAAAGGTGAATCAGTAGAAGGAATCACACTCACAGATACATATAGTTGTATGTATACACATAGAAATTTTAGACTTACAAACTCTTGGCAACGGAACCATGTATATATATATATATATATAAGGTATAAATTAGTCATTACACACATATATATGATATTTCAAATATATATATATATATATATATATGTAAATTCTGATAAAACAAGAACATATATATGTACAATTTTTAAATTATTTGTGGAATTTTAGGGTTTCGAAAAGTACATATATATAAATGAAAAGTAAATCTGTTAACAAAAAATTAGGGTTTGATAGAAATTTAAGGATTTTGGAAAGAAATTAGGGTTTCAAAATAAATTTCAGAAACAAAATTAGAGAAAAGAATTTAAAGTTTTGAAAAAAACTGATCAGAGATAAAGAACAAAGATGTTTATATGTATAGAAATGTATCGGAAAAAAAATTAGGGTTTCGAACCTATTAGTTACCGAGAACACCCCCTTCCGAGAAAACCCCCTTTTTTTAAGTGAAAAATTATTGGGTTTCATACACACACATGTATATATATATATATATATATATATATATATATATATATATATATATATACAATTTCTAAATATTTCTATATATATATAAATTTTTGAAAAAATATATATATACAAGAGATATGAGCTCGTAACACTATCAGAAGCTAGAGAGTTCATCCCCCTTTTTTTGAAAAAAGAAACTTTAAATATGTCTAGGGTTTCGCAAACACACATACAATTTTTTTTTTAAAAATGTTTGATAGAAAAATAAATAGAAGAAGGAGACGAGAACATAAAAAAATTATGGATCTAGGGTTTGAAAATCTTTAAGAACACCAAGATATCAAAAAAAATCAGAAAGAGAAACACAAAAACACAGAAACACGAAGAAAAGAAAAATAAATCGGTAGAAACATGAAAACGACAATGAAGATTCATTTTATAGAAAGAGAAACACAGAAAACTACTTAGATTGATCGATTTGAGCTGAGAGAAGGTTAGGGTTTGAGAGTTTTTGAGAGAGTTTGAGAGATAGAGAGAGAGAAGGAGAGAAGCCGACAGAGGTGAGAGAAGAGAGAGAGAGAGAGAAATGAATTAAAAAATAGATTTTAGGTATTTATATTTAGGTTAATCAGATTGATCGGAAGGCTGAGGTTTGATATGAGAATTGATCGATGGTTGAGATGAGATTGAGCGATTAAAACGATTTAACTGACCGTTTGACTTTGATCAGACGGCTGGGATGGGTTTGTGCTTTCTTTTGTTTATCGCACGGCTGATGAGTGCGATCCGTGTGTTTTGGTTAGCTAGCTCCTGATTGGTTGGATCTGATAGACACGGATTGAGCTTTGTGTTGACCGTTAGATGCTTCCCTTGATCAGTGGCTCCGATTTGATCAGATATATAAATATATAATTAATGATACAAAATATAATTTTTTATATAATTAAGAATAAAAAATACTAAAATATTTTAATTAACATCTATAAATTAATAATTTTAAATTATTATGTATATATATATATATATATTTATATTTATAATTAAAATATTTATAATAGTAATAAAATATAATTTTAGATAATGTGTAATTTAAATGATAACTAAGAAAGATTATATATATTAAGTTTTAATATATAAAAATACATACTTAAATATATAATATAAGTATATAGATATATTAACATATAAAGGAATAAATATATTATATATATATGTATATGTATAAAAAGATAAAGTTAATAATATTAATAATATGACTATATAACTAAAGAAAATTATATTTATATTTTACTAGTAATAATAAGATATATATATATATATATATTAATTTTTTTAAAATAAAGTTTAAATAAGAGAAAGATTTAATATTTTATAAGATAATATCTAACATTCCCAAATATAAACGTAATTTACACAATCTATCAGAACTTAGTGGTTTAGTAAATATATCAGCAATATTTAATTCTGTGTCAATATGTTCTAGTTTAATAATACCATTGTTTACATAATCCTGTAAGATATGATGTCTAACATCAATGTGTTTTGATCTAGCATGTAATACTGTATTTTTACTCAAGTTAATAGTGCTTGTATTATTACATAAGATTGAGACACAATTAAATTTTATATTGTAATCGGCAAGGGTCTGTTTCATCCACAATATCTGTGCACAACACCGTGCAGCAGTTGTACATTCGGCTTCGGTGGTTGAAATAGATACCGAGTTTTGTTTCTTAGAGAACTAGGAAACTAAACATCTGCCTAAGAACTGACAAGTGTCACTTGTGCTTTTTCGATCAACATGATGACCGGCATAGTTAGAGTCAGAAAAACACACAAGGTCAAATGGTTGACCTTTATGATACCATAGACCTATGTCTGTAGTTCCTTTAAGATATCAAAATATTCTTTTAACTGCAACCAAATGAGATTCTTTAGGGTTTGCTTGAAATCTGGAACATTTGCAGACACTTAACATAATGTCAGGTCGACTAGCTGTGATGTAAAGGAAACTGCCAATCATTCCTCGATATTTCTTTGTGGCAACACTTTTTTCATTTTCATCAGCAGTTAGTTTATCAGTAGTTGACATAGGAGTATTAAGAGGTTTCACAGATTCTAGACCAAATTTCTTAATCATTTCTTTGCAATATTTGGATTGAGAGATATGAATACCTTTTTCTCCTTGCTTGATTTATAGTCCGAGGAAGAAATTCAATTCTCCCATCATGCTCATTTCAAATTCCTTACTCATGTTTTCAGAGAAATCATTACACATAGTCATGTTAGTAGATCCAAAAATGATGTCATCAACATATATTTGTAAAATAAGAATATTATCATTTTTATATTTTGTAAAAAGGGTAGTATCTATTGTGCCCTTTTTATAACCATTTTCTAACAAGAATTTACTTAGTCTCTGTCGACGTTGGTTTAAAAATCCCGCGGGTCGGGTCATAACCCGGGACTTTCAATCTCTTTTCTTAAGTTCTCTCTACTCTCACTCTTTTTAGGAAAAAGGTTTTGAAGGGTTTTTTAGGAAAAAGGCCAACATGTATCATGTCGATGATTTGAACATTTTACAGAGTCGTCAGTTTGTAGATTTGAAAATGGTTGTACCAACTTAACCGAGTTTTATTTGAAAGAGGCCCAATTGCTGGACACTGTCGAAACTTGATCTTTGAAAATAAAGTTTGAGCTCGGGGGCTTGGATTAAGTGTGGGTAAGGTGTTAGGCACCCCACGACTCCCGTGTAAACACGGTATCACATCTTTTCATTATTTCCCTTAAAACTGAAATGCGTGAATGAATGCTGTTTGAAAATCGGGCCTATTAATTTGATTGAAAGTAGTGCTTTGCTTCGTTGAACCTATATACAAAGGGTTTGATTTGATTTGAAAATTAGTCTTTGATTTGATTTACAAAAGCATTTAATTTGATTTGCAAAAGCTTTTCTTTTGATTGAATTGAAAATGATGTTTTGAAAGCTGGTTTATCAAACCCTTACGCTAACATAGGAATTGAAGCCTGCTGATACTTCTAATTTTTATCTTTATAGCCTTAAGGCTGCATGTGAATGGTGATTTGTCGGGCTGCGAAGCATCCTCGACCACAAAAAATAGACAAGTGTCGGTCTCCTCATGGGTATAAAAACCATCAGAGGGACGCTGACACGATAATCCATATTTTTTCATTATATTGAGACCTTAAATTCAGATAACCGTTTTAAGGTCTGTTTACATATACATTTCTATAGAAAAACTGGCAGGGTACATTTATAAATCGGAGTTTATCCATCGTGGGAATCAGATTCTGATCGTTTTGATCGTGAATCCCACGATTCCTAGGCTCAGTAGCCAATAAACCTGCACAGTTCAAATTTGTACAGAAATAGATATATATCCCAAAATTGCCAGAACCGAAGATTCATTCAGTAAATCCCGATTCTCACGGCCGAAGTGTCTCGTTCCCACTAGATAGAGATCTAAGGGAACCGAGGTTGCTTTTGAAGCTGAAGCTAGAAAGAAAGCTAGATTTAAGAAAATCTCAGCCATTCTAGCTTCCCGGTTTAGTTTGGATGTTTTGAACCGTTTGAAAGCTAGAGTTGGCGACATTTAAATAAATTTTGTCCGCCCGCAGATATGTCAGTACCAATTCATAAAAGATTAATATTTACAGCTGCAATTGAATAATGTGAGCAAAGCAGTATATGTACAGTTATATATATGCAAAAACTGTAAAGGGCGATGGGTTTTCACGCACAAGCCCGAACTGGAATTAAAATATATATATATATATATATATATAAATGTATAAAAGCCACAAAATGATCCAGGCTTGACAGAAATGAAATATATATATATATATATATATATATAGAAAAACAGTAAAAAGGGCGATGGGTTTTCACGCCTGTGTTCGGACTGAAATTGAAATAGACATAAAAGTAGTCAACCAGTGACTGGGAAGATCATCCAGTATGGCGAGGAGTGTAAAAACAGTAAAAGGGCCACGAAATAATCCAGGGCGTACTAAAATGTAAATATATAGGAAAGTAGTCAACCAGTGACTGGGGAGATCACCCAGCATGATGAAGAGTGCAAAAACAGTATAAAGGCCACGAAATAGTCCAGGCCAGACTAGAATGTAAATTACAGAAAAGTAGTTAACCAGTGACTGGGGAGATCACCCAGTATGGAGAAGAGTACAAAAACAGTATAAAGGCCACGAAATAATCCAGGCCAGACTAGAATGTAAATTGTAGAAAAGTAGTCAACCAGTGACTGGGGAGATCACTTAGTATGGCGAAGAGTGTAAAAATAGTACAAAAGGCCATGAAATAGTCCAGGCCAGACTGGAATGTAAATTACAGAAAAGTAGTCAACTAGTGACTGGGGAGATCTTCCAGTATGGCGAAGAGTGCAAAAACAGTATAAAGGGCGATGGGTTTTCACGTCGATGCCCGGACTGGAATTGAAATATATATATATATATATATATATATATACATATATATATTGACATAAATGTAGTCAACCAAGACTGGGAAGAGAACCCAGTGATGGTGAAAATCGCTTATATATGCGTAAATATATATAAAAGTGGTAAACTACCTCGGATTTGACATTCGGGCTTGACAGAATTGAAAGGTTAGTACATATAATGTTAAATATATACAAAAAAGAGCCAAACCCGGACTAGGAAGATAACCCAGTCTGGCGAAGTTTCCAAAATAAAGAGTTTAGTGCATTGAAGCTGCTGGAGCTGACGGATCGTCAATCCGAATTGTAGAAATGCCAGAAAATCAGTTTATGTACAAAAATATACCAAATTTTGACGAAAACGGCCACGGAACTAGGTTTCGGGCATGTTTAGAAAATGAAACTTAACATGCAAGTGTATAAAAGTACGAAGAAGTAATATTCACTTTTTGATCGTAAAAATACTTATAATGGACTTCTACACGGGCTTTTTTCCAAATCATAGGCTCTATACGTCCAAATCTACCGGTTATTTTCTGATATGAGTAGTATGTGGGTATATCTACGTGTTAGAGTGAAATAATTTGGGTTAGGAAGATGTGAAAACGTCATAAAACTAAACAGGCAGAAGTTCGCTGCATTTTGGAATTCTTGAAAATGAAGGGGGCACATTTATTTATAGGCCAGGGACCCTCCACTCTATCTGCAATAGCCATAGGTAGAGGTGTGGCTCCCCTGGTGGGGCCTACGGTGCCAGGTTCTGTCGTCTCAAAGTACGTGTACTCCGGACAACGCGCAGTCGAAGTTGAAACTTTCTAACTTTTAATCAGAGCGTCCGTTTGAGATGTGCGATACCATTTTTAGAAAGCCATAGCCGAGAATGTCGCAATGACATGGGATAAAATATTTTCTGGGTCCAAGAAGACGGGTTCATAACCAGGTCTTCGATTCCTCGCAGTTTGTCTGTTCAGCTGTCTTGCGTTGTTTGCACTCGGGATCATCGTTATGGTTCGTTCTGACCTTGTTGACATCAATTCAGCTTGAATTTGACTGAATCAACTTGAAGTTGGTAAAATAACCGTTTTGCCCCTCCCAGGGTTGCCTTTAGGTTCGGCATTGCCTTTGGTCGACTTTCGAGACTTGTTTCCAAGACTTGGATCTCATTCAAGTCTGTTCGTCCTCAGTGTTGCATCTGAAGCTGACGTGGTCATTCCAGGTTTTATTTTGGAGGTGTTGCGATGCTTCAGGTTTATGCCTGAAGTTGTCCTGACTTCCCGGGTTGTTGCCGGGGATGACCTGCACTTCCCGGGTTGTTGATGGGGCTGATCTGTACCTCCCAGGTTGAAACTGGGGCTGAGTTGACATCCCAAGATGATTGATCGGGGCTGTGGTTATCCCAATATTGATGATCGGGTTTGAGCTGATGGCCCAATATTTGAGATCGGGGTTGATCTGACTGTCCGATATTGAGATCGGAGTTGATTTGACGGCCTGATATTGAGATCGGGTTGATTTGACGATCCGATTAAAGATCAAAGCTGGATAGACAGTCCGATTGGAGATCAGAGCTGATTTGAGGGCCTAATATTAAGATCGGGGTTGATCTGACGGTCCGATTGGAGATCGGAGCTGGATTGGCGGTCCGATTGGAGATCGGAGCTGGATTGACTGTCTGATTAGAGATCGGAGCTTGATTGAGTACCGATATTGGTGATCGAATTTGACTTGATACCGATATTGGTGATCGGATTTGACTGGAGTACCAATATTGGGGATCAGATTTAGGTTTACCGTTATTGGGGATCGGATTTAGGTTTACCGATATTGGAGATTGGATTTAGGTTGAAGGAACAGCATTGGTGGCAGGTTTTGAACTGGAGGACTGGTATTGGGGCCGGGTTTGGATTGAAATCCCGATGTCGGGACCGGGGTTGATTTTGATTAACGACTTTGCCCTACTACAATGTTAGTATTGGGGCAAGAAAAAATTTCGAGTGTTTACAGATGCCCCACTTTATTATGTTCATGCAATGCAATGGAATGAGCAGGATAAAGATTGCTAAACACTTGAAATATGATCGTTGAAAGGTATGTTGTGCAGGTTAGATACCTTTGATGAGTTAGGGTTACCCTTGAGTGTCTACACATCTTCTGCTGAGGATAACATTTTCTTCCATAGCGTCGTAGATTCTGATGAGGTTGACATTGTCGATACTAGCTTGGTGATCCTTTTGAGGATGTGTATAACAGATTCCATCATCTGTCCTTTGTGGGGATGAAGTCTGATATGGTTTTCATCATCTAGATCATCTCCTGATATCTCATAGGTTAATCTGACGGTTAAAACATCATTGGGGTTGAGCCAACGACTAGACTGGACTTTGATCTATACCCGATACTTCGCTGGGTTGCAACAATGGTTGAGACTGGCTTCGATCTGTACCCGAACTTCGCTGGAGTAAAACCAACGGTTGAAACTAATTTCGGTCTGTACCCGAACTTCACTGGAGTAGAACGAACGGCTAAACTGATTTCAGTTCATACCCGAACTTCGCTGGAATAGAACCAACGGCTAAAACTAATTTTGGTCCATACCCGAGCTTCGACAGTGTTGATTTTTTGCAATTTGATGCCGTTTTTTCAGCAGTTTTTCAGCAGTCTTCATTAGTGGACCCTGGACATGGCTCCATGATGAATATCAAGGGTTTTCAGGATGTTCCCTTTCTATCAGGATTACGCTGCTTAAACGCAAGATTTCAGAACAAACCGCTCAATCCCGTAGCGATTTTTTCTCAGATTTGACTTGGCAGCTCATACAAACTCCATTTCAACCCAAATCGGATCAAGCTAGCTGGAGTGGGACCCACCCTAGGGAGCTGCAGGTGGAGGTGCGGCAGCCGTAGGTGGGCCTGCTTCCACCAAGGCTATTTATTAGGCAGCAAGATTTTATTTGAAACACTTTCAGTTTTGAGTTCCAAACGGATTTCGATCTTCTTGTTTAGATCTACGGAGCGTGGACAGCTATTTTTTAATTTCATCAGTTCCTACGCGTTCAGCGTAGCACAGGTAATGTTTTACGTCCTTTTTTCGCAAGTTTTGACCATTAAAAGCATGCGAACCACATATGAGATTTTAGACTCAATGTATGAAAAATGTAAGTCTATATAACCTGTTAAAAATTTTCTGACTACATATGTATGCATATCTTACTGTAATGCACATTTGGATGTAAGAAAATTCAAGTTCTGAGACAATGCTATTTTGCTATTTTTGGTCAGTTTAGTAATCCTTTTTGAGGCATAGTGAGCCTGGATTTTCAACTAAAAATGTCCATGGTAATTTGGCTACCATGTGAGGTTGACTCTTGATTTTTTTCAATAAATATGAACTGTTTCTTTTTTTTGGTAGGTGTGGTACTGAATGGCCACCTAGACATGCATATGTGCATGTGGACAGTCCCTTTTACAAAGAAGACTCTGGCGAAATTTTTTCAAAATCTTAGGCATTTAAAAGCATGAAGTTTTGACTCTACTGGGGATTTTTGACTGACCCATGCAGGTTTTTATCTTCTGGGTTTTGAAAATATGCATTTTTAACTTTATTGGATATTCTTGATTGACCCATGCATGTTTTAGGACGTAGAGATATATGATATACTGATTGAAAATAATAAGCCACAGGTTTTAGGCTTACCACACTCTTTTTGAGGTGATTTGGAGACTTATTGCTGTAGATGGACCGTGATAGACCTGGCAGTTCTAGCAGGGTATCCTCGGGTGTTAGACGTAGGAGGGCTTCTGATGTTCCTCAGCCACGTCAAGCTAGACCACCTAGCATTTAGTGGAGTCGGTGATTCGCCCAACGCAGGACGAGCAGCCGCTTGACATTGATGATGAGGAGGCTCCTTTTGTTGCTCCTGCTCCAGCTCAGGCTCCACGTGCAGAGGTTCCAGGCATTGTTGTGCCTACTCAGGAGCTGCTGGGTGACTTGAGTCGCCATCCTTCGAGATATCTTCATGTTAACGAGGTGACTTGAAGTTTTTATCTTTTTTAGATTCTTTTCTTCCTTTTGCCATTCTCAGGGCACATGTTTTTGACATGTGTTGGTTTTTTGATGCAGGTTCCCGGCTTTACGTAGCCTCGAGGGAACTGGTTTAATATGCACTCCTTTTGTTTGACGATGCATCAGGAGTATAAGGACATTATGGACGGATGGGGCTTTTACGCATTCTTTTCGATTCTGCCTCGCCGTTACCCATGGGGGGATATGAGGGCTTTGTCTGAGCGCTGGTTCCACCAGACTCAGTCCCTTCATCTGCTAGATTAGGAGGTGATGATGACTCCTATGGATTGGAGATTTATCCCTGACATTGAGTTTGGGAGTGAGTTAGTGCCTGTCGTGACTGACATGTTGCCTACTGTCGTTCGGTCCCTGCTGGGAGTTCCTACGACGGCGTTCAAAGGTTGGTCTTTCCGATCTGGTTCGTTGAGTATGGATGCCCAGGATGGGACTTTGTTGGTGCCTCTGCTTGATGACCAGAGGGCTAGGGATCGCATTCTGAGGCGATTGTTTTTGATGATCATCAGGGGTTATTTCGTGGCGGACATCTCGTCTACTGTATCCTTTGCTTTGATTAGGGCCACTCGACGTGTAGAGCGCCTTAGTGACTATGATTGGGGCTCCTATACCTTTGCCTATTTTCTCCATGGCATGCGCATACTTTCGAATGGTTTGACGGAGGCTTGATTAGGATTTTACTCGTTTCTGCTGGTTAGTACATCTTTCTGTACCTTTTTGATTTCAGCATTTATTTTTGTCAGTCTTGGTCACTACGGACTTTTGATATTTACATGGCCAGCTTTGGGCATTTGAGAGGCTTCCTTGCCTACGGCCCGCCACTGCATTAGTTCTGGAGACCTATCCTCGAGGACATCGATGGCATCACTCTACTTTGACGGAGGTCCTTGTTGTTGAGGGATTTACTCATGCCCGTCTTCAGTTAGAGCTTTTGACGGCTGGATCAGTATCTTGGGTGTCGTATACCTTTGAGTTTTTGACCGTCGGATTTAAGGGAGGCATCCCTACAGGTCGGGAGTTTGTTTTGTTGACCCGAAGAGTCCCGTTATTGACTGAGGGAGGTTGGGAGCTCTTTCTTGGAGAGCGTGCTATCAAGAGCATTACAGGGGAGATCCATATTTCCATTACTCATCCTGCTTGGCATCATTGGCCGTTGACTGTGCCATTGACAGACATCCCTATGGAAGGCATAGATGGCTTTGCCTTATCAGAGGGCTCGTACAGCCAGGAGGCATTTAGCAACTGGTGGAGTACTTGCACTATTGGAGCTCAGACTCGTGCTACCCATTTTATAGAAGACATGGTGCCAGGGTCTGTGATGATGATGGATTAGATAGCTTGCCTCAGGGAGCCTACTCATGTAGACCAGATAGCAGATTTGGCCAGAGAGTTGGAGAGAGCTCGTTTCTTTATCAGGTACCTTGGCCGAGATCCGTCAGATGTATATTCATTTGACCCGTCCAGCTTTGGAGCAGGCCCCTCTTCAGGTCCATTTAGTAGCAGCTTTGCAGGGGCAGATCCTCCCTTATACCGCCCAAATACGCCTGATAGCAGCGGTTTTGTATCCACCGAGGAGATGAAGCAGGTCGATCGCTTTGACATTGATTTCATCGACTTCCTTTGATAGCTGTTGTAGCTATACTTTTTGGTCAGCCACTATTTTGGCTATTCGGCGGTTGTGCCATCATTTTGATAGACCACTGTATTAGTTGGGTGGTGGTGCCCCATTTCCCTGTATTCTTCACTTCACTTTGTATTAGGAGATAGGGATGATGCCCGTAGAAGATAGTTTATCGTAGATATTCATGCTATTTCCTATCTATCGTATCATGTTTATATTACTGTCATCATGCATGTATTATGTCATATGTATTCATTTAGACAGATGAGTTTGGATGTGACCCCTAGATGGTCTTGTGATATGATAATATAGATGACGTCGTCTTCCGTAAGCCTTATTGAGCATGTACCACCGTCTACGGTGGCGGTATCATTAAGGTCCTGGTATGAGAGTCTGCCCTTTTTAGCCAGGGGGACTGTGGACCATATGTTGGGGTATTCGCTGGCCCTTACAGAGTTTAGAGTTCCATACGGGTTTGTTGACGGTCTTTTACCCTTATGAATGCCTGAGAGGCAGGTGTTCCGCATCGGGCGGCGTGAGCTGTCACCGACTCTGGAGGAGTACCAAAGATTCACCGGTTTGGACTTAGAGTCGCCGTGCGCTCGGACGGCTATCAGTGATATGCGAAGACTTTTTACCAGTATGTCCGGTCTTCGACAGAGTGTAGTCATGGATGAGTCGTTTCCAGACACGTGATCTCTATTGACTTCTTGATCGAGCGCTTTGGCGAGCTTGATAGCTATGGCCGCCATGTCAGGGATTTTGTCATTTCAGCAGAGGCGTGGCATTTGGCCAGGATAGATATTCTGCTGATGTGTATTGTGGCATACGTTTACATGCCGTTACGCTTGGATCATCTGGATATGGGTTTAGTTGTTGTGGTTAGGGCCCTTAGACAGGGTAGTACCATCATTCCTATGATATTGGCAGAGACGCTGAGGTCAGTCACCCATTGAAGCACCCATCCCGAGGGGTTTTTTTAGGTAGTTCAGTCTTGTTGTATATATGGCTGATGTCCCATATACGACCGATTGGATTCTTCAGGCCTCGGGGTTTTTGCTTCACTCACGAGACATCCACAGTTTACTCCTTTCAGCCTGCGGAGTGCATTGACGCGGAGTCATGGTTGGCATTTCTGTTGGATATTAAGCATCCGTTCTTGATCTTGCCATGCTCAGGGCTAGCGTCCCCATATAGCTTCATCACCCATGCTTCCGGCCTAGATTATTTGCCCCTAACGGGTTTGAGGGAAGTGACTACCTATCATCCCCTGGCAATTATGGAGCAGTTTGATCAGTTTCAGAGTCTGCGCCATTTTGAGGGATCTACTGATCAGAGGATGTCGGCTTCTTCTATGTCATCTGCCAACTTGATTAGAGTATACAAGTGTTGGACTCATCGAGAGAGGGCTGATTTCTCTGGTAGCCATCCAGGCCATTCTCTGGAGTACTCTGTATGGCTGGAGGCAGTTATGGCGGCAACAACATTGGTTCCTTCAGGTCCTATTATAGATTCAGATAAGGAGGAGCCCACAGAGGATCCGAATTCTCTTATCGAGGATGATCTGTTCATTGGTTTGATAGCTGCTCTGGCTAGCGACTCCCCGACAATCCCTGTAGGCACAGATTCGGCTTTAGCGGACTCACTATTCAGGATGACCTTTGAGCGAGACTCGGCTAGGGTGCAGATGTTGACTGCCTTGTCTGGCAGGGATTTAGCTTTGGCGGAGAGAGATGGGCTTAATAATGCTTTGGATGCTGGGTTGATTGAGCGGGAGGAGCTCTGATCTTCCAAAGACGCAGCTGTTGTAGAGCGATATGAGATCCGCTCGGCCAGGGGCGCAGCATATGTTGAGATCGAGGAGACTTTGATTGCTAGAGACGCAGCTTTTGCGGAGAGGGATGAGGCTATGCCTTCCCGTTATTTCCACATTGTTGATAATACTGCTCTTTGATCTTACACTCATGGTTTGGTCACCGAGATGAGTGCGTATATTGATGACCACAACACCACCTTGCAGATGACCGTGGAGGTTTTGGGTCGTATGGAGGCTGAGGGGATTTGGTAGCTGTCGTCTAACACTACAAAATTTACCTTACTAAGGTTCTACTAATCTTATGAATCAGTATAGCAATAAGCAAGGATCAATCCCAGAGAGAGTGAATTGTATTTTAATTATCCAATGAATCCAATGAATTGGGGTTTTATGTTTGTTGAAAACAATTAATAAACAAAAGTGAATTAATAAGAAAATATCAATAAGGAAAAGAGTTCAATTCTTCAGTTCAGTATTCCCCTTTCGCAATTATGAATTAATCAAGTTATTATACTATTCACCATTTCAATGAGATTTATAACCCTAGATAATTGCAATTGCAAATTACCTGAAATTCTCCTTAAGTGTAGATCTAATGCGACGATCGCCAACAAGAGATTCTAACTATCATACAACCTAGAACTATCAGTCTAGATTTAATATGATAGAAGAATGAAGAATGAGAATTAGATTATTACAAGTAATTATTACACAATTAGAAATTATTTAACTTGTCTTCTGAAAACCTTAATAATATTTCAAAGCTTGACCACAATAAAATACTATCAATTGCTACTTAGATTAGACACACTTCGTTTACTTAAAATCTGTCTTAATCTAGCAGATGATATCAATTTATTAATTTAATCCTACAGAAACCAAATTAATCAATTGGATAACATATATGGAAGTTCACATAGATAATCAGAATAAATCTCAATGAAGGAATAAATAATAAATAAACTTAATCAAACCAGTAATTGTTAATCAGGTTCAACATCCCTTCAGAATTGAAAAAGAGAATTAGCCTAACATGCCTTGATGAATAGCCTCCAAGAAATAAGATGAGAATCCTAGATCCAAGATGATCAAAACATAGGAAAACAACTCCTATTTATAACCTAGACAAACCCTCACAGAAATAAGGAAAGTTTCAATCCTATTCTAATTCAACTTATAACTTAAAAACCTAATAATCTTGTTAGGTGTCAGAACTGCGCGGCCCGCGCCTTATTTTCTTTGTAAACTGCTCGGTCAGCGCTCCCTATATAGTTAATTCATCTCGTAGCTGCATGGTTCGCTCTCCATCCTAGGCTTCCACATCACTGTCAGCGCACCACTTGCAGAAACTCCATCCTTCAATAGCGCGGTCAGCGCACCACTTGAACTAGCCACAGCGCGGTTCGCGTTTCTCTACTAGCTTTGCCTGAATTTTGTCCTTTATGCTCCAAATCCATTCCAACCTCTCTACCTGCAATATAAACACAAAACACCAAAAATAACACGAACAATACCCAAAAACTCACAATAAAACAAGCTAAAATGATATCAATTCATAGGTCTTCAACCTACTCATTAAATTCCCCCAAACTTGAACTATTGCTTGTCCTCAAGCAAACACAATGCTACTAATATTACACTATAATGAATGCAACTACGGAGATCGAACAATAACCATGATAATTTAATGAATCATATGCCTCAGAGATAAACAACTGTTATGCCATCCATATCACATCACATACCAACCCACTTTTCAGATACTCACCTCACCAACATAAGATTTACATATTTCTCTATGTGTGTGCTCAACATGACCTCAACAACAACATCGATCAATGCAGATAGAGTCATAGACATGTAAAGCCTTTATAACCAACATTATAGCAAACACATAGTCACAGGAAAAATAAATTTTTTGAACCAGGCTCATTATTCCTAGTGAGTGCATCTTAATGCTCCATCTCACTTTTTTTCTATAAATTATTTTTTTTATACCCGACTTGTGCAATGTCCAATTCCATTAGGCTTTTCAATGCTACCCGTGTAACGGACTTTCGGCCGACTCCCAAACCCGAAGGCCTTAGGGCGCTAGGTGTAGAGACATCCCCTAGGGTTTACTTGTCCGAGTAACAAAGGCCACGAAACTGAACTAAGTCAGATTTTTTTTTCTTATATTTTTTTCATATCATATATTTTTCTTTTTTCAGAATTCCTTTCTTGAGCCACTATTTTCCCCCCCAAACTTATGTGAAAGCCATTGTTTAACTTTCTTTAATACATGCCTATATTCTATCTTGCACTTATTTCTCATTCTTATTGAAAACCAGTTGGTGTGCTTTATTTTTAGAAAATACAAAACGCATGATATGAGATTCCTATGGTCAAAATCAGTCAACACATGACGATCAATTTAGGCATGCAAGTCATTAATCATTTTCCTCATTGGCGTTCATCTTACTAACACAGTTCATTTGCTCAATATCTATGCAACCTAAGACAAATCCTATATGAATGCAACTATTTTTTCTTTTTTTCTTTTTTTATTGATATGCAAATGACTTATTAAACTTAACTATACGCACCTTAATATGAGAAATAAAAACAAGGACTACCCAGCGGACGAGTCAACGCTCGTTGTCGTCTGAAGGAGGGTAGGCAAGTAAGGTGGTTGGATCGGGAAGATGGACTTGCTGGTGTGAATTTATTCGGGAAAATACGTCTGCCATTACTGTGAAGGCACCTATGTTGTACACATGCATTTGATCCTAGCGCTGAGCAAGGCGGAGCAGTCGCTTATGATTTCTATCAGTTGATGGACCGGCGTCGGTTGTAGTAGGCGGTGGAGATGGCGATGTAACAGGTGGTATCATAATGTAGCCCTCGCCCAGAGGATGTGAGCGTGTGTCCTTCCATTCTCGATATGTGATAATGATCTTGTGGTCGATGGCCCCCATAGGCTGCTAAATCGGCTCCGCAGCATCCCACTGGACTCCCGCCTTTCAGCATAGCTCAGTGATCAGAAAGTCGTGCAACAGTCTGCCTGTAGTGCTTCCACGTAGTGCCCTATCAATTGACTGCTGGATGCATATCCCGACATCCACGTTGAAGAATTCTGTAACATTGGGCTGGTCATACCAAGAGTGGACGATCTCGTAGAGAAGTCGCGCTCTGTCTACCGTGACTTCAGTTTGATGGGTGGTAGGCATGAACCGAGCACATACGAAAGCGTACCAAGCCTTTCCATATCTGCTAAGCTCGAAATGGGGGAATTGAACATTCATGTCTGTCCCAGGCTTGTGGACCCATGTTGTGTCTGGTTTGCAAAGGCAAACAATAATTTCATCCAAGTTGGGAAGATTATCTTCATAGCGATCCCCTATTGGTGTCTCCAGCCCAAAGTGTGCATTTATGGCCGTGTGGTGGAAAGAAATCGGCCTGCCTCTGACTTGCACAACCCACACTTCATGTTTTATTGCGTTGGTATATAAATCCTTTACAATGTTGAGCACAGCGGGTCGTGGTTGTTTCAACCAACTAGAACCATTGCCGCTCGGCGATCATCAATGCCATATCGCCATCAAGGTTAGCGTTGGGCGTCAAGCCGCGTTTCGGCACAAGGGTCTTTTTGGCGATGGCGTTGAAACAAACCGCCGTCGTCTCGCTTACGAACTTGGAAGTATCAAAAGATGGGCGAGAACCGGAGGTTGAAGTCGTTGGTCGTTTTGAAGACATGTTGGAAGGATTTGCACACAAAAGTTGGCTTGGACAATTTTACGAACACTTGGCGTGCACTCTTTTTCTTCCTTAAACCTTGTTTCCTTGCAAACAAATTCTAGCCCACAAATTAGTACTAACAACCTTGGGTGTTCAGTAACCCAAGGGATCCCAATGACAATTAGAATAGAAAACTAACACAATTGAATCAATAAGGAATTTCAATGAATAAATATAATTCAATTTTGTTACCTTTGCGAAGGTTAGAATCCTTTGTTGTTAATTTTGCCTTGTTAATGGATGACGGTAGCCGGAGTTCATTTGAATGATTTGGTGTTTGGGGCTGTAAGGAGAAGAGAGCGAATAGGGCTTGCACGAATTTGAGGAGAGAGAATAGGGCTTGAAACTTTAGAATTGTAGGGAGTATATGGGTGTAGTAGGTTAGGTTTTATAATGGGAAGAGATGAAGAAGAATGGTATAAGTATAGTAGGAGAAGGAGAATAGGAAGTAGAAAGAGAAAAGGAAAGGGTTTAAGGGTTTAAGGAATGTTCGAAACCGTTCAAAATCCGAGTTTAAAAACTGAATCTGCCGAAATGCGCGGTTCGCGAGGCTAGGAGGGCGGTCAGCGCTTGGACTGGGTGGTGGAGTCAGATTTTTTGCATATATAGCGCTGTCCGCGCCATTTCCTGCGCGCTCAGTGCTGTTCTGAGCCAGTCGTTAGCCTAGATTTTGTATATGCTGCGCTGTCAGCGCTGTTGGAGCGCGGTTCGTGCCTCCCTTCAAAATTTGAAAATTGCCCTTTTGTTGTTCTGCTGGCCTGTACCTATATCAATGCACTATCATCATCTTATAAATAAACTATGGTGAACTAATAATAATATTACATATTACAAAACGTGATAAAGATTATGGGTTGCCTCCCACACAGCTGCCCTTGTTTAACGTCGTTAGCTCGACTGAAAGTCTGTCTTTTATTCATAAGTTGGCTCCATCAGAGTCACGACTTCGACCTCCTCCACTTGTTCACTAGTCAGAAATGGTTTTAGCCTGTGCCCATTCACTTTGAATACAATTCCGTTGTTCGGATTCTGGATGTCTACCGCACCATGAGGAAAAATATTAGTAATCACAAATGGTCTCTCCTAGCGAGAGCGCAATTTTCCTGAAAATAACTTCAAGCGTAAATTAAAAAGGAGGACTTTCTAGCCC
Organism: Panax stipuleanatus; assembly: GCA_020205555.1. Classification (NCBI taxonomy): domain Eukaryota; kingdom Viridiplantae; phylum Streptophyta; class Magnoliopsida; order Apiales; family Araliaceae; genus Panax; species Panax stipuleanatus. The sequence goes on along the minus strand of CM035125.1, from coordinate 92,724,345 downwards.
GCAGTGAAGTCTGTCCTTAATATCTGCTTGTCATGAAAAGCTTTTGTCTTTAATTTGTACATCTTTGAACTCTCATATGCTTCGTTTCGCAATTCTTTGAGTTCTTGTAACTGCAACTTCTTGTTGATGCCAGCCTGGTCCATATTCATGTTGCACTGTTTTATAGCCCAAAAAGCTCTATGCTCCAGCTCTACCGATAGGTGACATGGTTTCCCGAACACTAACCTATAAGGGGACATACCTATCAGAGTTTTGTATGCCGTCCTATAAGCCCATAATGCGTCATCCAATCTCAGACTCCAATCTTTTTGGTTGGGATTGACTTCTTTTTCCAGAATGGATTTTACTTCTCGGTTTGAGACCTCTGCCTGGCCATTTCTTTGCAGATGATAGGATGTAGATACTTTGTGAAGAACGTTGTATTTCTTTAATAAAGCGGCTAACACCCTATTGCAAAAGTGGGTACCGCGATCACTGATGATGGCCCGTGGTGCTCCAAACCTGACAAAAATGTTAGTTCTAACAAAATCTGAAACAACTTTAGAATCGTTAGTCCTAGTGGCTCTTGCTTCCACCCATATTGATACATAATCAATTGCCAATAAAATGCAAATATTTCCAAAAGACACAGGAAACGGTCCCATGAAATCAATACCCCAAACGTCAAAGATTTCAACAATAGTATAGGGTTTTGAGGCATTTAATTCCTATGAGATAAATTTCCAGTCTTTTGGCACTTTTCACATGCTTTACAAAATAAATAAGAGTCCTTAAAAATGGATGGCCAATAAAAACTCTCTCTAGCACCTTACATGAAGTTCTGTTTGGTCCAAAATGACCCCCACAAGCATAGGAATGATAAAAAGTTAGAATAGATTGAAATTCACTATCAGGTATGCAACGTCTAACTATTTAATCAGCACAAAATTTCCACAGATATGGGTCGTCCCAGACATAGCATTTAGCATCACTCCTAAGCTTTTCTTTTTGAGATTTAGATTATTCACTTGGAACAAACGCACTTACCATAAAATTCACTATGTCAGCATACCAGAGGGTTGTAATTCCAATAGACAGTAGATGCTCGTCTGAAAACATATCATGCAATGGTAGTACTTCTTCATCTTTAATGATCCTGCTCAAGTGGTCTGCCACCAAGTTATCTGCACCCTTTTTATCTTTGATCTCCAAATTGAATTCTTGCAGTAGCAAGATCCACCTTATAATCCGCGGTTTGGATTTCTTTTTGGTGAGCAAGTACCTGAGAGCAGCATGGTCAGAATAGACTATTACCTTAGTACCTAGCAAATATGATCTGAATTTATCTAAAGCAAACACAACAGATAAAAGTTCTTTTTCTATTGTTGAATAATTTATCTGAGCCATGTTCAAAGTTTTGGAAGCATAGTAGATGGCGTGGGTAGTTTTGTCAATCTTTTGGCCCAAGACGGCGCCTACAACATAGTTGCTTGCATCACATATTATTTCAAAAGGAAAATCCCAATTTATCGGTTGAATGATAGAGGCTGACGTCAAAGATTTCTTTAAGGTGTCAAAAGCAGCCTTGCACTCATCGTTAAACTAAAATTCCTCATCTTTTTGTAGCAGCCTGTATAAAGATAACGCTATCTTGGCAAAGTCCTTTATAAATCTGCGATAAAATTCTATATGTCCAAGAAAAGCACGTATCTCTCGTACACTTATGGGGTAAGGTAATGCAGATATAATATCAATTTTGGCTTTATCAACTTCTAAACCATGGATTGACACATGTCCAAGTACGATTCCTTGTTCTACTATAAAGTGACATTTTTCCCAATTTAACACAAGGTTTGTTTCTAAACATCTGTCCAGTACACGTGTTAAATTATCTAAACAGGCATCTAATGAGTCACCATGAATTGTGAAATCATCCATAAAGACTTCGATACATTCTTCCAAAAGATCTGAAAAGATACTTACCATGCATCGTTGAAAAGTACCAGGGGCAATGAACAGGCCAAAAGACATCCGCCGATAAGCAAAGGTGCTGAAAGGACATGTGAATGTGATCTTTTCCCGGTCTTCTGGGGCGATCACAATCTGGTTATAACCTGAAAAGCCATCTAAGAAGTAATAATGAGAATGTCCAGCTAAACATTCTAGCATTTGATCAATAAAAGGTAAAGGAAAGTGGTCTTTTCGAGTTATAACATTTAACCTTCTATAATCTATACACACTCTCCAACTTGTTTGCATCCTCATGGGCACTAATTCATTATTGTCATTCTTGACAACAGTTATACCTGATTTCTTTGGAACTACTAACACTGGACTTACCCATTGACTATCTAAGATGGGGTAGATGATACCTGCATCAAGTAATTTGATTACCTCTTTCTTTACTACCTCCATCATTGGTGGGTTCAATCGTCTTTGTGCATCTCTTGTTGGTTTAGCTCCTTCATTTAACAAAATTCGGTGCATACACATTGCAGGACTAATCCCCTTGATATCTGTTATTGTCCAACCAAATACTGTGATATGGTCCCTAAGGGCTCTCAATAATTTCTCCTCCTGCACTATGGTTAGATTACTAGTAATTATCACAGGTAAAGTTTCATTAGACCCTAAATATACATATTTCAAGTGTTCCGATAATTGTTTTAATTCGAGCATTGGAGGTTGCTCCACAGATGGTAGTAATTTTTGATATCTTACAGGTAATTGAATTAATTGTACATCATGCTTATCTGTGTGTGTAGGCAATGAATGTAGTGCAGCTACTATTTCCTTCAATTCCTGACTATGCTCAAGTTCATATGTTCCATCCATGTTCAAACTGCTAGAAATAGCTACCTCCAAACTATCTCTTTGAATTTGTTTAAAAGTTTGTTGCACAAGAGAATCACACATGTCAATTGCAAAAACCTGACAAATATCACTAGGGTACCTCATGGCATCGTAGATATTGAATTGGATCTTCTCGCCATCGAACTCCATTGTTAAGGTCCTGTTGTGAACATCGATCATGGTCCTTGCTGTCTTGAGGAAGGGTCTTCCTAGTAAGATATGTGATGGGTTTGGGGATGTATCATCTTCCATGTCCATAATCTAAAAATCTGCAGGAAAGATTAGTTCGTTGACCTTCACCAAGACATCTTCAACTACCCCTCGGGGGTAAGTGTTAGTACGATCAGCCAATTAAATAATAACACCAGTAGTTTTCAAAGGACCAAGATTCAGAGACTTATACACCGATAATGGCATAACATTTATTGAAGCCCCTAAGTCTAGCATGGCCTTATTAAACCTATTATTTCCTATTTTGCATGGAATCGTAAACATGCCTGGATCTTTACATTTGCGTGGCATTTTTCTTTGCAAAACTGCTGACACATTTTCCCCAACCGTGACTTTCTCATCATTTTCCAATTTTCATTTATTTGTGCATAATTCCTTCAAAAATTTAGCATATCGTGGCACTTATTGAATTGCGTCCAGTAGTGAGATATTCACTTCTACTTTCCTAAAGGTTTCTAGAATTTCTTTATCTTTTTCATCTGTCTTTGCTTTTCTAGAGTTTCTATGAGGAAAAGGAAGTGGAATATCATTTAATTGACAAGGAGGGTTAGGGTGTACCTTTGTTTTTACCTATTCCTCCTTTTCTTGCTCTTTCTCATACTCAAATGTTGTTATTGGTGTATCCATCTGTTTTCCACTCCGCAATGTAATAGCACTTGCATTCTCCTTTAGGTTCACAACAGTCTGTGATGGAAGCTTTCCCGAACCTTGAGAGTCCAACTGACTTACCGTAGTGGCTAACTGGCTCACCTGACTCTCCAAGCTCTGGATGGAAGACTTCGTTTCTTGTTGGAACTGTGTAGTCTGATTCATGTATTGTTGTGTCTGGTTCATGAAATTTTTTAACACGTCTTCCAGAGACATTCCAGAATTGGCCGGTGCTGCTGGTCTGGGTTGGTACTGTGGTTGCTTCAGCTGGATCTGTGGTTTAACTGGGTAGAATCCTTGTGCATGTGGCCTAGCACCCCCATAACTGATGTTCGGATGATCTTTTCATCCGGAATTGTATGTGTTGGAGAAAGGGTCATACTTTCTTTGCGACTGAGCCTGGTAATTTCCCACTGCATTTGCTTGTTGTTCGGTGTTCTCTTCCTGCAATGTTGGGCATGCATCGGTAGGGTGTCCCGCCATTAAACAAAGTTGGCAACCTTGTGCAATTGGTGCATTACCTGTAGCTATTTATTTCACCAAAGCAGTTAAGTCAGAAATCTGTTGTTCTACACTTGTTGTGCTTACCTCACTTACCTTTTTCGCCGGATGATCATTCATTGTCCCGTACTGTTGTGCATTAGTGGCCATGTTTGCAATTAGGTTCTTTGTAGCCTCTAGTGTTTTATCCACTAAAGCTCCTCCACTAGCGACGTCGATCATATTCCTATCCATCAGTATGAGTCCTTTGTAAAAGTATATGATGAGGTGTTGATCGTCAATCTGGTGTGGTGGACAGCTAGAACACAGCTTCTTGAATCTCTCCCAGTACTCATGCAGTGTTTCACCACTAAATTGTTGGACTCCACATATCTCCTTCCTGATATTGGCTACTCGTGAAGCAGGAAAATACTTTTCCAAAAATAGCATTTTCATGTCGTCCCATGATCATACTGCTCCCGGGGGAAGATAATATAACCAATATTTTGCTAAATCCCTTAGTGAGAATGGAAATGCTCGCAGCTTAATCTAATCTTCCATGACATTGTGTGGCTTCATGGTGGAGCACACAACATGGAATTTCTGCAAATGTTTGTACGGATCATCACCTGTAAGACCACGAAAAGTAGGCAAAAGGTAAATTAGTCCAGATTTTAGTTCAAACGAAACATATAAAGCAGGATATTCAATACAAAGAGGTTGTTGAGTAAGATTAGGAGTTGACAACTCCTTCAAAGTCCTGTTATTTGGCACCGCCATCTTCTCGTCTGATTTGCTTGAAGAGGAAGATTGATCCGTAAGAAGTGAGAGTGCAATGTTCAGGCCTGGTGATTGATCTTCGTCGGAATTTGGAAGTGAACCTTGGGTTTTTTGAGCTTCTTTCTTGAACCTTCGTGCGGTTCTCTCTATTTTTGGATCAAATTTCAAATCAAGATGGTGAGAGGATCGAGGCATAAAAAAAAATAAAAAAAAATGAAAACGATTAAATAACACTCCCCGGCAACGGCGCCAAAATTTGGTAGTTGTCGTCTAACACTACAAAATTTACCTTACTAAGGATTTACTAATCTTATGAATCAATATAGCAATAAGCAAGGATCGATCTCATAGAGAGTGAATTGTATTTTTATTATCCAATGAATCCAATGAATTGGGGTTTTATGTTTGTTGAAAATAATTAATAAACAAAAGTGAATTAATAAGAAAATATCAATAAGTAAAAGAGTTCAATTCTTCAGTTCAGTATTCCCCTTTCGCAATTATGAATTAATCAAGTTATTATACTATTTACCCTTTCAATGAGATTAATAACCCTAAATAATTGCAATCGCAAATTACCCAAAATTCTCCTTAAGTGTAGATCTAATGCGACGATCGCCAACAAGAGATTCTAACTATCATACAACCTAGAACTATCAATCTAGATTTAATATGATAGAAGCATGAAGAATGAGAATTAGATTATTCCAAGCAATTATTACACAATCAGAAATTATTTAACTTGTCTTCTGAAAACCTTAATAATATTTCAAAGCTTGACCATAATAAAATACTATCAATTGCTACTTAGATTAGACACACTTCGTTTGCTTAAAATCTGTCTTAATCTAGCAGATGATATCAATTTATTAATTTAATCCTGTAGAAACCAAATTAATCAATTGGATAACATATATGGAAGTTCACATAGATAATCAGAATAAATCTCAATGAAGGAATAAATAATAAATAAACTTAATCAAACTAGTAATTGTTAATCAGGTTTAACATCCCTTCAATATTGAAAAATAGAATTAGCCAAACATGACTTGATGAATAGCCTCTAAGAAATAAGATGAGAATCCTAGATCCAAGATGATTAAAACATAGGAAAACAACTCCTATTTATAACCTAGACAAACCCTCACAAAAATAAGAAAAGTTTTAATCCTATTCTAATTCAACTTATAACTTAAAAACCTAATAATCTTGTTAGGCGTCAGAACTACGCGACCCACGTCTTATTTCCTTTGTAAACTACGCAGCCAGCGCTCCCTATACAGTAACTTCATCCCGTAGCTGCACGGTCCGCGCTCCATCCTAGGCTTCCACAACGCTGTCAACGTACCACTTGCAGAAACTCCATCCTTCAACAACGCGGTCAGCGCACCACTTGAACTAGCTACAACGCGGTACACACTTCTCTACCAACTTTGCCCGAATTTTGTCCTTTATGCTCCAAATCTATTCCAACCTCTATACCTGCAATATAAACACAAAACACCAAAAATAACACGAACAATACCTAAAAACTCACAATAAAACAAGCTAAATTGATATCAATTCATAGGTCTTCAACTTACTCATCAGGATTGCACTTATAGCTGCTCCCCCATCTGTAGAGAGAGATGCCATGCTGGCATTGCTGTCCCGCTTATCCTTGGATCCATAGACTAGCTTTATTTTTCCTGCGCAGACTAGATCAGCCATTTTTATCATGTACATGGCATTATGTATATCTCAAACAGTTTTATATATTAGAGAAATATAGTTTTGATTCACTTCCCTGATTGGATATGTACTGTCATTGCTGAGTGATTACCACTTCTTTCATGACTCACAATTGTAAATGTATTTCGAGCTTCTCCTTAATGGACTGACAGTTGAGATGTCAGGGAGTATCTCAGATGGGTCTGTTAACCTGGCAGGCTTGAAAAAGTTTAGGTTTCACCAGTTTTCGGTGTCTTAGAACTGGTCTTTTATTGGGTTTTTTCTTAAAGGTTAAACCGCGCCGTAAATGGCTGCCTATGTACTCCCGGGTTGAGGAGATCTGGTCATTCGTAGTTCTGGCTTTATATGAGAGAGGTTTGAAAAGTATTTGTCTTGGGTTTTGAGTTTGGTTTGATGAGTTTTTAAATTTTTTATTTAGTTAGACCGCACCAGGAATTGCTGCCTACGTACTCCTGGGTGTAGGGAGATCAGGTCATTCGTTCTTCTAGCTTTCTAGTGAAAAACCGAACCTGATTTGATTCGTAGGACCCGGATGCAGGTATACATGTGTCTCAGATGTAATACCTTTTTACAGTGTATGAATTGATGAGTTGGGGAAACTCGGTCCCATCCATTTCTTGTAATCTGATGGCTCCCCCTGTCAGTACTTCCTGGACAATGAAAAGACATTCTCAGTTTGGGGCGAACTTTCCTTTGGCTTCATCCTGATTGGTCAGGACTTTCTTTAGCACAAAGTCATTTTCTTTGAATTGCCAGATTCAGACCTTTTTGTTGTAGGATCTGGCGATCCTTTGCTGGTATAACTGTCCATGGAAAATGACTGTAGCCATCTTTTCATTTATCATGGACAGTTGATGATATCGGTCTTGCAACCACTGATCTTCGTTTACTTGAGCGTCGATCATAACTCGCAAGGATTCTATCTCTACTTCTTTGGGAAGGACTACCTTTATGCCATAGACCAATGAATAGGGGGTAGCCCCAGTAGAGGTGCGCATTGACGTCCTGTATGCTAACAGGGTGAGAGGCAGTAGGTTAGGCCATTTCTTGTGATTGGCGGACATTTTCTGCATGATCTTCTTGATGTTTTTATTGGCTGCTTCGACCGCACCGTTCATCTTGGGCCGATAGATGACGGAATTGAGATGCTTGATGTGGAACTTGCTACACAGTTCTTTCATCATTTGATTGTTCAGGTTCTTGGCGTTGTCTGATACGATCACCTCCGGTTGTCCATATCGACATACGACATTGTTTCGGTTGAAACTAATGATGACCTCTTTTTTGACTTTGGGAAAAGAGGCTGCTTCAACCCATTTGGTGAAGTAATCGATCATGGTGAAGATGAATCGATGACCATTGCTGGCTTTTGGTTCCACTGGACCTATCACATCCATTCCCCATATGGAGAAAGGCCATGGTGAGCTCATGTTGTGCAGCTCATTTGGAGGAGCGTGTATGGCATTTTCATGTATTTGGCATTGATAACATCTCTTAACGTGATCGTCGCAGTCAGCCTTAAGAGAGATCCAATAATGTCTAGTTCTTAATATTTTCTTGGCCAGCAGATTACCGCTCATATGTGGACCACAGACTCCACCGTGGCCTTCATCCATTAATCTTTGGGCTTGCTCTTTATCAGGGCATCGTAACAGGCCTATTCCAGCATCCCTTTTGTAAAGTGCATCTCCGCTCAAATAGAACTTCATGGCCATTTTGTGAATCCGTTTTCGCTCAGATTGACTTGCCCCAGCTGGTGTGGATCCATCACGGAGGTATTCCTTGAGGTCTTGATACCAAGGTTGATCGCCAGGAGGTATTTCATCTGATACTTCTCCAATGTAATTCCCATATATTAGTGCTTTTTGGATTATGAACTTGATGTTGGGAAATCCACTCCAATCGGATATGCGAATTAACGAAGCCAACGTTACCAATGCATCAGTGAAGTCATTCCTACCTCGCGGTATATGACTGAAAGTTATGTCTTCAAATTCACAGGATATTTTCACGACTTGCTGATGATAGGGCAGCAAATGCAGCTCTTTGTTGAGATACGCACCGGTGGTTTTTCTAATGACTAACTCCGAATCTCCGAAGACTAGTAAATGCTTGATAGACATGGGTTGGGCTAGCTTCAACCCCATTATATAGCCTTCATACTTGGCCGTGTTGTTGGTGTTGCCAAATTAAAGTTTGGTAGCCACAAGATACTGCTTTCCTACACCAGTGATAAGGACTACCCCAGCTCCGGTACCTTCCATGTTTACCGCTCCGTCGAAATACATTTTCCATGGTTGAAATGTATTCTCAGATGGAGTTGTTGAATTGTCATGATCCCATAGTCCGGGAAATAAGTCTCCAGGGGCTCGAACCCTCTTGAAGGTGCTTTAGCTAATTGATCTGCAATGCCTTGACCTTTGATTGACTTTTGAGTCACGTAGACAATGTCAAATTGCTGTAGAATCAACTGCCATTTGGACAGTCAGCAATTCAACATTGGTTTGTTAAATACGTATTTGAGCAGATCTATACGGGATATGAGGTAGGTTGTATGCCCATGCAAATAGTGTTGCAACCTCATAGCAGCTCATGCTAACGCACAACATGTCTTTTCGATCAGGGTGTATTTTTGTTCACCGCTGCTGAATCTTTTGCTGATGTAGTAGATGGCTCTTCCTTACTACTATCATCCTTCTGTCCTATCATGCAGCCCATGGCGTTGGCATTGACATACAGGTACATGAACAAGGGAACTCCAACCCTTGGTGGTACCAACACTGGTGCTTCGATCAGCTACTTCTTGATGGCAAGGAAGGCTTGTTGACAGTCCTCATTCCATTTAGTGGAGGAATTCTTCCTTAGTAGCTTGAAAATGGGTTCACAGGTTGCTGTGAGCTGGGAAATGAATCTGCTTATGAAGTTGATCCTTCCCAGAAACCCACGTATCTCCTTCTCTGTTCGAGGTACTGGCATTTCAGTGATGGCTTTAATCTTGGAAGTGTCTAGCTCGATGCCCCGATTGCTTACTAAAAATTCTAGCAGCTTGCCTGCTTTAACGCCAAAAGCACATTTGGCGGGATTTAGCTTGAGGTTGTACTTACACAACTTGTTGAGCAGCTTCCTGAGATGGTTAATGTGTTCATCTTCCCTCCGGGATTTGATGATGATGTAGTCAACATAGACTCCTATTTCTTTGTGCATCATGTCATGAAAGAGGGCCATCATGGCTCGCTGATACGTGGCTCCGACATTAATGAGGCCGAAGGATACTTGTCGGTAGTAAAAAGTTCCCCAGGGAGTGATGAAAGCTATTTTCTCCCTGTCCTCTTTAGCAACCATGATTTGATGGTAACCAGCAAAGCAATCCACAAAGGAATACATGCCATACTATGCTGTATTATCGACTAAGATGTGGATGAAATTTTCCTTGAGGCAGGCTTTGTTCAAGTCCCAGTAATCGACGCTGACTCGTACCTTCCCTCCGGGTTTAGGAACGGGAACTATATTTGACAGCCATTCTTGGTAGGTTGATACCATGATAATCCCGACTTTGAATTGTTTAACAACTTCTTCTTTGACTTTCAGACTCCACTCAGGTTTCAATCGCCTGAGCTTTTGTTCGACTGGTTTGAATCCATCTTTGATGGGCATTCGATGGATGACAATGTTCGTGGATAAGCCAATCATGTCTTCATATGACCATGCAAATACATCCTGGTATTGTGTCAGGAATTCAATCAGATCGGCTTTTTGATTGGGTGTGAGGTCTAAACCTATCTGGATTTCTTTGATGTTTTTGGATGTTCCTATGTTGATAGTGGTGGTTTGGTCGAGATTTGGTTTACGTTTATCTTCAACCCACTCTTTGATCTCCTCGGGCACCTCATAGTCATCTTCCTCCTCTTGATCAATATCCATCAAGTCGAAGCTCAGTTCTACATCCAAGACATAGTCATTTTAACAGGTTGTCATCTCATCAGCAAATACACACACATCCAATGCTTGGGTCCTGAAACAAAATTCTTTCATCTTAATATATAAAACTGCTTAAATACACATGGCATCTGGAAAAGCATGACAAAAGTTACTGTTGTAGCTGTACAATCAAAAGTAAGCAATATATGAAAGCATGATTAAAGGGCAGATTGATTCTTTGCCCCTTTACCCTTTTCGACCGAGGCAAGGGACACAACTCCAGTTATCCAGGGTTAGGTCTCCATGAACAGGAAGGATGCTAAAATTTTGCTCGTCTGCCTCGTCTTGGATAACAACTGAGACATCCTTTAGAATAAGGCCAAGGTTTTTCTGTGGATTGTTCCTCTTGATGCGAGGAATTTGGACATGATATTCGTCGTCACTATCTGGGAGTTCGTCATTCATGCCCTCGTAGTTGATAATAACCCTCATGTTAGCGAATGGGTCTCGTCCTTCGTACAAGATCTTTTCTTTTCTCTTTCCGCTATCTGCCTCAGGCTTGAGGGCTTTTCTCTCATTGACAGGGATGACTGGAGGAAACAGCATGGTTGACACTGCCGTAGGAATCTTCCTCATTGGTTTTACCCATCCTGTATTGGTGAGGTTGGGCAGTAGAATTGTGGAAGCATGAGTCTTGGGATGCTTGTGTGGATTCCGGCGGCTTGACCCGGATGAATATCTCAGTCCTGCTCTCCCGGTTTGACTTGGGATTTGTATCGGGCTCTTGATACCTTGTTGATCCTTTCCGAATCCTTTTCTAGGCTGGAAACCTAATGATGCCATCTCCTGGCCTACTTTCAATACTTCGTTGGAGATTTTTGGTTTCAAGGCTGGCGCTCTGACAGGTAGATACTGGGTATCGCTTAATTCCAAAGCTTGAAAATTGGCCGGTTTAATCCCCTCATCCAGGATAATCACTGGCATATCCCCCTGTATGTAGACAGGGTATTCTAGTTTGGCATTGACCGTGACTAGGTTACCGTTGATAATGTACTTAAGTTGTTGATGGAGGGTGAATGGCACAACTTGTAAGACCCCAACTTTTATGAATAAAGATTTAATTTTCTTTATATATTATTTCGAAATAGTAAGGTGTTGATTTGATAAATATAAAAGTTATGGGTGAAATGTGCAAACATTTTTAAAATGAGCAAGTGGTTATAAAATATTCTTGTTGTCGGGGAATATTCGTTTGGTCGTGGAATATTCTTGTTGTCGGGGAATATTCGTACGACGGCGCAGCTATTTGTGGGCCCCCACAACGGAATAACTGTCGGATATAGAAAGCAACAGAAATAACTTTTTTACAAGATAACGGTGTAGTTGTTACCGTTAGTACTGTTGAAATACCCAGTGGTTAAAATACAGTACGCGGTGTTGCGCAGTAGCACTCGGTATTGCACAGTATTTTGAATTATTGAGTCTTACGTGAGAAGGAACCTACTCAATTATTGTTACAGTAGTTACTGTTCAATATTTTATATTATTGACTCAATAATTTCTACGTTGATATTTTGTATTATTGACTCAATAATTGCTGCATTGATATTTTATTGACTCAATAATTGCTACGTTGCTATTTTTTTATGATTAATTCAATAATGGCTACAGTTGATATTTTGTAGTATTGATTCAATAATTGTCGTTGCACAGTATTTCACGTTATCAACTCAATAATTCATATTATTTGAATAATATTATTAGATAGCATTATTGACAATGTCTAAGGAAGTTCTGTCTAGGAGGGGTTATTTAATTGCGCGCCAGTAGGGAGAAGTCCTTATCGGAAGGCCCCCTCTTTCCTGGGAACGACCTGGTTGTTAATATTGTAGTTCTATAATATTATTTGTGAATAATTAATTATTGATTTATATGATAAGGAAATATTTATTTTGTGGATATTAAAGAAGGAATTAGTGCTGATGTGTTTTTATCAGTATTTTGGTGTGGAAAATCATCTGTTTATGGATTTCGGATAATTTATGTTTGGAATTTGGAAACACTTTCTTCTGCAAAGTTGTAGAGAATTAAATTTCCTATAGAAGGACATATAATTTGTATTTTTCTAACAAAGGGGCTATTTGTTATGAATTATTGAAGTTTCGGAAAATAAATATTTTTTTAAAAAATGGTGGGCCCCACTTTTGTTGTTGAAAAATCTAAAATTTTAGCCGCCAGGCGGCGGAATTTTTTTTTAAAAATATATTATTTTATTATTTTAGTCTCCTTTGGCGTCCTAAGCTTTTCCTATAAATAGGGTGCTTAGGTTAGAATTTAAAATCACACCAGAATCAGAAGTTTTCTCTCTCTATAATATCGAGCGTATTTTTGTGAGTATTTCAATACTTTGAGTATTACTATTCAGTACAAGCTTCCGTCGGTATTATATCCGATATTCCAGTCAGAGATACTGTTCTTTTGAGGTAAGGGATGTTATTTCTTTCGTAAATGATGTTATTCTTCTCAATATCATTATACAAAAATATTGTCATGGATTTTATGTTGAAATTCTTACTTTTTCCGTCGGGGTTACTATTCACGTATACGGTACTATTTACGGGAAAATTTATTTTTCTTCTATTTGTCCAAATTGTCTGTTAAGGTTACTATCTTTGATTGTATCCAAGTTTTGAGCTTTATTCTTGAATTTTGCTCCACAAAGTATTATTATGGATTATTTTTGAATTTGGATAAACTAAATGACGAATCCCTAATCTTTGTCTTTTATCTCACTGGATTCGTTCTTTAAAATATTTTTCATCATCCTCAGTCCTAAAAGGTGATGTAACTGAATATCTTTGGCCTGTAGAGCAAAGATGAATGATTACCTGATGAATATCTTTGGCCGTAGTGCAAAGATGACAGGTGTTGAGATGAACATGACCACTGATGATACAAATGAATATCTTTGGCCTGTAGTGCAAAGATGAATATTGACTCGAGATGTATATTGATTGATGTTACAGGGATAAAATATTGATGATGGACTTTTAAATCATAGAAGATAGTAGACTTCATTCTCTGCTTAACTCTTCTAATGATTTGTTATTTTCGCTGCGAATATTGATCTAAGATTGGTTGTCCATTATATTTTATCTGATTTATTGAAGACTAACGATGATTTATTTTCCATTATCTTAGTCATAATATTCTTTACTGAGCTAGTTGAGCTCACCCTTTTCATCTGTTGTCCTCTTCAGGAAATGAGAATGTTGCGGGAACTAGTCGGGGGACAAAGTGATGGTCCGAGTTAGAGCAGTAGTAGTCCTCACTATTTCTGACAAATAGTGTGATAATAATTGTAATGAGGACTTAGTTTGAATCTTAATATTTTCTATATATTTGTATTGACACTCACAGTTGTGTGGTCATATTTTGCACGACCTTATGATATAAAGTTTGTATTTGAATTCTGTACCATGTATTTGGCGACTCAGAATGGGTTGGGTTGAATGGACCTATTCTGGGGGCGTCACACAACTCCTGCCATATGAATCCATAGCCTACCCAGAAATAAGTTGTATCCGGTGGTGATGTTGAGCACCTAGAAGGATACATAAAAAGTGTGCGACTAATTTCTAGAGGAAGCCCTATTTCCCCCATAGTCTGTCGGCGAGATCCATCGAAGGCCCGTATGACCACATGACTGGCTTTGATTTGGCTCGGATTGATCTTCATCCTTTCTAGGGTATCGTAAGGACAAATGTTGAGGGATGATCCACCATCTATGAGAACGCCTCCTATCACATCTCCGAATGACATCACGGCTATATGTAAGGATTTACGATGGCCCGTCCCTTTTGCAGGAATATCATCGTCCGTGAAAGATATCACATTGCTGTTGAAGATGTGCTCTATCACGTGTCAAAATTTTTCAGCATCCACCGTGTGCAGAAGATGGGCTTCTTCCAATACCTTCATTAGAATTTTACGATGATCTACTGAGGATAAGACCAAGTCTAGGATGGATATTTACTTGGGTGCGTCTTTCAAGCTCTGCACTATCTTGATTTAATTGTGTCCCATCTTATTGAGGAACTCTTCGATTTTCTCTTTAGCCACCTTTAATTTGCCTTTGTTGATTGGTTTGATCACCCGCTGAGGCAGGTACAATGGATTGTCCTTTGATAGGATGGTAATGTTGTTTGAAGTGGAACCTTCGTCGCTCCCGTAGTTCCAAGGGATATTCTTCAGACTGATGACTGGATACTAAGGTCTGAAGGGGAAGATTAAAGGCTCAGGTGCGGCCACCTTAACAGGATTTTGTATTTCTTGGACCCCCTTCCCTGACAATAATAAGGGTATGAGGGTCGACTCCCTATTGCAGGATACGACAGCCACTATGTTCTAGTTCCATACAGTGGGGATCCAGAGAGTGTCATTGTCTGGGAGATCAAGGATTTGATTTCCCTTTATCAGGTCCCCATTTTCAATCATGTCTTAAATCAAGTTACGAAGTGCCCAGCAATCCCCGGTATTATGGCCTGGTTAATTTGAGTGGTACTGACATATTTGGTCAGGTTTGAATTTTCTGGCTCGAGGGTTTAATAGGGGTAATAAGTCTGCAACCATTCCCTCATTGATCAACATCTGGAGGATCTCTTCCATTGCCTGGTTTAAGTTGGTGAAATTCCTTTGAAATAGGAATTTCCCGTCTGTTCGGAGATTATCTTCTTTGGCCACCCTGTTGGCCCTGAGATCATTCTCATTAGACTGATATTGATTTCTTGGGGAAGTGATCTCCGATGTGGGAGGATGATCAACAATAGACTGGTTGATTTGTTTCACCATCTTCCTGGCGAGCTGATGCTAGTAAATGACCAGTTCTACTAACTGCTCGATTTGTTCCTTGAGAGACTTTATTTCTTTCTCTATCAGGAATCGCCTTTCAAAAACTTCCCAACTATTTGGGCTGGTGTTGTTGGATTGAGTCGATTCCCCAACATAGCGGAGGTACTTGGATCCTTCTCAACTTGAGGTGATGATCATGTTGACATTTTCCTCTTTATGTTGTGGAAAAGGATTGTCCTGCACATGCGATTGCTCTGATTTTGTCACCACGATCTCTCCGATGTCAATCAAGTCTTTGATTTTATGCTTGAGAGACCAACAGTCTTGAGTGTCATGGCCCGGAGATCCGGAATAATAAGCACACTTCTTGCTTGGGTCGAAATTCTGACCATTAGTGTTGGTTGGTGGAAGGAGTTGAACAATCTTCTTCTGAGCTGTCAAAAGTTTGAATACGTTCTCAAGGGAATCCCCTAGGGGGGGTGAAAGTTCTTTGACGCATGACCTCCATATTTTTCTAAAATGGAGGGTTTGAAGGCTGTACCACAGCTTGGAAAGGGGTATAATTTCTCCTTTGAATAGGCATACTGTTTGAATTACCTATTTGATTTTGTCCATGTAACACTAAGGACACTTCTTCGTCTTTCTTTTTATGGACCCTCCGGGGATTACTCCCGTAATTTCAGGACTGGATATGCTCGGCGACAGCTTCGAGGGCGGTCAGATCTTTTATCTTTCCGGATTTGAGCCCCATTTCTTCCATTTCACCGTGTTTGATCATTTCAGAGAATTGTTTTCCTTTGCCTTCTAGGACCCTCTCATAATAAGGAGCTTCTTGGATGTCGATGAAGGTCATGACTATCTCAGATTCAGTCATGGCTGGGGTGACTTGTGTTGCGACCCGCCTGCAGCATTGGGCATATTCCCTGAATGATTCAGTGTTCTGTTTCTTGATTTTAGTTATTTGGTATCTGTCTGCAGCCAGTTGAGACTGGAAACTGTACTGGCTGAGGAAGGCATGGGCCAGCTCTTCCCAACTGTGGATTTTGGAGTTGTCTAGACGGGCATACCAGGCTCTAGCCTCTCCGATTAGACTTTTCTGAAATAGTTGCATTCGAAGTTTCTCATCCTCTGCATAGGATCTGAGTTCTCCGATCAATACCTTCAGGTGTGTGTAAGGGTCTCCCAATCCATCATATTTCTCAAACTCGGGGGTTCTGAATTTCTCAAGATAACAAGCCCCGGGGAATATACAGAGGTCGGAGTAATTCACACTGCCAAATGCCCCAGTCCCTTTAATAGATTGGAGGGTTTCTTCCATCTGTTGTACTTTCTTGAGAAGGTCACCAGCTTCTTGTTCCTTGCTTAGGGTGGTGATTTCAAGGGTTTTGTTGGTTGTGTCCTGGTTTTGAGGTCCAGGAATCTGAATCTCGACTTTTTCAGTCTCTTGATTGCTATTACTACCACCAGTTGCTCATGGTTCGGTGTGAGCTTGGGATTGTTTCCCTTTGAGGGCCTTGCTTTGTTCTCGGAGAAAATTGGCTAACTCGGCTATCTGATTTTTGAGTCCTTCGAACTCTTCCCTGGATACCGGGGTTGATTCTGGTTGAGCACTGGAAGCCATGTCCGTGGATGGACTAAGTGATATGATTTAGACTTAGACCTAGTAACAGGACCAATTTTTACCTACAACAAAACGTAGGTGTGTCAATTTCCTGATGTAGGTAAGGTAGGATGCATATTATGATGTGTTTTTTAGATTTTATCCTGCAAAACCTAGTTTAGTTATTTTGATAACAGGATGACAGGATATTTATCTGACAGGAAAGTAAATATTTCATTATGATATTTACATTATGCTCCTCTATAATTGGAGACTTAACATGAAATTGAAAGAGGAAGGCATTAAGAAGCTTCCCATCGAATTTGGTTAATCAGAGGCTGACCTATCTTAGGCTTACTCTCGCGGATTTGTTTTTGGCATGAAGGCTCCCAGATCATCGCAATCTACTAAAGGGGAAATTAATCCGATTGTTCAACTGGAGCGAATCTGGGTGGTGCTTTTTCATGAGCCCCAGAGACTTAATGGTCCCCTGAGACATTACTTATCACCGACCGAGTTTTCCTCCTTGTGAGAGGGACACACAACATACATTCGCATACATCGTGCCTTACCGTTATGCATATGATGACATAGGTACGAAGAACTAAATATGGGTTCAAAACACTAAAAAGTAGGAAAGCATTCATTTACATTCATTCCATGTAAAGACATACCATTCACGCATTCAAAAGACGCAGCAGTCACTCATTCATTGACTGTGGAGACGCTGAATTTCACGCACTCAATAGTTTTGAAAGGGAAATATTTGAAAAGATTCGAAAGCGGCCTAAGCCCTCTACTGTCCCTAGCAGAGTCGCCACCTGTCGACGTTGGTTTAAAAATCCCGCGGGCCAGGTCACAACCCGGGACTTTTAATCTCTTTTCCTAAGTTCTCTCTACCCTCACTCTTTTTAGGAAAAAGGTTTTGAAGGATTTTTTAGGAAAAATGCCAACATGTAACATTTCAACGATTTGAACGTTTTACAGAGTTGCCAGTTAGTAGAATTGAAAATGGTTGTACCAACTCAACCGAGTTTTGTTTGAAAGAAGCCCAATTACTGGACACTGTCGAAACTTGATCTTTGAAAACAAAGTTTAAGCTCGGGGGCTTGGTTAAGTGTGGGGAAGGTGTTAGGCACCCCACGACTCCCGTGTAAACACGGTACCGCATCTTTTCAATATTTTCCTTAGAACTGAAATGCGTGAGTGAATGCTATTTAAAAATCGGGCCTATTAATTTGATTGAAAGTAGTGCTTTGCTTCGATGAACCTATATACGAAGGGTTTGATTTGATTTGAAAATCAGTCTTTGATTTGATTAGCAAAAGCATCTAATTTGATTTGCAAAAGCTTTCTTTTGATTGAATTGAAAATGATGTTTTGAAAGCTGGTTTATCAAACCCTTACGCTAATATAGGAATTGAAGCCTGTTGATACTTCCAATTTTTATCTTTATAGCCTTAAAGCTGCATGTGAATGGTGATTTGTCGGGCTGCGAAGCATCCTCGACCACAAAAATTAACAAGTGTCGGTCTCCTCATGGGTATGAAAACCATCGGAGGGACACTGACACGACAATCCACATTTTTTCATTATATTGAGACCTTAAATCCAGATAACCGTTTTAAGGTCTGTTTACATGTACATTTCTACAGAAAAACTGGCAGGGTACATTGGTAAATCGGAGTTTGTGCATCGTGGGAATCAGATTCCGATCATTTTGACCGTGAATCCCACGATTCCTAGGCTCACATATGAGTAGCCAATAAACCTGCACAGTTCAAATTTGTACAGAAATAGATATATATCCCAAAATTGCCAGAACCGAGGATTCATTCAGTAAATCTCGATTCGCACGGCCGAAACGTCTAATTCCCACTAGATAGAGTTCTAAGGGACGCGAGGTTGCTTTTGAAGCTGAAGCTAGGAAGAAAGCTAGATTTAAGGAAATCTCAGCCAATCTAGCTTCCCAGTTCAGTCTGGATGTTTTGAACCGTTTGAAAGCTAGAGTTGGTGAGATTTAAATAAATCTAGTTCGTGCGCAGATATGTCAGTACCAATTCATATAAGATGAATATTTACAGCTGCAATTGAATAACATGAGAAAAATAGTATATGTACATTTATATATATGCAAAAACTGTAAAGGGCGATGGATTTTTACGCACAAGCCCGAACTGGAATTGAAATATATATATATATATATATATATATATATATATATATATATATTTATAAAAAGCTGTATAAAAGCCACGAAATGATCCAGGCTTGATAGAAATGAAATATATATATATATATATATATATATATATATATATAGAAAAACAATAAAAAGGGCGATGGGTTTTCACGCCTGTGCCCGGACTGAAATTGAAATAGATATAAAAGTAGTCAAACAGTGACTAGGAAGATCAACCAGTATGGCGAGGAGTGCAAAAATAATAAAGGGGCCACGAAATAATCCAGGCCGTATTGAAATGTAAATATATAGGAAAGTAGTCAACCAGTGACTGGGGAGATCACCCAGTATGGTGAAGAGTGCAAAAATAGTATAAAGGCCACGAAATAGTATAGGCCATACTGGAATGTAAATTGCAGAAAAGTAGTCAACTAGTGACTGGGGATATCACCCAGTATGGCGAAGAGTGCAAAAATAGTATAAAGGCCACGAAATAGTCCAAGCCAGACTGGAATGTAAATTGCAGAAAAGTAGTCAACCAGTGACTGGAGAGATCACCCAGTATGGCAAAGAATGTAAAAACAGTATAAAGGGCGATGGGTTTTCACGCCGGTGCCCGGACTGGAATTGAAATATATATATATATATATATATATATATATATATATATATATTGACAGAAATGTAATTAACCAAGACTGGGAAGAGAACCCAGTGATGGTGAAAACCACTTATATATGCGTAAATATATATATAAGCGGTAAACTACCTCGGATTTGACATCCGGGCTTGACAGAATTGAAAGATTAGTACATATATAGTTAAATACATACAAAAAAGGGCCAAACCCGGACTGGGAAGATAACCCAGTCCGACGAAGTTGCCAGAACGAAGAGTTTAGTGCATTAAAGCTGCTGGAGCTGACGGATCGTCAATCCGAGTTGTAGAAATGCCAAAAAATCAGTTTATGTACAGAAATATACCAAATTTTGACGAAAACGGCTACGGAACTAAGTCCCGGGCATTTTTAGAAAACGAAACTTAACGTGCAAGTGTATAAAAATACGAAGAAGTAATATTCACTTTCTGATTATAAAAATACTTATAATGGACTGCTATACGGGCTTTTTGCCAAATCGCAGGCTCTATACGTCTAAATCTATCTGTTATTTTTTGATATGTGGCAATATGTGGGTATATCTACGTGTTAGAGTGATAAAATTTAGGTTTGGAAGAGGTGAAAAAGTCAGAAAACCAAACGGGCAGAGGTTCACTGCGTTTTGGAATTCTTAAAAATAAAGGGGGGGGGGCAAGTTTATTTATAGGCCAGGGAGCCTCCACTCTACCTGCGACAACCATAGGTATAGGTGCGGCTCCCCTGGTGGGGCCCGCGTGCCAAGTTCCATATTCTCGAAGTACGTGCTCTCTAGACAACGCGCAGTCGAAGTCAAAACTTTTTAACTTTTGATCGGAGCTTTCGTTTTAGGCAGTGCGATACCTTTTCGAAAAGCCCTCGCCAAGAGTGTCGCAATGACATGGGATAAAACATTTTTTGGGTCAAGAAGACAGGTTCATAACCAGGTCTTCGATTCCCCGTAATTTGTCCGTTGAGCTGTCTTGCACTGTTTGCACTCAGGATCATCGTTATGGTTCGTTCTGACCTTGTTGCATCAATTCTGCTTGAATTTGACCTAATCAACTTGAAGTTGGTAAAATGATCGGTTTGCCCCTCCAGGGATTGCCTTTAGGGTTGGCATGGCCTTTGGTCGACTTCTTGGACTTGTTTCCAAAACTTGGATCCCATTCGAGTCTGTTCATCCTCAGTGTTGCATCTGAAGCTGACATGGTCATTCCAGGTTTTATTTTGGAGGTGTTGTGATGCTTCAGGTTTATGCCTGAAGTTGTCCGGACTTCTCGGGTTGTTGTCGGGGATGACCTGCACTTCCCGGGTTGTTGTCGGGGCTGATCTGTACCTCCCCGGTTGAAATCAGGGCTGAGTTGACATCCCGAGATGATTGATCGGGGTTGTGGTTGTCCGGATATTGATAATCGAGTTTGAGCTGATTGCCTGGTATTTGAGATCGAGGTTGATCTGACGGTCTGATATTCAGATCGGAGTTGATTTGATTGCCCAATATTGAGATCGAGGTTGATCTGACGGTCTGATTGGAGACCGGAGCTGGATAGATGGTCCGATTGGAGATCGGAGCTGATTTGATGGTCCGATATTAAGATCAGGGTTGATCTGATGGTTCGATTGGAGATCGGAGCTGGATTGACTGTTCGATTGGAGATCGGAGCTGGATTGAGTACCGATATTAGTGATCGAATTTAACTTGAGTACCGATATTGGTGATTAGATTTGACTGGAGTACCAATATTAGGGATCGACTTTAGGTTTACCGATATTGGGGATCGGATTTAGGTTTACCGATATTGGGGATCGGATTTAAGTTTACCGATATTGGGGATCGAATTTTGGTTTATCGATATTGGGGATCGAATTTAGGTTTACCGATATTGGGGATCAGATTTAGGTTGAAGGAACAACATTGGTGGCAGGTTTTGAACTGGATGACCGACATTGGGGCCGGGTTTGGATTAAAAGCCCGGTGTCGGGACCGGGATTTGTTTTTATTGACGACTTTGCCCTCCTACAGTGTTAGTATTGGGGCAAGAAAAATTTTTGAGTGTCTACAGTCTCTCTTACCATGCCCTGGGAGCTTATTTTAGACCGTATAAAGCTTTGTGCAGTTTATATACATATTCAGGATGATCAAAGTCTCCAAATCCAGGGAGTTGTTTAACATAAACTTCTTCCTCATTGACACCATTTAGAAAAGCAGATTTGACATCCAGTTGAAATAGTTTAAAATCTTTATGGCATGCAAAAGCTAATAACATACGTATAGTCTCAATTCTAGCAACAGGAGCATATGTTTCATCATAGTCAATTCCTTCAAGTTGATTATACCCTTATGCAACTAGTCGTGCCTTATTACGTATAACAGTTCCATTTTCATCTAATTTGTTACGAAACACCCATCGAGTTCCAATAATGGAGGTTTCTTTGGGAGTTGGAACTAATTCTCAAACTTTATTTCTTGTGAGCTGTTCAAGTTCTTCTTGCATAGCTATTATCCAGTCTTCATCAAGCAATGCATCTTTTATATTTTTAGGCTCAATTTGGGACAGAAAAGATAGATGACTGGCCAAGTTTTGTGCTTGTGATCTTGTAAGAATTCCTTTATCGATATCACCAATTACATTTTTTATTGGATGATTTGTTATAACATGTGATTCTTTGGGCAAGTCATTTAACTGGGGATTAGGATTTTCAAGGGGATTAATATTGACAGGAGGAGATATATCATCTATTTTTAATTCTTCCATATTTCTGCGAATGTCTTCAATGACTGTATCATTTTCTATCAATACTTTATATTTTGGAGGGGGTTTAGATTCATCAAAGGTTCTATTCATTGACTATTCCACGATTAGAGTTCTTTTATTAAAAACTCTATATGCTTTACTATTCAGTGAATATCCCATAAATATTCCTTCATCAGATTTGGGATCAAATTTCACTAGATATTGTTTAGTATTAAGAATAAAGCATTTACTCCTAAAGACAGGTAAATAATTTATTTTTGGAGTTCTTTTATAAAAGAGTTCATAGGGAGTTTTGAGTAACATTGGTCTTAGCAAGACTCGATTCAAAATATAACAGGATGTTGCAATTGCTTCGGCCCAAAAATATTTAGGAAGTCGATATTCATTAAGCATAGTATTGGCCATTTCTTGTACAGTACGATTTTTCCTTTCAACTACACCTTTTGATTGAGGTGTGTAGGGTGCATAAAAGTTATGACTTATACCGTGCTCATCACATAACATTATGAAATCAGAATTATCAAATTCTCTTCCATGATCAGACCGAATATAAACAATAGAGCTTCCCTGTTGATTCTGAATTTTCTTAAATAGAGTAGAGAAAAAGTTTATCGCTTCATTTTTGAATTTTAAAAAATCAACCCAAGCGAATCTTGAATAGTCATTAACTAGGACTAAAATATAGACAGCACCACCCATACTATGTTTAGTAATAGGTCCTACTAAGTCCATATGCAAGAGTTCTAGTGGTCGAGAGGTTGATACTGTGAGTTTAGGTTTATGAGGTGCATGAATTTGTTTTTCTAATTCACAGGCTTCACAGATATGGTCTTTAAGGAATTTTAGTTTTGGAAGACCACGAACATGTTCCTTAGAAGATATGTTATTAATTAATTTCATGTTAATGTGTCCTAATCTACGATGCCAAAGCCTAGGATCATCATTTGCTGATACAAGACACACATTGTCCAGGTGTGGGTATGTATCTAAATCACACGTGTACACATTTTGACTCCTAGGACAAAGTAGAATTAATTTCCCAATTTGATCATATATTGAACAGTTATGAGGATTGAACGTTATTTTAAAACCACTATCACACAGTTGACTAATGGATAGAAGATTATACCTGAGTCCCGTGACTAATTGAACGTTAGAGATTGTTATATGTTTATTATACACATTTCCAATTCCAACAACTTTACCTTTGTTACTATCTCCAAATGTTACCTCATTATAGTCTGTAGCTTGTAGATTGCTCAATTTTATTTTGTCTCCTGTAATGTGTCTTGAACAACCGCTATCAAGGTACCATTTATTTTTACTAGAGTCAGCTGTGAGACATACCTGCAGTATATATTATATTCACAAAATGGTACCCTTTAATGATAAGGGTCCCTTTGGGTAAGTTTTCCATCTTGTATAAGGATCATTTGTGTTTTCTTTACAAAGTTTGGTACAGGATAATAATAACTGGTAGACACACATGTTCTATGGGTAGTAGATTTATAATATGTATGATTAACTTGTTTATTTGAAAGATTTTGACGAGGGTTTCTAGATGGTCTTTCATGAGAAAGAAATTCTCTTTTTGTGATAATAGGTGTAGTGCAACTTCCTTTTGGTATCCAAATCATTTTTCGATTGTAGTTTCCATTCTTGGCATTACCTGAGTAAATCGAATGACCATTTCTGTTACAGTAAGAGCATTTATCAAAAGGATAAGAATGACCTTTTTCTTTACTTTTAACATGATAGAGTTTTTTATCTTTTGTCGTAGTGGATTCTCCGATATACCCTAATCATTCTTTATTAAAACTACATCTTTGTTGACTAAGCATACCATCAAGATTTTCTTTCCCTTTTATAAATTTAATAACTGTAGAGTTTAAGTCATCACGATCTAGAGTCAGCATTCTAATTTGATTCATTAAAGTAGATTCTTCATTTTGTTTTTCTAATTTCTGAGATGAGTTTTCCTTTTTACTTATTTCTTAATTTAGTGTTTGAGAATCTTCTATAATCACAGCAAGAGTTGAATTTTCAATTTCAAGATTTTCAATAGAAATAATAAGTGTTGAATTTTTTATTTCAAGATTTCTATTTATTTTTCTTAATTTTTCTAGTTCTTCTTTTGCTGCAAGATTTCCTAAAGAATCATTTTCTAGTTTCTCATTTTCTTCTTTTAAGGTTTCATTAATCATAGTTAAATTTGAATTTTCTATTTCAAGATTTCTATTTGCTTTAATTAATTTTTCTAATGATATTTTTAATTTAATAAAATCTTCTTTAATAATTTCATTATCTTCATATAGAAAATTATATGCTTCTTGTAATTCATGATGTTCTTCATTTATGTTTTCTAAATTATGTGTGGCAAATGAAGTGCTAGATAATTGATGTTCCGAATTTATCTCAAATCTCGGTGATGAGTCATTGTCCACCATTAAACATAAATTTGTGGTTTCCTCAGTTGGTTCAGTAGGTTCTTCTTCATCACTTAGATCTCAGCCTTCTTCAGCTACTAGAACTTTGTTGTTGACTAGTTTCGAGCAATCCTTTTTGAAGTGTCCTGGTTGGTTGCATTCAAAACAGGTATTTGAGTTTTCATTTGAGCCAACATTTCTGAAGTTGCTGTTGGTAACTTTAAAATTCCCTCCTGCTATTTTTGGCTTGAAGGCTTACTTGTTTCGGAAGTTGTTGAAGTTGTTATTTGTTTTTATAAAGCTTTTGTCATACCTCTTTGCTTTGCTTTGGATTACTCTCCTAAGTTGTCTTGATAATAATGCAACTTCGTTATTATATAGACTCGAGTTCTTCATTTAATTCATCATCATCGCTTTCTTGATTAACGAGTAAGGCTTTGAAAACGATTCCTTTCTTTATGAGGTCTGTGTATGATCCTGCTTTTTTGACTAGTATGTCGACTTTGTAGGCACGAAGATTTCCAATGAGGCTATCAAGAGGATAAGCAGTTAGTTCCTGCATTTCCTTGATGGCTGTAACTTTCATTTTCCATACAGAATAAAGGGCCTTGAGAATTCTTCTGTTCTTCTCATTTGTTGTGTAAGCTTTTCCTAGTTGTTCTAGCTCATCATTGATTTTGGAAAAACGAGTTTCCATATCAATGATTTTCTCACCATCTTCTAGCTTGAAGCTTTCGTACTCTTAGATTGGAGTAACTTTTTTGGTTTCTTTGATATGACTAGTTCCTTCATAGGTTACAATTAATTTTTCCCAGATTTCTTTAGCATTTTTGCAGTTGCTAACTCTTTTGTATTCTTTTTCTATAAGAGCACTGGGTAGCACTTGTTCAGCTTTGGAAGCGATATTCATAATTTCCTCATCCTCGGTGGTGAATTCCCCAACATCTTTTTCGACAATCTTTTCATCTTCGATTTTTGTGGGAATTCTTACACCTCGTTCTATTGCTAGCCAAATTTTGATTCCTTGTGATTTGGTGTAGATTTTGAATATATTTTTTCAGGTGGCAAAGTTTGTGCCATCAAATAGTGGAGGTCTGGACATTGATAGTCCTTCTCCGCAACCGGTAACATTTATATAGGCCATAGATGGATCTACTCTTAGATATCCCTGTAATTACTTAACAAACAAGTTAAAGAGCACTGCTCTGACCCCAAATGAAAGTCCAATAATAATCTAGAAGGGGGGGGGGGTTGAATAGATTATCATAGTTTAAAAATTATTTTTGGCCTTTTTGAATTTTTAGTAGGTTAGTTTATAGAATTAAGAATTTAATTAGCAGATTAAAAATTCAATCACATAATACACAGATATTTATCTTGTTCACAACATACAGCTCGGGTATGTTGCTACGTCCAGTCTCAAGCTCCTCTTCAGGACTTGAGATCCTATTACTCCCTGTAATAAAAACTCCTTCAATAGGCGAAGAAACCTTTACAAAGTTTTAAAGATAAACTTACAACTATCCACAACTAACTATCTTGGACAGCGAACTCTCAGCTCCTTCCTCAAGCTTAGTTGAATCTTCTTTTTGAGCTTAGAACTATTCTATAACTTGGTCTTGAAACAACAATCTCTTCCTCATCTCACAAGTACACTAGAGACCCAACTCCCAACTGACCTCTCTAAGACTTTGGTCTTGGTCCAAGAATTTTTTTCTTTCTCACAAGTATAAAATAAACTAACTCAACCTTTTCCTTTTTACAAAAAGTTTTGTTTAAATATTTGCTTCTAAAGTAAGCAGATAAAATTGTAGAACAGATACTTCTCAGATAAGCAGATATGGAAGTTAAGTATTTGATAAAAGTTCAAGACTTTTATGGGGTATGCTTCTGTGAAAGCAGATAGATGGATTTAAGCACTTTTAATAAAGATTTTCTTTTTCTTTAATAAAGAATGTGTTTCTATGGTTTAAGAAAAATATTTTCTTTTAGAGTGTATTTCTATGGTTTTAAACAAATGTAACTTTGAGTTTAAACAACCATATAAACTTACATATAATGCAACAAATAATTTATGAACAATTATATGAGCAGTATACTTTTTAATGACAGTTTATCAAGTATAATAATTTGATCAATTTAAATAATACTTGAATAAACTTGTTTCACCCACTTATATATATTATATTATATTTCAAGAGGTCTTGGGATCCATTCCTGTCCAAGACAGAAATGTTAAGATTTCAGCTTAAATTAGCCAAAAAAAAATTAAAAAATTGGCCACTTAGGATTTCAAACATCGTCCAGATAATATTCTTTGTTAAGAAATATCTCCGAATATCGGTATCTAAGTACTGACTAAATTGTTCGATTCACAACTTGATAATCGTATATAAATATTATACAATATTTATATAGATTATTTATATCAGTAAAAGGCCACTTAGGGTTTTAAAGACCGTTTGGAGAATTTCAAAGAAATTACTTCCGAATTATATCGGTATCTAAGTACTGACTTTTTACTCAATATTGATAGAAGAAATATATATATATATATATATATATATATATATATATATATATATATAAATGTGTATAGCAGTTTATATCCGAATATCTATATATATAAGCAAGTATGAGATATTATGAGCAGTAATAAATTAATAACTTATCTCAAATACTTTGACCAATTTTTCTCTTCTAAAATAGAATTAGAACTTTGATTAGAAGAAAAGAGTGAAAGCTTAATCGGACAGAATGTAGGCAAGGAGAGTAAGCTTTTCAGATATGTAAATTGGTAAGGTGAAATGAATGAAAAAGCTTCCTATTTATAGGAGTTTTGAAGTTAGG
The DNA here is from genome assembly GCA_020205555.1 of Panax stipuleanatus. Lineage (NCBI taxonomy): Eukaryota > Viridiplantae > Streptophyta > Magnoliopsida > Apiales > Araliaceae > Panax > Panax stipuleanatus. Next base: position 92,696,423 of record CM035125.1, on the reverse strand, counting down.
GCAAAACTGAAATTTTGGAAATTCATTTTTGAAATAGAAGGTCCAGATTGTAAGATGGGAATTGTAATTTGCCGGATTGAGAACATTTTTGCCCAAAAAAAATGTTTGCAACATGTGAGTCATCACAAAAATTTTGCCAACTTTCAAAAACATAAGGTATATGCCTTCTTTCTTTTTCTTTTGCAGCACATACACCAACACATATGTACACACACATATATGCGGCACACACACCAACACACATTCCCATGAACACACGATTTGTATATATATATATATATATATTTTTTAACATATATAATATACTTTAGCATATATATATATATATATTTAGAAATTCTTTTTGCCCATAAAGATTTAAAATCATTTTTAAAAAAGATATAAGAATCTTCTTGCCTTAGGAAATGTTACTACATAAAATTATTTTATTAACACTTGATATTAGATTTATCAATGTTAGAAAATAAATTCAAATAAAGTTTAGAAAACAAATATTTTTGGTCAAAATATTCGAGGTATTTAAAATCACGTTTAATATTTTTAATCTTATGGAGAGGATTCTACCCTTTTGACTTATTTACCTAATTTGTTATCATCAAAAATAAAATACCCAAATTTGGAGACCTATCAGCATGTATCGCGATTACGAAATCAAATTGCGTAAATAAAACGGAAGCGCGACGAAAGGGAATTTTAAAATTTTAATACAAACCATCACCATGATCAACCTATATGCTTAGTTATCAATTCATACATGAAAGAGAAGAAGATAAGATTCATATCCTTGTAGATCGAGCTTCCTTAGGTACGAGTTCTACTCTAATTGCTTTTACGTTCAACTTGAATCCACGAGATTGATTCATTCCCTTGATCAATGTAAGCTACCCAAGTGTTTGGCCTCTAGAGGTTCTCCACCAAGGAAGAAGAAGAACTCACGAAGGTGGTTGTTTTTGCTAAACCCTAGTTTCTATCTCTATAGAATATTTATACTCTCACAACTCTTAGAATAAAGTGTGTATTGTGTAACCTTGTTCCATAATAAAACTTTCTTGTTTATAGATGTAGGCAACCCTTCTAAACTATTCAGGATTAGAGTTTCATATTAATTAATTAAACCCTTTTAACTAATTAGGCTTCCCAATCCTATTAGAAATAATTAACCTCTTTCAATTAACTAGCCTCCTAATATTATTAGAAATGTATATATATATATATATATATATATATGAGAGTATATTATTAATTAATTCCCAAACTCCTTTAGGAATTAAATACTAATAATAATAGTAATAATAATAATAATAATGTAAGGACCGAGAATTTTAAACGACTATATTTTTACCAATGATTTTTTTTTTTGAATTTGTGGGCAAGGAAATCGTACCTTGCTAGGGTTAGGGTTTTGTGTTGGCTGAGGAGGAGAGAAATCCACGAAGAGCACGGAATTGATTGATTGATTGAAGAGGGGAGAACGACAGGTGGGCGATTACTCCAATGACGCGTGTGTTTTTCGTTTTATATAACGACAATTAACGCTCAAGTATACGCGGCCAACGAGTAATAAAGTGTAAGTACAGATATCGTCCCATAGAGAATTAATGGATAAAAGACACCAAACCACTAGCACATAATCATCTCAGTTTTATTTAAACGGATGGTAAAGAGAATGAATTAAAACTAAGTTAAACTAGGCAAGCAATTAACTTAAACTAATTAATTCTAGAGTTAAAATCAGATAATGAAGACAAGAGATTCCAATTTCCCCTAATGATTCGTCTAAATCGACAAACTTCCAATTCGGTCAAATTAATAGTCAAGATAGTTAGCCGAGAACACGAACGTGAGAGAAGACCATCTTTCGATGCACCTACTCCATATCACATGCAATCCACAGATGATAGAATGTATGTGAACACCCACATTACCTAAACCACTATATGTCTATGTGATTTACAAATAAATAGGGTTTAAGGTCAAGTCCTCTATTGACTACGGGCGGCGCTTCGGTATATGTCTATCCTAAGCACAAATCATACATCCAACGCCATGTGAATGCACAATCACCCGCTACTATGATTAGATCTAAACCTACGCTTTGTCTTTCAAGTCGACATAGGTTATTATAGTAATTGGTTGTGAATCAATTAAGCAAAGCAAGCACGAATCATAATAGACAGTCATATAACAATCAAAGAGACAAGCATGGAAGCATATCAAATTAAACTACTCAAAAGGTTCCATTGGAACCTCAAAATAAGCTTAAGCCATAAATAACTCAAGTATATTATCCACAAGATTCAATAACATCATCTAAATATACAATGTAATAGCAAAGAGAGATTAAGGATAGAGATTTCAAATCTTTCTCCAAGCTTGGACCCTTGATGTCAATACTCTTGCTTCAATCTTCACACACTAAAAAAATCCTAGAATCTAACTAACTAACACTAAACTAGCACTAATCTACTCTCTAATCTACTCCTAATCTAGACTAAACAAGATGTAAAGGAAGAGAAGAGAGGAACTAGGGCTTAGGGCCAATATATCATGCTCTTTCTTACCCCAAACGAACCCCCTTATATCCCAATCAAAAGCCAAGTCCCGTGCAATTGAAAAGTCAAGTCTGGCATAGCTGAAGATTGGCGCGGCCGCGCCCAAAAATGCCCTACAATCCTCGCGCTCGCGCCAAGCATTTTCTGCTGCATAGTCCTCTGGTAGAACGGCCATAACGTTTCATCCGGGAGGATTTACGAGGCCTGCCACCTATCAAATCGAAGCTATCGAAGAGCTCTACAACTTTGATTCTTTGAGAATTGAGAAATAATGGATGGATGAAGGCTGAAATTGAGCTCCAAGTGACAGCTGTGCAATGAACACCCAAAACCGTGAAGTTTGACGTCCGTTGCTATACGGGGCATAACTCTCCCCCCCCCCCCCCCGAACTCCGATTTGGATGATTCGAGATGTTCCGAAAAGCTTATAAGATGCTCTACAATATGAACCAAGTTTCAATCCAAGAATATGAAATTAACGTGAACCACCCAAACGATGTCCGGATTGCATTTCCTTCCCATTTGGTCGCTTGCCTTCTTTCCATTGTCAAGCCATCAATCCTTTTAGCATTCTTTGCATCGTTTTGGCCTCAAAAGCATCGAGAGAGTTCCTAAACATAAAATCTACAAAACAAAGGAAAAACACGTGAAAAGCACAAAAGTACTTGAGTTTCGGCAACAGAACAAGCTGGTTACTATCCGAATAAGTGGTCATAAAGACCACTTATCAAATACCCCCAAACTTAAATGTTGCTTTGCCCTCAAGCAACCCAAACAAAACTAAACACAAGATGCAATGCAATATCTACAATATATGCAACCTATACTACTATGAATGCGAATCCATGTCTCAGTCAGTATCGAACTTTCTAAGCAATGCCTCAGAAAACCACAAGATAATCAAACAGAAAAGCTACACAAAATAAGACCATAAGGCATATTCTGCAAATCCAAAACTGTCAGCACTGATGTATTATGCGTTGTGTGCCTAGCAACCATTAGATATGCATTCATACAAATAACTCACCTACTATGCTTCTTAGGGGAAAAACAAGCTTTAACTTAAGAAAAATAGTAAATCATATAAGCTCTAACTAAGACCGTGCATTACTAGAGTTAAGAGTCAACAGGGGGTTTTCATTAAGCTTTTATTACTCACGAGGGCGTATTTGCACTTTCCCGTGTACACATTCGACTGTGCAATGCCTAGTCCTCTTAGGCTTTTCAATGATATGCATGTAGCGAGCTTTCGACCAACGACTCCCAGACCAGACGGCCTTAGGGCGCTGGGTGTAGAGACACCTCAAGGGCTTACTTGCTCTAATATCAAAGGCCACAGAACTCGACGTAGCCAATGTGTTTATTCTATTTTTTTTCTTTTTCAATGCATTTTCTTTTGTTTTCTTTTTCTTTTTCTTTTCCTGCAAGGGAGTGCGTCTTACGCTCTATCTCCCCGCATATATTATGCATGTCCCCTGTTTCCCCCAAACTTAAGCTTTTAACAGTCTAGTTATTATTATATGCGAACTGAAACTCTTTTATTAAAACATAGTTTTTTCCACCAGAAGACAAGTATGTAAACATTTAAACTTAGCATATCATGGTGTTTACTCTATCGTGCTTACTGGTTACACAGTATCTAACATGTAAGGATTTACATATATGACCATGAAATCAGGCTTAAGTCTCAAATCAGTTCAACAATCAAGTGATTTTAGTTTCTTCACAGGAAACATACATAACTCACCAACTGAAACTGGATTCATGCAACATGCTCTCACACAGAATGCAAAATAGAATGCAAAAAATGTTAAAATTTTAACAAAATACAATCTACATGCACTAAATGAACTGACACAACATGAAATGAACTAACTACATGCAAAAACAAAACCAATACCCCCAAACTTAAAATGTTCAATGTCCTCATTGAAGGTAAAGATAAAAAGAAAGAAACTCCCCTATTCGGCTTTGTCGTCGTCTCTCCATCCTATCAATATGCTCATGAATAGTGTGGGAGGACTCGGACTGCATCATAGTCGATGCCATCTCCCCAGTGCTCAAAATTGCTGCCCATGGATGTAGACTCCCTCCTACTCCTCTTGGATGCCATATGAAATGAGAATAGATGATGCAATCCAATACTGAACTCAACTAACCCAACCGATTCAGAAATCTTGCTATGCTTTCGAACTCCCACACACTGTCTCAATTGATCAGGTTGAGAAGATGGGAGTGATGAGTGGGTTGGTTGATTGTGATTAGGAGATAGAAGGTTATGTTTTCAATTAAAATTAGGGCTTGGGATGGGGGAGATTTGTGGCAAGCTCGTCTGATAATGCAATGGAAGTATGGGCTAAAAATTATTTAAGTCAGGCATAGTCAGTGTGCGGCGCGGCCGCGTGCCCCAACAAGCTTAATCAAGCGCGGCCGCGCGGCTTGCCAGATTTGGTTTTCTGCAGCATTTGGCATGGGCTGATGATGGCCCCTTGAGCTTTGCTTCTTGCGGCTTGGATTCACCCTAAGAAAGACATATAACCTTTATTAAGCCCTCATACACTATCAAAAGTATATTAACTATTTACATCAAGAGAATTAAACATGGAAAGATATATGCATTCAAATTCCCAAAAAAATTCTCTAAGTGCGTATACGCAATGTGCAAGTGTATCAAAATATGTGCCATAAGCTTCATGGTCCCAAAAAGATATGCACTAATGCCTAAGTTCAAAAATGTAGGCATGGAACTCCTAATATACGAGCATTCAAAAATTTTAAACTAAATACTTAACTAATAAGAATTAAACGAGGGGGAGGGAAATGTGATAGAAAGCATGTAAATGGAGAATTAAACAAAAAGATAGAGAGAGGGATGATGGGAAGTAGGTAATGGAGAATTAAACAGAGAGTGAGAGAGAAATGATGGGGTGCCTCCCATCTAGCGCTTGATTTATAGTCCTCTAGCTGGACTGTGTCTGACCACTGCTATCCGACTCCCCGACTATATTTGAGAACCCCTCCATCCATTAGAATTGCTATATGCTTTTGGAGGCTTCCCAATAAAGGAGGACTCGAAATTAAACTACCTAGCATTGGATGTGTGTAAGAATTCCCCATCCTGATGGTAGGGGAGCTAAGCAAGGGTTCCGTTGTGTAGGTGAAATGATTGGGGCATGGAGGTATAGACCACACAACAGACTCTTCTTCTATTCTCTTCTCTTCTGAAAACCATGGTTTGAAGCTTGCGGACTTTCTCATATCATCGAGATCCGGTTCTGAAATGTGGCTACCAAGGGGGCAAGTGTTGGGTTTGTACGAAATCGTGACGCAATCAAATTGCAAAAATTAGCGGAAGCATGGTATATCAGAGTTTAAAAAAATTTCTACAAAACCATTACCCGGATCATCCTTTATGTAAATTATTAATTTAAAATGATAAATAAGAAGTTATGGAATCATACCCTTGTAGAACGAAGCTTCCACAGGTACTAGTTCAACTCCTTGTTCTTCGTGATCTCTTTGAATTTCCGGGTTAAATTCCCTCCTTTGATCAACGTTAGCCACCCAAGTGTTTGGCCTCTAGAGGTGATCCACCATGGAAGATGAATTATCAAGAAGGAGGGTGGTTGGCTTAGTTTTCTATCCTCTATAGAAAAGGAGTACTCTCTAACAATTGGAATTGCCTCAACTGATATCTATTATAAGACTCCTCTTATATAGATATTGGTCAACCCTTCTAATCCTATTAGACATGGGATTTCTTTTAATTAATTAAACTCATTTAATTAATTTAGGCTTCCCACCACATGGGGAATAATTAATTAAATTCATTTAATTAATTTGTCTCCTAATCTTATTAGGAATAAATGAGAGTACTAATATTAAATTAATTACTAAACTCCTTTAGAAATTAAAATAATAATAATTGTAATAATATTAATAAGACTCCTCTTATTAATTTATATTTAATATTTACAAAATATTAAATAATGAACATTAAGCTATTTAATTTATTCTATCACTATAGATTAAATTAATTACACTTAATGCATTATTACGATTATGCCATTACCTTCTTAAATAATTATTCTTCCTTTTATGGTGTGACTCTTTAGGTTCTCTATCTTAAACCGGTTGTGAATAAATCAATTAGAAAAATTCTACTCTTATTTAAATAAATAAATTAAACTAATAATCTATTTAAATAAATAATATTTATTCTACAATAGGGATAAGTCTCCCTAGCGATCAACGACTTTTCAGATAATATAGATTTCAACATTAATCATAAAAGAACCTGTGAGTAAATAGTTACCATACAATTCAATCCTTCCACCATACAATGTCCCAATTAAATATAAGACATGAATTTACTGTCAAGTCTTATTTTATTTAATTATATGTATTTCGATTAGAAAATGCACAACTCCAAATAATGCAAATTAGAAACTCCTTTCTAATTTTATTTTACCTTGGGCAAGGATTCCTGGGTTGTCATTTAACGAATCACATAGGACATATCTCCTCTTTTACTAGAGGTGGTAGATTCTTTATTGTTCATTCATTATCTCCATACGTAATTCATTATACCCAAGCATACCCTTTTATATACCCTAAAGGACTTTAAGGAATAAGTCAAAGTATAATTCATTACATACAAGATACTATGATGATCTCAAGTCCAAGGATCACTTGTACTACTATCACATTAGGAATTCCTATTGACAGGCGAGTAAAACTCCATTAGGTATTCCATAGCGAGTCACGTTCAGTGAACTTTTTCTCCAATAAGCACCTACATACTTGCTTTAGTGTCTCCACACAAATGATCATGAGATCAATCATCCTCATCCAATGAGCAAGCAACATATGTACCAATCTATCCGAATTTACTAATCCCCTTTTTAGTAATCCCACGATTGGGAACTATTTTAGTTTTAGAGCTTTCTAAGAATTTAGATCTCATTAGCATGATCATCATCATGATTCTAAAAGCATTGCTTAAAACTATGGGTTATTTACATATTATAAAAACAGCACCATGTAGATAATTAAATGCCTTTAATAAATGAATATTTTATTAATAAATAAATAAGATTGTTTACAAAGTACGTGCTTTATCATCGTACATGATTGGCTTGTATGCACACTACTATCAATCTCCCACTTGCACTGAAGCCAATCGCCATGGTATCTCATACCCATCTTCTCTAAGTGACGATCAAACTGCTGTTGTGTTAAAGCTTTATTAAATGGATCTGCAATGTTGTCTTGAGAGTCTACACGCTCCAAGGTGACGTCTCCTCTTTCAATGATCTCCCTGATCAAGTGAAATCACGCAACACGTGTTTAGATTTTTGATGAGACCTTGGTTCCTTAGCCTGTGCAACTGTTCCTGTGTTGTCACAGTAAACGGGAACTACTTCTCCAATGCTAGGAACCATACCAAGTTCAGTTATGAACTTCTTCATCCAAACAGCTTCCTTTGCAGCTTCACTTGCAGCTATATACTCTGCCTCTGTCATTGAATCAGCAACTGTTTGCTTCTTGGAACTCTTCCAACTCACTGCGCCTCCGTTCAAGGTAAAAACATACCCCGAAATAGATTTACTGTCATCTTGGTCCGTTTGAAAACTTGAGTCTGTGAAGCCCTCGAGTTTTAATTCAGACCCACCGTAGACAAGAAAAATATCCTTAGTCCTTCTCAAGTATTTTAGGATATTCTTCACTGCCTTCCAGTGCTCTTCTCCTGGATTCGACTGGTATCTGCTCGTTACACTAAGTGCATGAGCAACATCCGGTCTAGTACATATCATACCGTACATGATAGATCCTATTGCAGAAGCATAAGGGATCTTACTCATACGGGCTCTCTCCTCAGGTTTCTTTGGGGCCTGTTTCTTGGAGAGATGTATTCCATGGCTCATCGACATGAGACCTCTTTTGGAATCTTCCATGCTAAATCTCTTTAGCATTGCATCAATGTACGTTCCTTGGGATAAACCAAGCATCCTTTTAGATCTATCTCTATAGATCTTTATCCCCAAAATATAGGATGCTTCTCCCAAGTCCTTCATGGAGAAGTGTTTAAATAACCAGATTTTAATCGATTGTAGCATAGGAATGTCATTCCCTATCAGTAATATATCATCAACATATAATACAAGGAATGAAATTGCCCTCTCACTAACCTTCTTGTACACACATGGTTCATCGTCATTTTTGATAAAATCAAACTCTTTGATTGTCTCATCAAAACGAATGTTCCATCTACGAGAAGCTTGCTTCAATCCATAAATGGATCGTTGCAGCTTACAGACTTGATTTGTTCCAACCTTTGAAACAAATCCCTCTGGCTGTGTCATATACACATCCTCCTCAAGTTTCCCATTGAGGAAGACCGTTTTCACGTCCATCTACCAGATCTCATAGTCGTTATAAGCTGTAATCGCAAGCAAAATTCGAATGGACTTGAGCATAGCTACTAGTGAAAAGGTTTCATCATAGTCAACTCCTTGTCTTTGTTTGAAACCTTTTGCAACCAGTCGGGCCTTATAGGTCTCTACCTTACCGTCCGCTCCAGTCTTTCTTTTAAAGACCCATTTACACCCAATAGGCTTAATGCCTTCAGGTGGTGAAACCAAAGTCCATACTTTATTTTCATACATGGAGTCTATTTCGAATTTCATAGCTTCAAGCCATTTTCCTAAGTCTTTATTACTCATAGCCTGTTCTTAATTCAATGGATCATCATCATTCATGATGTGTACCTCATCGTCATCCTCTATAACGAATCCATACCTCTCAGGTATCTTCGGTACTCTTCCAGATTTACGAACAGGGTGTGGTATAGTAGGTTCTTCTACTTGGTCAGGTACCTGACTTTGATCCGTGGTAATTTGTGGTTCTTGAACTTCTTCAAGATATATCTTACTCCCACTGACCCCTTCATGGATAAACTCCTTTTCCAAGAAGGCAGCATGTTTCGCAATAAACACCTTTTGATCAGTTGGATGATAGAAATAATACCCTAAAGTTTCTTTAAGGTATCCCACAAATCTACACTTATCGAATTTAGTCTGTAGCTAATCATTTTCAAACTTTTTGACATAAGCTGGGCAACCCCAAGTCTTAACATGCTTAAGATTTTATTTCCTCCCCTTCCACATCTCATATGGAGTCTTTGGGGCGGATTTGGTAGGTACCTTGTTAAGTAGGTATGCAGCCGTTTCTAGGGCATATCCCCAGAAAGAAATTGGAAGGTCGGTAAAACTCATCATGGATCGAACCATGTCTAACAGTGTTTGATTTCTTCTTTCAGATACTCCATTTAACTGTGGTGTACCTGGAGGAGTCCATTGTGAGATTATACCATTTTCTTTGAGACAATTGAGGAACTCACCGCTTAAGTATTCTCCACCTCGATCTGATCGAAGTATCTTTATACTCTTGCCCGTTTGTTTCTCTACTTCACTTCTGAACTCTTTGAACTTTTCAAATGATTCTGACTTGTATTTCATTAAATACACATATCCAAATCTTGAGTGATAATCAGTGAAAGTAATAAAATAAGAATACCCACCCCGTGCACTTGTTGTCATAGGTCCACAAACGTCTGTGTGAATCAATGCCAACAACTCTGTAACTCTTTCTCCTTTTCCACTAAAAGGAGATTTAGTCATTTTACCTATGAGACAAGATTCACAAGTTGGATATGATTCATAATCAGATAACTCAAGGAGCCCATCTTTATGCAACTTGGATAATTTTGTTTCATTGATATGACCGAGTCTACAGTGCCACATGTAGGTATAATTAATATCATCTCTTTTCCTTTTCTTAGTTTGTTCAATTTGAAAAATATTTTCTTGTAAGTCAAGTGTATAAAGTCCATTTCGCAAATTTCCAACACCATATAAAACATCGTCTTTATAAATAGAACAACTATTATTCTTTATAACAACGTTAAATCCTTCCATATCCAATACAGAAATTAAAATAATATTTTTAATAATATTCGAAATATAATAACAATTATTAAGATAAATGGACTTGCCCGAAGGCATTGCTAAATAATAAGTTCCTACAGCTAATGCAGCAACCTTTTCTCCATTCCCCACTCATAGGATCACCTCATCATTGTTCAGCTTTCTACTTCTGACCAGTCCCTTCACATTATTACATATGTGAGAACCACAGCTGGTATCCAATACCCAAGTAGAATTTTGACTTTCTGAAAAATTAATTTCAATCATGAACAAACCTTGATTGGAAGTCGAAGCTTCTCCAAGCTTCTTCTTTGCCAGAAACTTCTTGCAGTTCCTCTTCCAATGACCCGGCTCGTTGCAATGGAAGCACATTCCTTTGCTAGCTGGATCAGATTTCTTTTATTCCTTTATGTTCACTTTGCCCTTGGTCATCCGAGATCGGAAAAGCTCCTTAGATATCTCATATCTAGCAGTACTACTTTGTTCACCATACAACTCCTTGAGGTGAATCAACATAGTAGGAGCATCCATGTTTTCGTGCTGACGCTGAAGCTCGTTATTCATGGATGCGAGCATGATGCATTGAGCCACAGATGCATCATCTTGCCACTTTACAATGGTGGCAATCTCTTCCTCAAAGGCTGTTTCTGGAACAGTTCCAGGGACAAGTGAGTTTAGGACATAAGAAATCTTTTCAGCAGTGAGAACTATTCTCAGATTTCTTAGCCAGTCCGTATAATTCGGTCCGGTAAGCTTATTAGCATCAAGTATGCTTCGCAGTGAAATTAGTGATTTTGACATTTTTAAAATTCTACATGTGAAAAACAACATTTTAGCAAACATTCATTTTACTAATTTTGCATACCAAAATAAATTTAGGTCTTTATTTTAAATTGGTATCTCCCACTATTTTTATCAAACTATATTACCCTCACTTATATAGTTCGGCAACATCTAATTAAAGATTTGCTAGTGAGAATAAGGATCACATTTCAAATGTATATAATCTTGTGGATAGCACAACAAGCGATATACAAATAAATAGGTAGACAACTCTTGTCAATTACATCACTATATAACTCCTTTTATTTTGCCTCTTAAATCATAATGGTCAAGTGTGTGCACATCCGAACTAAAATGATTTAAGTTTAGTCCAGCCTAGCACTTCCATAAATTCAAAAAAGAAAAATGTTCGTCCTTGTGGATAGCAAAACAAGACTAGATCGTTCAATTTTCTTGATAAGCATCAAATGTGATTAATTAACATCTTAAATATGCAATACTCGCCTTGTGGATAACACAACAAGCTCATATTAAATATTTAATACTCTATTAATTTATCATGCTAGAAGGCGACGTTCGATATTCTAAATATCATTTGAACGCTTCGAAAATTATATTAATTTTTTGAGGGGTTTGTTATTATTTGTCTCATATTGTTTAGCACGCATGCACATATATATATATAAAATACGCGTTATTTTATTAAACATGCGAAGCATGTTTGCATAAAATATAATATATATAATATTTAGCATGCAATATAGAATACTATATTCTACCCGGATTGATTATGGACTTTTATTCTAGTTTGGTTCACTAGAGCCACCAAGTGAACCAAAAGGTCAAACCTAGGAGTGCAAGAATTTAAATTTAAATATAACTATTACATTTAAACTCGAGCTCCATACAAACGGGTCTTCACGCGCTCCTTGCTCCTTGGTCTCCAATTTCTTCAAGATAATTCTAACTATTTCTATTACATTAAACTATTTAATTTAAATAGAAACCTTGATCAGCAGTCAAGGGGAAGTACACAGGAGGGAGATAGAATTTTACATCAAGAAAAAAAAATTAGAGAGGACAAGGTACACAGACCCCATTTAATAAAACTCATTCATTCAAGCATTCAACTAAAATAAAATCCAATCACATTGGTCAAATAGTCCATAATCAATCCCCATTTATTATCATACATATCACCATATATATCAATAAATAAATATTCATCTCATGAATTAAAATTTTTCATATATATATGAGTATCATTTAATGGGTAATTTTAAATTGCATGAAATCCAATTTTAAGATTAAAATAAACTCTTTATTTAAATTATAAAATTATTTAGAATATAATATATAAATATATCATATATATATATATATATATATATATATAATATAAATCCACATTTATTTTTTTAAAAAGAAGTCACCTTCTTTTATTAAAAGAGTCCTTTCCTGATGGGTCACCTTCTTTTTGGAGTAAGAAAGAGACAACACCTTTTCTTTGCAGAATTCAAGATTAGCACCAAAAAAAAAATTGTGATTCGTCCCAAAAAAAAAACGTCATTTTTTTTTCTTAAAAAAAATAATTTTATACAATAAAATTATGCCCAATAAATTATTTTAAATACATACCCATATGTATATGAAATCAAAAATAAATTAATAATTGCATAAAGGTTTGGCTCTGATGCCACTGTTGGGTTTGTACGAAATCGTGACGCAATCAAATTGCAAAAATTAGCGGAAGCATGGTATATCAGAGTTTAAAAAAATTTCTACAAAACCATTACCCGGATCATCCTTTATGCAAATTATTAATTTAAAATGATAAATAAGAAGTTATGGAATTATACCCTTGTAGAACGAAGCTTCCACAGGTACTAGTTCAACTCCTTGTTCTTCGTGATCTCCTTGAATTTCCGGGTTAAATTCCTTCCTTTGATCAACATTAGCCACCCAAGTGTTTGGCCTCTAGAGGTGATCCACCAAGGAAGATGAATTATCAAGAAGGAGGGTGGTTGGCTTAGTTTTTTATCCTCTATAGAAAAGGAGTACTCTCTAACAATTGGAATTGCCTCAACTGATATCTATTATAAGACTCCTCTTATATAGATATTGGTCAACCCTTCTAATTCTATTAGACATGAGATTTCTTTTAATTAATTAAACTCCTTTAATTAATTTAGGCGTCCCACCACATGGGAAATAATTAATTAAATTTATTTAATTAATTTGTCTCCTAATCTTATTAGGAATAAATGAGAGTACTAATATTAAATTAATTACTAAACTCCTTTAGAAATTAAAATAATAATAATTGTAATAATATTAATAAGACTCCTCTTATTAATTTATATTTAATATTTACAAAATATTAAATAATAAACATTAAGCTATTTAATTTATTCTATCACTATAGATTAAATTAATTACACTTAATGCATTATTACGATTATGCCATTACCTTCTTAAATAATTATTCTTCCTTTTATGGTGTGACCCTTTAGGTTCTCTATATTAAACCGGTTGTGAATAAATCAATTAGAACAATTCTAATCTTATTTAAATAAATAAATTAAACTAATAATCTATTTAAATAAATAATATTTATTCTACAATAGGGATAAGCCTCCCTAGCGATCAACGACTTTCCAGATAATATAGATTTCAACATTAATCATAAAAGAACCTGTGAGTAAATAGTTACCATACAATTCAATCCTTCCACCATACAATGTCCCAATTAAATATAAGACATGAATTTACTGTCAAGTCTTATTTTATTTAATTATATGTATTTCGATTAGAAAATGTACAACTCCAAATAATGCAAATTAGAAACTCTTTTCTAATTTCATTTTACCTTGGGCAAGGATTCCTGGGTTGTCATTTAACGAATCACATAGGACATATCTCCTCTTTTACTAGAGGTGGTAGATTCTTTATTGATCATTCATTATCTCCATATGTAACTCATTATACCCAAGAATACCCTTTTATATACCCTAAAGGACTTTAAGGAATAAGTCAAAGTATAATTCATTACATACAAGATACTATGATGATCTCAAGTCCAAGGATCACTTGTACTACTATCACATTAGGAATTCCTATTGACAGGCGAGTAAAACTCCATTAGGTATTCCATAGCGAGTCACGTTCAGTGAACTTATTCTCCAGTAAGCACCTACATACTTGCTTTAGTGTCTCCACACAAATGATCATGAGATCAATCATCCTCATCCAATGAGCAAGCAACATATGTACCAATCTTTCTGGATTTACTAATCCCCTTTTTAGTAATCCCACGATTGGGAACTATTTTAGTTTTAGAGCTTTCTAAGAATTTAGATCTCATTAGCATGATCATCATCATGATTCTAAAAGCATTGCTTAAAACTATGGGTTATTTACATATTATAAAAACAGCACCCTGTAGATAATTAAATGCCTTTAATAAATGAATATTTTATTAATAAATAAATAAGATTGTTTACAAAGTACGTGCTTTATCATCATACATGATTGGCTTGTATGCACACTACTATCAGCAAGGATGTGCAAACTTGACTGGATTCTCAAACTTCGACGGAGAAGGCTCTTGGGGTATTATCACTGTTGGTTCATACTGTTCCACATCCCCAATTATCTCCTCTTGTTCCATTGCCTTAGGCTCGTCCAGTTGTAACTGCACTTCGGGCTCTTCATCAGTCTCTGCATCCATCTCATAGCACCATGTATCTTGGGGTTCATAGCTTATGGCTTCAGTCATTGGAGGCATTTGAGCTTCATTTGCTTGCTCAATCACCTCCTTATTCCTTAAAGCTGTGCTAATTTGCTCTACCCAAGTTTGAAGATCCTCAATTGACTGCTCTTGTTCGACCAAGATCTCCTTTGTTGATGCTAATGAGTTCCCCCACATAATTTCCAATCCTTCCTTTTCAGTTTCATTCTCGGGATCCATGTACTGAGGCTCATTGGTGGGAGCATTGTGGATTAGGGCCATCTGATTCTGAAAATTTTGGCTCGATTCTTCTTGGCTCCTAAGCATCTCCTCTTGGCTTTCTAAGCTCCTATACCTGAAGTCCATTGTAGACTGTTCTCCTTGTAAACATGGGGATTGATATCGGGGTTCGGGTGCACAATTTGGACTTGGCTCATATTGTTCCTGATAGCTCACAGTATTGGTCAGAATCCCTTGTTCTTCCTCTATCATCAAGGCCTTGCTAATTTGCTTCGCCCAGTTCTGGATATTCTTGACTGACTTCTGTTGCTTAATCAAGATGTCCTTCAGTGATATGTCACCTCCTTCCTCCAATTTTGCATTTTCTGTGTCACCCTCAAAATTGTATTGAGGCTCGTAAATTGGAGTCTGGAAAGTGCATTCTGGGGCGTAAACGGAATTTGGATCCCAGTGCTGGTCTTGATAATAGTCTGATGAAGGGTTTGCTGAAGGGTCTGGGTGATACCCCCAATCTGGCTGATACGTGGGATAAGGTTCATTGTGGAAGTACTCACCCCCATACTGCTCCTGTCCATAACTGATAGGCTCCTGATGGCTCGCGTAGCTCCCAGCACCATAGTCATACGAAATAACTGGCTCTCGACTATGTTGGGCTGAAATAGTATCCAACTTCCTCGAGAGAACCTCCAATTGTGTTGAAAGTGTTGCAATTGGGTTGACGCCATCATTGTATGCTTCCCTTGGTTGCTCTTGCCTTTGGTTCCATGGATAGAAATTCAAGTCCATTGTACCTGAGAAGAGAATATAGGAAGAAAATTAAATAAAAAATAAAAATGTTTAAATTAAGACTAATTTGATTGAAACTAATGTTGGCAAACAGTTATCCAATTAATTCCCCGGCAACGGCGCCAAAAACTTGTTGTCCATTTTATATAACGACAATTAACGCTCAAGTATACGCGGCCAACGAGTAATAAAGTGTAAGTACAGATATCGTCCCACAGAGAATTAATGGATAAAAGACACCAAACCACTAGCACATAATCATCTCAGTCTTATTTAAACGGATGGTAAAGAAAATGAATTAAAACTAAGTTAAACTAGGCAAGCAATTAACTTAAACTAATTAATTCTAGAGTTAAAATCAGATAATGAAGACAAGAGATTCCAATTTCCCTCTAATGATTCGTCTAAATCGACATACTTCCAATTCGGTCAAATTAATAGTCAAGATAGTTAGCCGAGAACACGAACGTGAGAGAAGGCCATCTATCGATGCACCTACTCCATATCACGTGCAATCCACAGATGATAGAACGCATGTGAACACCCACATTACCTAAACCACTATATGTCTATGTGATTTACAAATAAATAGGGTTTAAGGTCAAGTCCTCTATTGACTACGGATGGCGCTTCGGTATATGTCTATCCTAAGCACAAATCATACATCCAACGCCATGTGAATGCACAATCACCCGCTACTATGATTAGATCTAAACCTACGCTTTGCCTTTCAAGTCCATATAGGTTATTACAGTAATTGGTCGCGAATCAATTAAGCAATGCAAGCACGAATCGTAATAGACAGTCGTATAACAATCAAAGAGACAAGCATGGAAGCATATCAAAGTAAACTACTCAAAAGGTTCCATTGGAACCTCAAAATAAGCTTAAGCCATAAATAACTCAAGTATATTATCCACAAGATTCAATAACATCATCTAAATATACAATGTAATAGCAAAGAGAGATTAAGGATAGAGATTTCAAATCTTTCTCCAAGCTTGGACCCTTGATGTCAATCCTCTTGCTTCAATCTTCACACACTAACAAAACCCTAGAATCTAACTAACTAACACTAAACTAGCACTAATCTACTCTCTAATCTACTCCTAATCTAGACTAAATAAGATGTAAAGGACGAGAAGAGAGGAACTAGGGCTTAAGGCCAATATATCATGCTCTTTCTTACCCCAAACGAGCCCCCTTATATCCCAATCAAAAGCCAAGTCCCGTGCAATTGAAAAGTCAAGTCTGGCACAGCTAAAGATTGGCGCGGCCGCGCCCAAAAATGCCCTACAATCCGCACGCTCGCGCCAAGCATTTTTTGCTGCAGAGTCCTCTGGTAGAACGGCCATAACGTTTCATATGGGAGGAGTTACGAGGCCTGCCACCTATCAAATCGAAGCTATCGAAGAGCTCTACAACTTTGATTCTTTGAGCATTGAGAAATAATGGATGGATGAAGGCTGAAATTGAGCTCCAAGTGACAGCTGTGCAATGAACACCCAAAACCGTGAAGTTTGACGTCCGTTGCTATACGGGGCATAACTCTCGCCTCCGAACTCCGATTTGGATGATTCAAGATGTTCTGGAAAGCTTATAAGATGCTCTACAATATGAACCAAGTTTCAATCCAGGAACATAAAATGAACGTGAACCACCCAAACGATGTTCGGATTGCATTTCCTTCCCATTTGGTCGCTTGCCTTCTTTCCATTGTCAAGCCATCAATCCTTTTAGCATTCTTTGCATCATTTTGGCCTCAAAAGCACCGAGAGAGTTCCTAAACATAAAATCTACAAAACAAAGAAAAAACACGTGAAAAGCACAAAAGTACTTGAGTTTCGGCAACAGAACAAGCTGGTTACTATCCGAATAAGTGGTCATAAAGACCACTTATTAGCGTGGCAGAACTCGTAGAATTCGAAAATCGTATTAGGGTTATTTGGATTCCAAGAGCTTTTTTCTTGAGTCCTTCCACTCCTAGAATTCGGAAACCTTGTTAGGGTTATTGGGATTCCAAGAGTCTTCTTGAGAGTTGGGAGAGAAATGTCCAGGTCCTTCGATCTTCTAAGAGTCCAAGTCCTGCGTCTGAAGAGAGGTCCCTTCCCAATGGAATGGAAGGGGGTATTTATAGGATTTTCTGGAAAGTGGTCATGTGTCAGGCACATGCTTTCAGGAAAATTTTAGAAATACCCTTTAATCATCAGAGTAATGCCCAGATCGTCCTATCCTTCTAGCCACCAATCCAATCCCTCAATCAATTCCCAAAACGAGTTGCCACCATGAGCCTTCTGCCTCTAGACCAGTGGAGGCTTCTCTCAGGTCTCGCCTATTTATTTCTGACTTTTCTGTCTTTATTTAATTAGGTCGTGGAACCCTAATTGTGCATTTAATTTAATTAGGGAATGTGAACCCTAATTTGCACTTGGGCCCACATTTGCCTCCTGTGCAAGAGTCGCGTTTCCAAAAAGACGATTGTGCAAGAATACTTCAAGCTTTTGAATGGTTTTGCGGGACTCCACTTTATAGGTCTTGAAGACAAGGGTCCTAGAAGAGGGAACCCCTAGGGAGCCAAACCTTAGGATTAAATCATAAGGAGGCAAAACCTAGCAGGGCTCTTCCTTGGACATATTGGGAATCTTCTGCAAATCTTTCCATATATATAGCTTGCCCAATATTTGTTTCCTTAATTTTTTTCCTGAAAATTAAAACAAGGAAGATCATCAAATATTAATTACCAAATAAGATTCAATCTAACAAATCTTTATTTTGGTAAATCAAATCTTTCCTTTTTATTTAGGAATCAAATCGAATATTTCCAAATAAAATCTCATTTTATTTTAGAAATAAAACAAAATCTTTTCTTTTGGAAAACCAAATATTTCCTCTCTTTTTTCTATTTAGAAGGAAACCAAATATTTTTCAAATCCTTCGCTTTTATTTGGGAACAAAATCAAATCGTTTTCATATTTTAAAAAGAATATATTTGTTTCCATATTTTTTTTTCTGGAAATTAAAACAAAGAAGATTATCAAATATTACCAAATAATTCAACCTAATAAAATTTTTCTTTTTGGTAAATCAAATCTATCCTTTTTATTTAAGAATTAAATCAAATATTTCCAAATAAAATCTTATTTTATTTTAGAAATAAAGTAAAATCTTCTTTTCATTTTTTTTGGAAACAAGATCCTTCCTCATTATTTATTATTATTGTTATTTGGAAGGAAAAATCAATTTCCAAAAATTCCCCTTGTTGGGAATATAATCAAATCTTTTTTTTTATATATTTTAGAAAATAATATATTTATATATTTATATTTAGAAACAAGATCAAATCTACTTATCTTTTGGAAACCGGATTGAAGTCTTCCCTTAATTGGTGACTGCTTCTTTTGTTGGTGTAAGCACCCTTGAGAACATATATATGTATTCATATATATGCATTTTCCAAGCCATTCAAGCTTCACTTTTGTCTTGCTTCATTTTAAATTTTCTCTCTTCTTACGAGCCAGGAAGATCATCAAGGGAGCAGCAAGGAGACGTTTTTCAATCCGAGCGAGAGGTAACAAAGAGGATTCCTCCCTATAGGGCCGAACCCTAGGGGTTGAACCCTACAGGGCCGAACCCTATGGGGGGACCCGAACCCTTGGGGCTCCATTCCTTCTTCTTGTCTTCGCTTTTCAATTTGCTTACTTGCATGTTTTCTTTCAGATTTCTTTTGACTTCATTCCTCTATTTCTCTTTTCTGTTTCAGGCAATTGTAGTCTTTCTTTATTTTTGAGCCCCATCACCTTGATCATATCTTGCTTTTTTCCCTCGGATATTATCAAAGAAAGTCTATAATTTTCGCACGAAGGAAATATTTGTTTCAAGCAATTGATTTGTGGAGCAACAGAACCTCAAAGGAATAAAGGGAACAACCCCCTAGGTGGTTGAACCCTATAAGGGCCGAACCCTATAGGGGGACCGAACCCTAGAGTTTTTTTTTTGTTTTTTTTCAGGTACCTCTAATATTTCTTTTATCTTTCGAGCCCCATTACCTTGATTATATCTTGGTTTTTTCTCTATAATAATAAAAAAAGATTGATGTTTTTGGACAAAAAAATGCAAAGGAAAAACATTTTCTGCAACAGGACCAATCCAGATGGCTGAACCCTAGGGGGGCCGAACCCAAGCCTCCATATCTGAAGCGTTTGGGTGAACCCTTCTTACTTCTGAGAGACCCGAACCCTGCTTGCTCAAACTCTCCTTGTCCCGAACCCTAGGGGGTCGAACCCTAGGGGACCGAACCCTGAATTTGCCCAAAAAAAGGGCTCCGAAGATTACTTTTTCGTTGTTTGAAGTTTTTTTTTTGAAAATTTTCAAAAAAAAAAATCTTGCGTGATTGTGATTTCTAACTTTTCCTGACACTATTTCTTCTTCTTTCCAAGAGTTTTAGGCTTAAATCTCAGACTTCCTTCTTTGCTATGGTGAGTACTTTTAGTTTAAATGATTGCCTTGACACCATTTCCTTGCTTTTGAAAAACCTTATATTGAAATTTCCTTGCTTGCAGGCCCTTTCAACTGAATGTTCTGCTATCCCGAAAACCACCAAGTCGTCCCCCTTCGTTATGGATTGGGGAAGAGCTCCCTTCTTTGGTCCTTCCAACATCTTCTGGGAGAAAGTCAAGAGCTATGACTATAAAGATTTTCCTCCGCCAGAGAAAGAAGGCTTGTTTCTATATGCCGCAACTAGCGGAGGTTGGGATGACTTCCCCCATGCCGACTGCATTCCTCGCATATGCATAGAGAAACAGGAGTACCCTTTCAGCTCTCTTCGCTTTCTGTCCGATTCCCCTGGCCGCATTCAGGGATGGTAGGATTGGACTGACGAGATCCTAAGGAATGCTGATCATGTGGACAAGCTCAAGAGTGCAGGCATCCTTCGTTGTGTTCAGCTATGTAGAGACCTGCATATCCAACAGGACCCTAACGCCCTTGCTATATTGATCTCACTATGGTGTTCCTCTACTTGCACATTTGTCACTGCCTGGGGGGAATTCACCCCTACTCTAGAAGACGTCTATGCCTTCTATCAGTAAGTTTCTCCCTTTTTTTATTACTTTCATTCATTCTCATTTATCTAAAATATAGACATTTATTCTGAGTTACATCTTGTAGCCTTCCTGTTGTTGCTTCTTCCTCTTGCGACCCTTCTAGCATGTCCACTGAAGATAACGACTGTGTTGCATACTTGGCGGAAGCCTTCAAGAAACCTTCCCAATGCATCTCTTGATTCAAGGGCGATACACTTCTTCCAGACTTCGAGACCTCTAGTCGGCAGAAAAATTCCTGGTTATCTTGGGTCCGCTACTTCTTTCGTGACTACAAGACTAACCAGTGGGATAGCTCTACTCACAACAAATCTGTTCTTGCTTTCCGTGAAAAGACTTGTCCTTTTCCTCTGGCGGCTTATCTTGTTATGTGGCTGTCCCGCTTCCTCTTCCCCGGGTCTCCCATAGACGGTCCTTCAGCCGATATGTTTAGTCTGGCAGCTCTATTATCTCGGGGCTTGGAGATTCCTCTTGCGCCTCTCTTCTTGGAGACCTTATATCGTCACTTGGATGAAACAGCCTTTGCCATGAGAGAATCTGTTGGGAGGTACTTATCTTCATATGTGTATATTATTAATTGTCTGCACTTTTTCTTTTCTTCTTATCAATCTTTGTTCTTATTTACTCAGGTATGACGTCAATTGCTTTGTTCCATGCTCCTTTCTTCAGATCTTTCTTTTCGAGCGCTTTCCTGGCTATTCCACTCTTGAACATCTTTCAAAGAAGAAGAAGAAGTCTTCACCTCCTTTTTCATCACCCAACATTGTCCTTCACACATCACATTAGATTGATCATCGATTTAGTCTAGCTAGTACAGATTTGCGGCCTTTCCTTGATGACTTTTCATGCTTCACCGCTCGTCCCTATACCATTACTTCAGGAGGTTGCGGTCATCTGCCTCACTTTTATAAGCGTAAATTTTGCACTTTCTCAAGCACCAACGAATTGAGTGGTTCTGCACTGTGTTGGTTCGTCTTCCTCCGGACCACAGAGCTTCCCTATTTCATCGAGAATAATGGTTTTTGCACTGTACTTTATTGTCCACACAGGGTCATGAGGCAGTTCGGATTCGACCAAGAACGCCCCTTCGGTCACACTTGTCAAGGGAATTATGAGGCTGCTCTTCTCAACTTTGTCCATACATCCCCTTCTTTTCCATGGGCCTTTCCAAGATCTCCAAGAACTCCTTATAAATCCCTTCCTTTTGTCATACCAGATGATTCTCAGAGCAGGCGATATACATCTGGTGAGCGTATTTATTGGCAAACTAATCTCAAGAGATGGAGGGATGATACCCTGATTTGTTCAAGGCCAGTTTCTATTCCAAAATTTCTCCAATGGAGTTGGCTGCTATGTTCTCCGAAGACCAATGTCCGCTCAGAACTTTGGCCAGTCAGTAGTCGGCTTATTGAGCGTGAGGCTTTGATGCCTAGGTCTTCTCCTTCTCAGTCAGCAGATATTCACTCTCAAAGTGACCCGACTACTCTTCCCGCACAGGACTCTACTACTTCTAGGAATCCTCCCCCATGGGCTTCGTCTCAGACATCTCTAGCACAGATGCCTCCTCCAGCTCCTCCCCAGGGATCCTCTGATGCCGAAGAAATGAGGATTACTCGTTCTAAAACGAGAACATCTACCACTACTGATTCTGAGATGGCTCCTCTTATTGCTTCTACTGTGGTCCCGGTTAATCGTCCTGTCATTAAGCTTCGGTTAAAGCCATTAGCAAAGCGCCCTCTTGACGATGCTAGTCCTAGTGTGCCGGCAGCCGAGGATAAGGTCAAGAAATGCCGTAGAAGTTTGGTAAAAAAAATTTATAGTATTTTCATCTATGTCTGTTACTATCCACATAGCTGCTTTAATGATTCCTTATGTTATTGTTTCTACCATTTTCAAGTTGTTGATGCTGATGAAGAGAATGATGATGTTCCTCTTGGATTTATTGCTAGTACTGCAAATGGGGCAACCACGGAGGCTTCAACTAGTCGTGAGCCTCCCCCTCCTATCCTTATCAGTGTTGAGTCATCTTCATTACAGGATGCTTGTGTTAGTCTTGATGCTAAGGATACTTTATCTGATGTGAGCTCGAGCCTTGCTGTGGGTGATACAACAATTTCTTCATGCCCTCTTATAACTTCTCTGCATGATGAACCTGGAGATACCGATAAGGCTCCTACTTCCTCGAAGGGGACTCCTTCTATGATTATCACTGATGTTCATCCATGCCCTCTTATAACTTCTCCTCGTGATAGACCTGGAGGTACCGACGAGACTTCCTGCTTCTTCGAGGGGGAATCCTTCTGAGACTATTGCTGATGTTCATCCTCCCCAAAAGGATTCTGTCGAGTTGGTGATTCCGCCTTCTGTGGCATCTCCCAACTATTTGGACATTGACTATCTTGTTAGTATCTATCTTTGGGTTAATATATCATTTTCTTCTTGAATTTTTCTTTCTTTCTCTTGAATATATTACCCTTTATCATCTTATTTTCAGAGCGAGAAGATGAAGGATTTGCCTTTGCCTGTTGATGCACTTGATTTATTTGATACTGTCCATCCAGATGTTGACACCTTGCCATATAGTGATCTCGGTTATCCTCCGGGTTATCTTCCGGATGACCAAGGCTTCGAGGATTCATCGGCAACACAGCAACCCCTTGCTCCTCCATCCTTTGTCTCAACGGATTCTATTATAGCCTCTAAAGTAGCTTCTTCCAGAGCTTCCTTCAATCCAAGTGGAGAACTTGTTTCTTGGAGGGGCTTCCAGATATCCTCTTCTAGTCAGGAAAATCTTGAGCGTCTCCTAGCTCGGTTCCCACAGATACTTGACCGACTAATTATGACGGCGACTTCTGCCCAGACTTTCTTCCTAGATCAGCTTGCAGACCTTATTCTCGGGTTGCACACTCTTTCTTTATACACTTTGCGAGTCGAGGACTTGAAGAAATTTAGCGATGATGTAGACGACCTTACCGCCGTGGGTGTTAATATGTCTCCTTTTCGGGCTAGGCTGGATCTCCTCAAGTCACATTTTTATCTTGTTGGGCTACGCTCGGAGGTTGCTGTACGTAAGTGTGAAGATGACTCCTTTTCAGTACAACTTTTAGATCTTGACGAAGCCGCAAACAAATTGAAGATCCATTCCTAAGATCTAAAGTCCCAGCTTCAGGAGGTAGAGTGCCAGCTTCAGGAGGCAGATCGTCAGCTTCAGGACTTAGAGTCGACTACCCGAGATGTTAAGAAATTGAAAGCTGAAAATCTCGAGATTCGGGATGCTGCCATTACTGATTTAGAGGCCTTAGCTATGCCTTCTCTTCCGTTCGATATGTCATGGCCTTTAGATCATGACTTGCTGTAGTTTTTTTCTTTTCTTTTCCTGTATCAGAAACTCATTTACATATATTTCATTTATCAAAGTAGAGTTTCTTTAACCTTGTTGATTGCATTTAATTTGAATGATTCCTTAAAACTCAATATTTATCATTGAATCTCAAGTTATTCAAATTAATACTCCAAGACAACAATAAGTATTATGAGCAGGTAAACATGAATTTTGTCAAAAAACATGTATATATATATATATATATATTTCGCAACCAATACTTGAATCTTTACTTTTTTTTCTTTTTTTTTTTAAGAAATCAGAAAAGAAAAAAAAATAACATTCAAGTATAAGTGAAAGTTTGATAATTTATTGATAATCAGGTTGCTTTTAACGAAAAGCATAACGTTTCAAATAATAAATCTTGCTTTTGTCGAAAAAAGCATAACGTTCGCCACTTTTAGAGATAAAGTGTAACTTTTTCGGAGCTGAGGGCTTATACTTAGGTGCCTCAATCACTTTTGCAGTTGAAAGTGTAACTTCCGAGGGCTGGTGGTCAGGTACCTTGATTACTTTTAAAGTTTGAAAGTATAACTTTTTGATCCGAGGGCTTATAGTCAGGTTCCTCGTTTACTTTTGAAGTTAAAAGTATAACTTTTCTGTGTGATGACCATCTCATGTGTAATATTTCTTTACCCATTTCAAGTTCAATGGTCCTGAGATAGTATCTGATCCCACACGAGATATATTGCAATACCCGCTTTCGGAGATCTCTCGTACCCTATACGGGCCTTCCCATTTGGGGTAAAACTTGGTGGTTGGTGTTCCCCTCATGACTTGAGTTGCCGTCTTGAGCACCAAATCTCCCACCAGGATTTGTCGTGGT
The DNA here is from genome assembly GCA_020205555.1 of Panax stipuleanatus. NCBI lineage: Eukaryota > Viridiplantae > Streptophyta > Magnoliopsida > Apiales > Araliaceae > Panax > Panax stipuleanatus. Next base: position 92,671,037 of record CM035125.1, on the reverse strand, counting down.
ACCACTGCGGTATTGTATTGTCGTCGTAGTCTTTCGTGATACCGTTCAAATCTTTCTTTAGCTTTGTCTCGAAAGTCAGCCAAGGACTCCAGGGCAACTGGTCGGTTCTCTTCATCGACTAAGCTTCGAAGCCTCATCCTAGCCGAAGGGATTTCTATTTCAGTGGGTAAGATGGCTTCTTCACCATAGACCAAAGCATATGGGGTTTCACCTGTAGGTTTCTTTTTGAAGTTTGATATGCCCATAATGCTATTGGTAATTGTTCTGCCCATGTCCTTGGATGATCGTCTAGGATTTTTGACAAGATTTTGATCAATGTTTTGTTTGTGGCCTGATGAGTGGGTTTCATACCTACGAATCGGTAGTCGTTATAGCTTGATTTTGAATATTTTTGAGTAATTTGCATATCATTTCTACTGAGTTTATACGTTTATGTGCAGAATTTGAAATGGATGCAAAAGGAGTTTAAAAGGACAATGTTCAGCATGCATGGCTAGCACCATAGGACCAAAGGAATTAAACAAGTTGTTTGTTAACGCCACTATCTCTTCTTGCACTTCAATCACGAAAAGCACACATAATCCTGCACAGTGAACACGTCAGCACCGGATCTCGACAGTTTTGGTCCGCCGGGGTCCGCTCCGGTGTGAGAATAAGTACAGGTCAGAGAAAATGGTTTAACAATGGATGACCGGATCTCGACGGTTCTGTGTGATGACCATCTCATGTGTAATATTTCTTTACCCATTTCAAGTTCAATGGTCCTGAGATAGTATCTGATCCCACACGAGATATCTTGCAATACCCGCTTTCGGAGATCTCTCGTACCCTATACGGGCCTTCCCATTTGGGGTAAAACTTGGTGGTTGGTGTTCCCCTCATGACTTGAGTTGCCGTCTTGAGCACCAAATCTCCCACCAGGATTTGTCGTGGTACCACTGCGGTATTGTATTGTCGTCGTAGTCTTTCGTGATACCGTTCAAATCTTTCTTTAGCTTTGTCTCGAAAGTCAGCCAAGGACTCCAGGGCAACTGGTCGGTTCTCTTCATCGACTAAGCTTCGAAGCCTCATCCTAGCCGAAGGGATTTCTATTTCAGTGGGTAAGATGGCTTCTTCACCATAGACCAAAGCATATGGGGTTTCACCTGTAGGTTTCTTTTTGAAGTTTGATATGCCCATAATGCTATTGGTAATTGTTCTGCCCATGTCCTTGGATGATCGTCTAGGATTTTTGATAAGATTTTGATCAATGTTTTGTTTGTGGTCTGATGAGTGGGTTTCATACCTACGAATCGGTAGTCGTTATAGCTTGATTTTGAATATTTTTGAGTAATTTGCATATCATTTCGACTGGGTTTATACGTTTATGTGCAGAATTTGAAATGGATGCAAAAGGAGTTTAAAAGGACAATGTTCAGCATGCATGGCTAGCACCATAGGACCAAAGGAATTAAACAAGTTGTTTGTTAACGCCACTATCTCTTCTTGCGCTTCAATCACGAAAAGCACACATAATCCTGCACAGTGAACACGTCAGCACCGGATCTCGACGGTTTTGGTCCGCCGGGGTCCGCTCCGGTGTGAGAATAAGTACAGGTCAGAGAAAATGGTTTAACAATGGAGGTTGTATCTTCTAGTGTTTTTTTATTCTTTCTTTTTCTTTTTTTTCTGAGAAAAATGTTAGTTACCTCTTTCATGTAGTGCTCTGTCCTTATATATTGTCTCATCACCTTGCATGTTTTCCCCTGATATTTCTTGTCAGTTGACTGCATGCAGGCTTTTTTACACTTGCTCTTCACCCAGTCAACATTATATCAACTCTTCATTAATGAAGGAAGCTAAAGACGGCTGGGTTCATCACCTCAATCAGCCGCCTGTTAATCCCAGAGATTACGGATAACTTTAGTCTACAAGTTGCCATCTGTCACCCACTACCAGCTCCAATCCAAAGGTTATCTAAATAATTATTTAGATAATAGCCCAATACTTCAAGGGTAAAAATGGGCTTGACCCGGAAAGCCCACGATGAATAAGAATTGACCAGCCCAAGATATTCATGGCCCAACATTGCCCCCTAGTCTTTTATTAAAAGAAGTGTTTGATAAAAGAGTATAGGAATTCGGGCCAACCATCAAGAAGAATCCGTACAGATTCAGCGAAGCCCAATTAATAAAAGGCCCACGTTCAAATGCAGATCGTTTGAACTCAAAATCAGATACCAACTCTTCAAAAAAAATTTAAAAAATAAATGATAGTTTCCCAATTCCGAGAGGACACGCCGACGGTTAACCTCCCCCATCATTATCTCTATTAAATGTGCAACCTTTGGACTTCGTGAGCCTCCAGAAAGACAACTCTATAAAATTTTCAAACCCCCGAATTAGATAACTTTACCTGTTCATTTGAAATTCGAAATATCCCAGCTTTCTTCTTCTTCTTGCTCCGGGTTTTCTTTTTCAATTTGTCTGTCAACAATGGCTTCCCAAAACACCGATAACACCATCCCAACTGCGAAACCCAGATCGAAACCATCCTCCAGCAAGACCGTTCCCACCGATTCAGTCAAATATGTTCCTTCAGAGACTCCTTTCAACTTTACCGACTGTAAAAAATTTGCCCATGCCAATACCCCTTCCTCAGCTATCGATTTCGATATATTAGCCATTCCGAGATCGGTATCAGATCCCCCCCCCCCAATTATCAACTAAGAGCCCCCTCGCCCACTGAACGTATGTACCAACGTCCAGGGGGTTTTGTTGCTATGCCCCTCACTCTTTTGGAGAAGGGCCTCCGGTTCCCTCTTCATGCTTTTGTTTTGAACATGTTAGGGTTTCTGGGAGTTGGGCTGGCTCAACTGGTCCCCAACTCCTATATTTATATCCTTGCTTTTGCTGCTTGGTGCTTTGAGCAGAGTATTCCCCCCTTGATAGATTTATTCTTTTCCCTCTTTGTGGTGGGTCAATCTAGGGAGAAAGGTTTCAAGGGGATAAGCAAACCGTCTAATGTTAAGATTTAATGAAGATCTTTGATAGACACCTCTTCAAGCAACCGAGGGTGGCATAAGGACTGGATCTTCATTAATGGACCGGATATCTCCTCCATCCCTGACTGGACCACTACCCCTGTTATTTCTCCAGATTTTGGTGATCTTACCCAAGAACGAGGGAACGAAATAGTGAAGTTGATGAATAAACTTCCTCTGAAAGAATGGAGCTTCGGGCTTCTCAGCAAACAAGCATGGTTGTACAACCATAAATGTAAGTACGAAATCATTGTTTGTGTAGCTTCTTCAACCTTATTTTAACAGCTATTCTGAAATTCATCTTTCAATTTTGCAGTATCTCTCATTAGGCCTACCTCTTCTGATTTGAAAGAATTAGAGGAGTCTCTCTCTGCCGAATCAGCTCAGGATCTTCCTATAGCTCCAGAAATAGGACAGACGGCCGAAGACCAAATTGCTGACCCCCCAGTGGCTGATTCAAACCCTGCCGAAGGGCCTAGCCAGCTTCGTCGGAAGAAAAGGGGGGTTAAAAAATCCCAACATGTTCTAGCTCCAACTCTCACCGAAAGTCTTTTAGACATGACTGTCGAAAAAAGAACCGAGATTCTTTATACCAAAAAGCGGAAAGCCAAGGCGAAAATCATTCCCCTCCCTGCCGAAGAGCTAAGAGTACCACCTACTACAACAACCCAATCTTCCCCCAATCCTGCCGAAGTCGACGAATTCGAGGTCGAGCCCAGTTCTCCTCTGATTCGAAAGAAAAAACAGGCTTCTGAGGGTCAATCATCCTTACCAGCTGACCCTCTCACATCTTCAGATCTTCCTACATCCAACCGAACAATGCCTTCTCCCCAACGATCATCTCCTCCTTACTTTGGGTCGATGCCTGGAGCTTCTCGGTCACCTAGCCTATGGCCTGACCAGAACGAAGACTTCCCCCTGCACCTTTATAATTCCTTCGTTCTGGATACAGACAACCATAGGTTTGGTAACAGCACCATTGCCGATCTGCTGGGAGAAGGCTTGGCCAATCAGGCTAGAGTAAGTTTTTGACTATTTCTGCTTATGAATATATCCTTTAAGCATTTTATTAACTCAGGATGTCTGCAGGAAAACGGGATCTTCTGGCGTCTCTATCAGAGGTATAAAGAAGCCGAAGCCGAGGAAGAGGCGGCCCGAAGAGAAAACATCATTCTGAAGTCTGCATTGGCCAAGGAGAGGAGTGAACACGAAAATATCCGCTTCAATTGTAGGGGTCTTCAAAATGACCTTGCCAAGATGAAAGAGCAGTTGGTCGCATCTGAAGATTCTCAAAACATGATCATGCAAAGGAATAAAAAACTTCAGCATGCCAATGAGCAGTTAGCGGACAACAACCGAAACCTAGCCTCGGCTGTGTCGGATGCTAAGAAGTCCGAAGAATACCATCTTCATCTTCGAGGAAAGGTTGAGGTGGAACTTCAGTGAATTAAAGCTAATGGGTCCCCCCCCTTACTGAAGAGCTTCGCAAGGAGATTCAGAATGAATATCGAAAGTCTCCTGCCCTAACTAACGAGATAGTTCAAATGTATGCAGAGGGCGGCTTGAAGTAAGGGGAAATCAAAATTGGCTGCCGCTGCTCTGAATCCCTTACTCCTCGACTCTTCCGACGATGAAGATGATGAGTGAAGGCAAAGACAATCCATGTTTCACGGATTTGTATAAATTTTACTAACAATGTAATTTCTTGGCCATGATTAATGAAATATATCTTATCTTTTTTCCTTTTTACTTCTTTTCAGTCAAAATTATATTGTTATCCAATCATCGTGTAATTTAACTCCAATACTTTGAACGAAGTCAAGTAATAACATAAGACGAGACTTACTCAATTATCGAGGAGTGCCATGAACAATTTATCAATCCTTTAGAAATATTAGTTCCGAAGAACTTATAATGTTATTCAGCTTCATAACAATCGGATAATCCCATCTCTCTCCGAGAGTCGAAGAGGTTCAACCCGAGAAATATTCCGCTTCGCTACGAGGAGTCGAAGGGATCCGACCTTATAACTGGTGACCACGTTCTCTCCGAGGGCCGAACGGGTTGGACCATTAATAGTTCACTTCGCTACGAGGAGACGAAGGAATCCAACCTCATACCAAGCTGGCAACCTCATTCTCTCCTAGAGCCGAACAGGTTCAACCCCAAAAGATATTCCGCTTCACTACGAAGAGTCGAAGGGATCCGACCTTATAACTGGTGACCACGTTCTCTCCGAGAGCCGAACGGGTTGGACCATCAATAGTTCACTTCGCTACGAGGAGACGAAGGAATCCAACCTTATACCAAGCTGGCAACCTCGTTCTCTCCGAGAGCCGAACAGGTTCAACCCCAAAAGATATTCCGCTTCGCTACGAAGAGTCGAAGGGATCCGACCTTATAACTGGTGACCACGTTCTCTCCGAGAGCCGAACGGGTTGGACCATCAATAGTTCACTTCGCTACGAGGAGACGAAGGAATCTAACCTTATACGAAGCTGGCAACCTCGTTCTCTCCGAGAGCCGAACAGGTTCAACCCCAAAAGATATTCCGCTTCGCTACGAAGAGTCGAAGGGATCTGACCTTATAACTGGTGACCACGTTCTCTCCGAGAGCCGAACGGTTGGACCATCAATAGTTCATTTCGCTACGAGGAGACGAAGGAATCCAACCTTATACCAAGCTGGCAACCTCGTTCTCTCCGAGAGCCGAACAGGTTCAACCCCAAAAGATATTCCGCTTCGCTACGAAGAGTCGAAGGGATCCGACCTTATAACTGGTGACCACGTTCTCTTCGAGAGCCGAACGGGTTGGACCATCAATAGTTCACTTCGCTACGAGGAGACGAAGGAATCCAACCTTATACCAAGCTGGCAACCTCGTTCTCTCCGAGAGCCGAATAGGTTCAACCCCAAAAGATATTCCGCTTCGCTACGAAGAGTCGAAGGGATCCGACCTTATAACTGGCATGAAGAAAAAACCTCTATTGGAGAGAGAAAAAGAGAGCCACTTTTATTAATAATTGTCATTGTAGTTACAGATTTCCAGATTTTGACACTAGCCCTACTGAAAATACTTGCGGAGCCTTCCGGCGTGCCAAGTATTCTTGATTTCAGACCCATCTAAAGCTCGCAACCGGTAAGTTCCAGGCTTTGATATGCTAACGATTTCATAAGGGCCCTCTCAATTTGGCATGAGTTTACCCATATTCTGAGGTGTAGAAGCTTCTACCTCCCGAAGAACCAAATCCCCAACTTCGAATCTCCGAAGCTTTACTCTTTTGTTGTAGTATTTAGCCACACGACGTTGGTATGTGGCCAATTTTATCAAGGCTGCCTCTCGGGCTTCTTCGACCAGATCTAAGCCATTCTGGAATAACCCTACTGCTTGAAGATCGTTAAGATCTGAAATCTTCCCTACAGCTTCTTGAAATCTCTTCACATACTGCCCCAGAGTCTCACTCGAATATTGCCTTACTTAGGCCAACGATCCCGTGGGTCTTCCTCTTCTCTTATTGCTCCCGAAGCTAGCATGGAACTTGTCACACAAATCCGCCCATGACGCAATCGAATCAGAAGCCAAATCCCCCATCCATTGCCTTGCGTCTTTTCTTAACGTCAACCCGAATGTCTGACATTTAGCTGCATCTGAATAGTCGTAATAATCCATCAATCTGTCAAATGCTTGGCTATGGTCGAATGGATCTCCCGAACCGTCATAACTTTCAATATGAGGTAACTTTTTGCTGGGATCTGCTTTCTCCTTAAGAATTTCCGATGAAAAAGGGGACGCCTTTTTGTCCGAAGTCTTCTTTCCTTGTCGAATCTCTGTCAACTATTTTCGAAGCTCCTTTATTTCTTTTGCTAGGTCTTCCACCATCCCGGGTGAAGAAGCAACTTCCTTCTCCGGAGATTTAGTCTTATTGTGTTTAATCCGATCTTTTCCATCCGGGTTAAACGATGTCGAAGGACTTCGTCTTGTGCTTCGGCCAGAGCGAGAACTCTCTGTATGGTGTACCCTCTTCGGACTTTCTGGAGAATAACTTCTCGACCGACGTCGTCGTCCATCTCTTCTACTACCTCTGTGATACTCAATACAAGGCACCCTTTTCGAAATCCTGGGAGAATATTCTTGTGACATACTTCGTTTCCTATCAGGAGAATGACTACAAGACTTACTACCGTCTCACCTGGAATATTCATTCCTCCTTGCTCTTTGACTATGTGAGCTACTCCGTCTTTTCGGTCGAGTGTAACTGGAACCTTCGCCTTTTTTCTCAGCCACAAGAATCATCTGTTTAGAAATCTCCTCCCTCTGCTGCAGAAGTGTTTTCAAAGCTGTGTCGGTCTCTTGTGCCTTCCTTGCCAAGGTAGAAATTTTGTCCGTTTGGCCTTCTCGGTGCTGGGTCTTAGGTGGATGCGTCCACTACCTTTTTTCGATCATTGTCGGGACCTTTGCTAGCAGTAGAAAATAACTTCCTCTTGGTATCTCTATGGTCTCTAGCCTGAGAATCTCCTGGAACCCTTTGTGACCCAAGTCTATCATGAATACTTTTTGAGGGTCCTAATCTGTCTTTCACCGAAATTCTTTGCAAAGAAGAGCTAGCATCCGTCGGCTGTCCTTCAGCCGTGATCGTTTTACTTTTCACCACGGCTTACGATGTAAGTCGTTCAGTAAGTTGTGATTGAAAACCAAAAACACTGCCCTCCTTCTAGCGCCAATGTTAACGCCACTATCTCTTCTTGCGCTTCAATCACGAAAAGCACACATAATCCTGCACAGTGAACACGTCAGCACCGGATCTCGACGGTTTTGGTCCGCCGGGGTCCGCTCCGGTGTGAGAATAAGTACAGGTCGGAGAAAATGGTTTAACAATGGAGGTTGTATCTTCTAGTGTTTTTTTATTCTTTCTTTTTCTTTTTTTTTCTGAGAAAAATGTTAGTTACCTCTTTCATGTAGTGCTCTGTCCTTATATATTGTCTCATCACCTTGCATGTTTTCCCCCGATATTTCTTGTCAGTTGACTGCATGCAGGCTTTTTTACAATTGCTCTTCACCCAGTCAACATTATATCAACTCTTCATTAATGAAGGAAGCTAAAGACGGCTGGGTCCATCACCTCAATCAGCCGCTTGTTAATCCCAGAGATTAACAAGTTGCCATCTGTCACCCACTACCAGCTCCAATCCAAAGGTTATCTAAATAATTATTTAGATAATAGCCCAATACTTCAAGGGTAAAAATGGGCTTGACCCGGAAAGCGCACGATGAATAAGAATTGACCAGCCCAAGATATTCATGGCCCAACACTGTTCATGCTAGAAGGAAGTAGAACTAAAAGGGCTGAAATGATGAAAAAGGAATAAAGTTGTGGGCTTTTAAACCTAATTCGGAAATTGCATGAAAATGTGGGACTTAATTCATCATGGACATTAAAGCAAGATGTGGGCCTGCTAATATATTCCTACATTAAAAGGAGCAGCTCACGGTCTCAGTAGATGGCAAATGAAGGGCCCATGCTTGCAACAGCCTGCAAAGAGAGGACAGCAAAGTCGGAAGCTCCAAGCAAAAAGAAAGTCGGCTGGGCAGTGTGTATCCCCGCTGGGGTGGGGGATTTTGCGGATTAGCAAAGGAAGTACCCGCCGGGGCGGGGAGGCGTTTTCCTTTTCTCACACGGACGGTGCAACAAGTAGCTGGCATGCTCCTTTTCTATTTGGATGGTGACTCAGATTGGGATGATAAGTGAGCAGTTTAAGAGGGATATAATATATATTATATATTATTTAATTAGTTAGTGACGTAACATGTTATAAAAAGAACGCTGCTACGCATATAAAGAAGAGGGACACGTAACCTGTTAGCCACGAAGCAGCTGGATACTGGGACGTTCCTCTCTTATTTCGAATTGGGCTTGGACCGGCTGCATGTGGAGTTTTAGTGGGCGGCTATTGCATGATATAAAGTGGGGTGACTTCACTATATATATACACGGAGCAGCCTAGTTATAGGGAGAGTATATATATTATATTAGATATTAGATTATGGATTCTATTTTTTAGATGATTAGCTTAGTTTTATTACTATAATAGATAATATAGTTTTATTATTATTCTATGAGTTTGAGTTTTATTATTAGTTTAATTTTCCAATAAAATAAAAAACCCTAGTTGAGGGATTTGGAGATTGAAGCACTTGGAAGTCATTGGAAATCCAGATCAAGAGCAAGAAGGAGGACGAATTTGCCGGCAACAGATTCAATTATTTTTCTTAATCTTTTTCTTATCTTTTAATGTATATTCAAGTGTGAATTCTTAGTTTTAATTCAATGAACTAATTCTTTGTTTGAGATTGCACTGGATCTTATTGTGTAGTTTATTTTAATATGCTTCTATTAATTGTTGTGATCTATCGTTGAGATTGTCTATTATAATTTAAAATTAATTGCTTAATTGTCTAGCTAACAATTACCGTGATAATCTATATGAAATCAAGATATGAGTATAGATTTAGATCTGGTCATGATAGCATGTGTTTGTGATTTCTGCATAAATGGAAATCATGATTCGTGTTTAGGGTAGAAGTATGCCTTTACGCCATATGTAATCTTATAGAGAACTTGTGATTAAATCCTTTTTAATTGTAATTCACATAGAAATATAGTTGATTAGTTAATTAGGGTGTCTTGCTTAATTCTATCATCTGTGAATTTGAGTGAGTACGGTATGATGCATCGAGAGGTGGTTATATTTACTTTCGTGTTCTTGATTAACAATTCAGAATATAGAGAATAATTGATGAGAAGTACGTTAACTTAGATGAAGCAATAAGTGAAGTTGTAATCTTAAATCTCCGTAATCTTAATTTAACTAGTGGTGAATAATAGTTGTTTAATTATATATATTGATAATTTATTCGTTTGAATAAGATTGAGGTGGTTACGGGTTAGTACTTGGTGATTCTTATTAAATAATTTCTCGTGGGAACGATACTTTACTTTCACTTTATTACTTGTTGACCACGTATACTTGCGTGTTGTGCGTAACTAGATTTTACCCAACATGGCCTCTGCTTGTCCATTGCCTTTTAGGTAATAGGGTGATGATTTGTAGTGTTTCACCCTGTATCTTTTCATCAAATTTTTGATGTCTCTATTGATGAAGGGAGTTCCATTATCCGATAGAATGATCTTTGGGATCCCGAAACGAAAAATGATGTGTTCTTTGATAAAGTTCGCCACCGCTGGTCCCGTAGCCTTTTTCAAAGGGATTGCCTCAACCCACTTTGTATACATCTTCGTGGCCGTCAAGATCCATATGTTGTCTTTGGAATTTGGATGAATGGGACCTATAAGATCCATTCCCCATGGATGGAAAGGCCATGGTGTTGCTATAGTTCGCAGGTCTACAGCAGGAGCATGAATCAAATTCCCGTGGATTTGGCAGTTGTGGCACTTCTTTACAAAATCCAAGCAATCTCCTTCCATTTTCGGCCAATAATAACCATGATCGATAAGTTGTTTGTACAACTTGGCTCCCCCTTGGTGTTCGTCTTTGTGCATTTGATAGACTAAATCTTTGGCTTCTCCTACCTCCAAACACCGTAAGGGCTTGCCAATGAACCCTCTTCTAAACAATTCTCCATTTTGCAAGAAGAATCGTTGTGATTTCCTCTTTATTATAATTGCATCCTTCTTTTCGGCAGGCAAATTGTCGCTTTGTAAGAACTCCACATAAGGGATTCGCCAATCCACTATGTCATCAATGAAGGTGCATTCCTTGTAAGACCCCAACTTTTATGAATAAAGATTTAATTTTCTTTATATATTATTTCGAAACAGTAAGGTGTTGTTTTGATAAATGTGAAAAGTTATGGGTGAAATGTGCAAATATTTTAAAATAAGCAAGTGGTTATAAAATATTCATTGTTGTCGGGGAATATTCGTTTGGTCGTGGAATATTCTTGTTGTCGGGGAATATTCGTACGACGGCGCAGCTATTTGTGGGCCCCACAACGGAATAACTGTCGGATATAGAAAGCGACAGAAATAACCTTTTTATAAAATAACGGCGTAGTTGTTACCGTTAGTACTGTTGAAATACCCGGTGGTTAAAATACAGTAATACGCGGTGTTGTACAGTATTTTGAATTATTGATTCTTACGTGAGAAGGCACTTACTCAATTATTGTTACAGTAATTACTGTTTAATATTTTATATTATTGATTCAATAATTGCATAATATTTTATTGACTCAATAATTGTTGCATTGATATTTTATTGACTCAATAATTGTTACGTTGCTATTTTATATGATTAATTCAATAATGGCTATAGTTGATATTTTGTATTATTGATTCAATAATTGTCACTGCACAGTATTTCACATTATCAACTCAATAATTCATATTATTTGAATAATATTATTAGATAGCATTATTGACAATGTCTAAGGAAGTTCTGTCTAGGAGGGGTTATTTAATTGCGCGCCAGTAAGGAGAAGTCCTTATCGGAAGGCCCCCACTTTCCTGGGAACGACCTGGTTGTCAATATTGTAGTTCTATAATATATTTGTGAATAATTAATTATTGATTTATATGATAAGGAAATATTTATTTTGTGGATATAAAAAAAGGAATTAGTGCTGATGTATTTTTTATCAGTATTTTGATGGGAAAAATCATCCATTTATGAATTTCGGATAATTTATGTTTGAAATTTGGAAAAACTTCCTTCTACAAAGTTGTAGAGAATTAAATTTCCTATAAAAAGACATAGAGTTTGTATTTTTCTGACGAAGGGGCTATTTATTATGAATTATTGAAGTTTCAAAAAATAAATATTTTTTTAATGGATGGGCCCCACTTTTGTTGTTTTGTTGAAAAATTCTGAGCAGCCGGCGGCGGAATTTTTTTAAAAATAAAATATTATTTTATTCTAAAGTCTACTTTGGCATCCTAAGCTTTTCCTATAATCAAGGTGCTTAGGTTAGAATTGAAAATCACACCAGAATCAGAAGTTTTCTCTCTATAATATCGAGTGTATTTTTGTGAGTATTTTGATACTTTGAGTGTTAGTATTCAGTGCAAGTTTCCTTCAGCCTTATATCCGATATCCCAGTCAGAAATACTATCCTTTTGAGGTAAGGGATGTTATTTTCTTTCGTAAATGATGTTATTCTTTTCAATATCATTATACCAAAATATTGTCATGGATTTTATTATGAAATTCTTACTTTTTTCGTTGGGGTTACTATTCACGTATATGGCACTATTCACGTATACGACACTATTCACGAAAAAAACTAAATTTTCTTCTATTTGTCCAAATTGTCTGTTATGGTTACTATCTTTGATTGGATCTAAGTTTTGAGCTTTATTCTTGAATTTTGCTCCACAAAGTGTTATTATGGAGTATTCTTGAACTTGGATAAATTAGATTGCGAATCCTTAATCTTGTCCTTTATTTCACTGGATTTGTTATTTATATGGTTTTTCATCATCCTCAGTCCTAAGTGGTGGTATAACTGAATATCTTTGGCCTGTAGAGCAAAGATGAATGATTACCTGATGAATATCTTTGGCCGTAGTGCAAAGATGACAGGTGTTGAGATGAACATGACAACTGATGATACAAATGAATATCTTTGGCCTGTAGTGCAAAGATGAATATTTGATTTGAGATGTATATTAATTGATGTTACAGGGATAAAATATTGATGATGAACGGTTATTTCCGCTGCGAATATTGATCTAAAATTGGTTGTCCATTATATTTTATCTGATTTATTGAAGGCTAACGATAATTTATTTTTCATTATCTTAGTCATAATATTCTTTACTGGGCTAGTTGAGCTCACCCTTTTCATCTGTTGTCCTCTTCAGGAAATGAGAATATTGCGGGAACTAGTCGGGGACAGAGTGATGGTCCGAGTTAGAGAAGTAGTAGTCCTCACTATTTTTAATAAATAGTGTGATAATAATTGTAATGAGGACTTAGATTGAATATTAATATTTTCTACATATTTGTATTGACACTCACAGTTGTGTGGTCGTATTTTGCACGACCGTGTGATATAAAAGTTTGTATTTGAATTCTGTACCATATATTTGGCGACTCAGAATGGGTTGGGTTGACTGGACCTATTCTGGGGGCATCACAGTTGGTATCAGAGCTTAGGGATATGATCTCTGGCGGAGATCGGGGAATAGAACTAGGAGGGGTGAGACGAGTAAATCCTTCACTAGTATGTCCTACCTAAGCTTATGTGGTATTTAATTGGTCAGTCGGAGCATAGGGTTAATATATGATATGTTATTTGTTTAATTAACCCTTGTTTTATGGCAGTATTTGAGAATGGCAGCTGAGAATGTTAACAACAAAGTGAATGAGACCGTGGAGACACCTTTAATCACTAACTAGGAGAACGTGCAACAAGAAGGCAATGTTCATCCTGAAAACAACGTTGGTCAGACGATAAACGATGAGATGTTTAGAAGTTTTTTGCAGTTCATGCCAAACCAGACGAGGGAGACTCGTGTGCAAAATACAGGTGGAGATAATAACAACTCGCGGCTTGTCACTGCCAAGCAGTTCAAAGAATTGGGACCACCAGAGTTTCTGGGAAAGCCAGATCCAATCAAGGCGGAGACGTGGGTTAAACAAATTACCAAGATATTTGATGTCTTGGGATGCACGGAGGAACAGAAGGTTCCATTTGCCACGTTTATGTTCCGTGGAGAAGCAAATTACTGATGGGAGTCTGTGAAGCGTACCCAGCCTGCCGCACTCAAGATGTCTTGGGAAGCGTTCTAGAAACTGTTCAATGATAAGTACTTTCCTGAAAGTATTCGTCATATGAAGGAAGTAGAATTTATCAGACTCGAGCAAAACAATATGACGGTATTCCAGTACGAGGCTAAGTTCGCGGAGCTATCTAGGTTTGCACCTCATTTGGTGGAGAATGAGGAACGTATGACGCGGATGTTTCTAAGAGGTTTGAAACCCGAAATACGTCAATACCTCATTTCTCATAAATTTTCTGTATATTCGGATGTAGTGAACAGGGCCCAGTTGTTAGAACTAGATAATGATTATGTTCAACCAAGGGACAACAACCAAGGTCGTACCGGTGGCAGCAGTCATCGGAGCAATGACAACCAGCAAGGAGGAAAGTATGATAGAAACGGTAACCACTCCAGTGGTAATCGTGGCCATGATAGTAGGAAAAGCGAATCGGGAGGAGATTTCAAGAAGAGAAAATACAACAATGAGAACGTGAAGACGTCAACATCAACACCAGCATCAACTGTTTCTAGGGGAGGAGAACGACCACCGGTCGTATGCTATAAATGCGGGAAAGAGGGACACATCAGCCCAAACTGCCCACAAGAGTTCAAGGCATGCTATAACTGTGGAAAAGAAGGACATATAGCTCGTGATTGTCCTGTTGCGAAACCAAATCCAGCAGGGGTGGTGATTCCAAAGGCGTTTTTGGGGCAAGTCAAAGTCAGTGATTCCTGGAAGAGCGTTTGTCGTGACAGCCAAAAACGCGAGAAACCCACACGAGGTGATTACGGGTAAGCTGATCATAAACTCTTGCGAAGTTTACACCTTGTTAGATACCGGTGCTACCCATTCTTTTATTTCACCTGCTTGTGCTCAACGTTTGAACTTGACTTCTGATAAATTAGACTTTGACTTATCTGTTGAAACTCCGTTGGGAGAAACCTTTGTTACATCTACAGTTTACAAATCTTGCTTGATTCAGATTGGTACCCTTACCTTACCTGTTGATCTTATATCTTTGAAAATACTTGCATTTGACGTGATTTTAGGAGTTGACTGGTTAACCACTTACCATGCCAAAATTGATTATTTTCGTAAGGTTGTTAGTTTTCATATTCCTAATCAACCTGTTGTGCGAATTCAAACCACCAAACCACTAAAATCAGTCAATATCATTTCAAGTCACAAAGCTATTCGTTTATTGAAAAACGGATGTCAAGCTTTCTTAGCTCATGTCACTGATCTAAACCAGAATACATCAGATTTGAATGATATTTCCATTGTTAATGAGTTTCCTGATGTATTTCCCGAAGAACTTCCCCGTCTACCCCCAGAACGTGAAGTTGAATTCTTTATTGACCTTGAACCCGGTACAAAACCCATTTCTAAAACCCCATATCGAATGGCTCCTATTGAACTTCAGGAGTTAAAGGTCCAACTACAAGAGTTGTTAGACATCGGTTTTATTCGTCCTAGTACGTCTCCTTGGGGTGCTCCTATTTTATTCGTAAAGAAGAAAGACGGGAGTATGACTTTTGTATTGACTATCGGGAGTTGAACCATGTCACCATCAAGAATAGGTATCTGTTACCTCGTATTGATGACCTGTTCGACCAGTTGCAAGGAGCACAGTTCTTTTCAAAGATCGATCTTCGTTCTGGATATCATCAGCTGAAGATTACAACTGAGGATATTCCGAAGACTGCTTTTAGAACTCGGTACGGGCATTATGAGTTCTTAGTCATGTCTTTTGGATTGACTAATGCTCCTGCTGCTTTCATGGATATGATGAACCGTGTATTCAAGGAATATTTGGATCAGTTCGTTGTTGTCTTTATTGATGACATCCTCATTTATTCTAAAAGCCGTGAAGATCATGAGCACCACTTGAAGTTGGTACTTCAAAAGCTTCGTGAGAACAAGCTATATGCCAAGCTGAAGAAATGCGAGTTTTGGCTTGAGGAAGTAGCATTCCTTGGGCATGTGGTATCGAAACGTGGAGTATCTGTTGACCCGGCGAAAATTGAAGCAATACAAAACTGGGAGCAACCTAAGTCGGTGACCGAAGTACGAAGCTTTCTGGGCTTAGCTGGTTATTACCGGAGGTTCATAGAGGGATTTTCTCGAATCGCTACTCCATTAACTCAGTTGACTCGGAAAGATACAAAATTCGTTTGGAGCGAGGAATGCGAGAAGAGCTTCCAAGAGCTCATGAGAAGACTTATCTCGGCACCTGTTCTGACAATACCATCTGGTTCAGATGGATTTGTTATTTACAGCGATGCTTCGGGCAAAGGGATAGGATGTGTTCTCATGCAACATGGGAAAGTCATAGCCTATGCCTCGCGACAACTCAAAGAATATGAGAGGAATTATCCTACTCATACTCTAGAGTTGGCAGCTGTCGTTTTTGCATTGAAGATCTGGAGACATTACTTGTACGGAGAGAAAGTGGAGATCTATACAGATCATAAGAGCCTTAAATATTTCTTCACTCAGAAGGAACTCAACATGCGGCAACGACGTTGGCTTGAGCTGTTGAAATATTACGATCATACCATCCAATACCATCCTGGAAAAGCGAACGCGGTAGCTGACGCGTTGAGTAGAAGATCATATGTGGGAACGAGTGCGATGATGTCAAGTATACGCGTAGAACCAGCTTTGATTGATAAAGTTAAAGCTGCTCAAGCTACGGATGCGGAGCTAATGGACATTAAGAAGAAAGTGCAAGAAGGTGCCATTCCAGAAGCAAGAATCGATGAAGAGGGAATACTTCTAGTCAACTCCAGACTTTGTGTCCCTAACGATTCTGACTTGAAGCATAGAATCATGATGGAGGCACACAACACACCATTCGCAATCCATCCTGGGAGTACCAAAATATATCGTGATCTTCAAAATACATTTTGGTGGAGCAATATGAAGAGAGAGATAGCAGAGTTTATTTCGAGATGTTTGACTTGTCAACGTGTAAAGGCGGAGCATCAAGTACCGAAGGGTCCATTGCAACCACTGGAGATTCTAAAATGAAAGTGGGAGCATATTACGATGGATTTCGTTAAGGGTCTTCCCAAGGTTTCTCAAGGCATAGATGCAATTTGGGTTATTGTTGATAGGTTAACCAAGTCTGCTCATTTATTGCCGATACGAGAGACTTATTTCCTTGAACGTCTTGCTCATATGTACGTGAATGAGATTAGTGAGATTGCATGACATGCCAGTATCCATAGTTTCGGATCGTGAACCCAAATTTACTTCACGATTTTGGATCAGTTTGCAGAAAGCTATGGGCACGGATTTACGATTCAGTTCGGCTTATCATCCTCAAACAGACGGACAATCAGAAAGGACTATTCAAACTCTTGAAGATCTATTGAGACTCTGTGTTCTAGACTTCAAAGGGAGTTGGGATAAGTACTTACCATTGGTGGAATTCTCCTACAACAACAGTTATCAGGCAAGTATAGGCGTAGCTCCATTCGAAGCGTTGTATGAGAGAAAGTGTCATTCTCCAGTATGTTGGAACGAGGTGGGTGAAACAACATTGTTGGGACCGGAGTTAGTACGTATGACTACAGAAAAGATCCAAATGATCCGACAACGGATACAAACCGCACAAGATCGACAAAAGAGTTATGCGGATCTTCATCGAAAGGACGTGGAATTTAATGTTGGGGACCATGTGTTATTACGTGTTGCTCCGTGAAAAGGAGTTACGAGGTTTGGCAAGAGAGGAAAGCTCAATCCAAGATTCATTGGTCCATTTGAGATTCTTGACCGAGTAGGAAATGTGGCTTATAGACTCGCTTTACCTCCAAGCATGTCTCGTGTTCATAACGTATTTCACATATCCGTGTTACGTAAATATGTGAAGGATCCAAACCACATTATTAAGTTAGAACCAGACGAGATAGCTGAAGATTTAACGTACGAGGAGGTACCTGTCAAGATCTTGGATAGGAAGGAGCATGTCCTACGCTCGAAAATTATACCTCAAGTTAAAGTTTTGTGGAGAAACCATGCTATTGAGGAAATGACCTGGGAGTTGGAATCAAAAATAAAAGCGAGGTATCCTCACCTTTTCGACATACCAGGTACGTACGTCAATTTCGAGGATGAAATTTCATTAGGAGGGAGGTTGTAAGACCCCAACTTTTATGAATAAAGATTTAATTTTCTTTATATATTATTTCGAAATAGTAAGGTGTTGTTTTGATAAATGTGAAAAGTTATGGGTGAAATATGCAAATATTTTAAAATAAGCAAGTGGTTATAAAATATTCATTGTTGTCGGGGAATATTCGTTTGGTCGTGGAATATTCTTGTTGTCGGGGAATATTCGTACGACGGCGCAGCTATTTGTGGGCCCCACAACAGAATAAATGTCGGATATAAAAAGCGACAGAAATAACCTTTTTATAAAATAACGACGTAGTTGTTACCGTTAGTACTTTTGAAATACCCGGTGGTTAAAATACAGTAATACGCGGTGTTGCACAGTAGCACACTGTATTGCACAGTATTTTGAATTATTGATTCTTACGTGAGAAGGCACTTACTCAATTATTGTTACAGTAATTACTGTTCAATATTTTATATTATTGATTCAATAATTGTATAATATTTTATTGACTCAATAATTGTTACATTGATATTTTATTGACTCAATAATTGCTACGTTGCTATTTTATATGATTAATTCAATAATGGCTACAGTTGATATTTTGTATTATTGATTCAATAATTGTCACTGCATAGTATTTCACATTATCAACTCAATAATTTATATTATTTGAATAATATTATTAGATAGCATTATTGACAATGTCTAAGGAAGTTCTGTCTAGGAGGGGTTATTTAATTGCGAGCCAGTAAGGAGAAGTCCTTATCGGAAGGCCCCCTCTTTCCTGGGAACGACCTGGTTGTCAATATTGTAGTTCTATAATATTATTTATGAATAATTAATTATTGATTTATATGATAAGAAAATATTTATTTTGTGAATATAAAAGAAGGAATTAGTGCTGATGTATTTTTTATCAGTATTTTGATGGAAAAAATCATCCATTTATGAATTTCGGATAATTTATGTTTGAAATTTGGAAAAACTTCCTTCTACAAAGTTGTAGAGGATTAAATTTCCTATAGAAAGACATAGAGTTTGTATTTTTCTGACGAAGGGGCTATTTATTGTGAATTATTGAAGTTTCGGAAAATAAATATTTTTTTAATGGGTGGGCCCCACTTTTGTTGTTTTGTTGAAAAATTCTGAGCAGCCGGCGGCGGAATTTTTTAAAAAATAAATATTATTTTATTCTAAAGTCTACTTTGGCATCCTAAGCTTTTCCTATAAATAGGGTGCTTAGGTTAGAATTGAAAATCACACCAGAATCAGAAGTTTTCTCTCTCTATAATATCGAGTGTATTTTTGTGAGTATTTTGATACTTTGAGTGTTAGTATTCAGTGCAAGTTTCCTTCAGCCTTATATCCGATGTCCCAGTTAGAAGTACTATCCTTTTGAGGTAAGGGATGTTATTTTCTTTCGTAAATGATGTTATTCTTTTCAATATCATTATACCAAAATATTGTCATGAATTTTATTATGAAATTCTTTCTTTTTCCGTCGGGGTTATTATTCACGTATATGGCACTATTCACGTATACGACACTATTCACGAAAAAACTAAATTTTCTTCTATTTGTCCAAATTATCTGTTATGGTTACTATCTTTGATTGGATCTAAGTTTTGAGCTTTATTCTTGAATTTTGCTCCACAAAGTGTTATTATGGAGTATTCTTGAACTTGGATAAATTAGATTGCGAATCCTTAATCTTATCCTTTATTTCACTAGGATTTGTTATTTATATGATTTTTCATCATCCTCAGTCCTAAGTGGTGGTATAACTGAATATCTTTGGCCTGTAGAGCAAAGATGAATGATTACCTGATGAATATCTTTGGCTGTAGTGCAAAGATGACAGGTGTTGAGATGAACATGACAACTGATGATACAAATGAATATCTTTGGCCTGTAGTGCAAAGATGAATATTTGATTTGAGATGTATATTGATTGATGTTACAGGGATAAAATATTGATGATGAACGGTTATTTCCGCTGCGAATATTGATCTAAAATTGGTTGTCCATTATATTTTATCTGATTTATTGAAGGCTAACGATAATTTATTTTTCATTATCTTAGTCATAATATTCTTTACTAGGCTAGTTGAGCTCACCCTTTTCATATGTTGTCCTCTTCAGGAAATGAAAATGTTGCGGGAACTAGTCGGGGGACAGAGTGATGGTCCGAGTTAGAGCAGTAGAAGTCCTCACTATTTTTAATAAATAGTGTGATAATAATTGTAATGAGGACTTAGTTTGAATATTAATATTTTTTACATATTTGTATTGACACTCACAGTTGTGTGGTCGTATTTTGCACGACCGTGTGATATAGAAGTTTGTATTTGAATTCTGTACCATGTATTTGGCGACTCAGAATGGGTTGGGTTGACTGGACCTATTCTGGGGGCGTCACATTCCTCCTCCCCAAGGTATTCTTGGCACGAAGCACATTGTCGTTGAAGTGCATCTGCTTCCTTCTTCATTTTGGGCCAATAATACCCTTGGCGCTGCAACCTGCGATACAAACCAATGTCTGCCAATCCGCAATTCTCGTTATGCACTTGATGCAAAACTTTATTCGCTTCTTGTCTCCCCAAGCATCGTGTCAATACACCATCTACTTCTTTATGATACAAGACTCCCTTGATAATGCTATATTTCTGAAGCTCCACTGGTGATATTTTTCCATCTTTTGTTCGCAATTGATGGGAGAAGTCATGTCTCCAATCATCTATCATGTCTTTGGGGAACAAGTCTAGCACCGTGGTTGGGAGGGTTCTCTTCATTACCCTCACATCCAAGTCTTCTCCTTGGATAAACACTCGAGATGCTGATAGTAGTGTGCATACAAGCCAATCATGTATGATGATAAAGCACATACTTTGTAAACAATCTTATTTATTTATTAATAAAATATTCATTTATTAAAGGCATTTAATTATCTACATGGTGCTGTTTTTATAATATGTAAATAACCCGTAGTTTTAAGCAATGCTTTTAGAATCATGATGATGATCATGCTAATGAGATCAAAATTCTTAGAAAGCTCTAAAACTAAAATAGTTCCCAATCATGGGATTAGTAAAAAGAGGATTAGTAAATCCGGATAGATTGGTACATATGTTGCTTGCTCATTAGATGAGGATGATTGATCTCATGATCATTTGTGTGGAGACACTAAAGCAAGTATGTAGGTGCTTATTGGAGAATAAGTTCACTGAACGTGACTCGCTATGGAATACCTAATGGAGTTTTACTCGCATGTTAATAGGAATTCCTAATGTGATAGTAGTACAAGTGATCATTGGACTTGAGATCATCATAGTATCTTGTATGTAACAAATTATACTTTGACTTATTCCTTAAGGCCTTTTAAGGCATATATAGGGTATGCTTGGGTATAATGAGTTACATATGGAGATAATGTATGATCAGTAAAGAATCTACCACTTCTAGTAAAAGAGGAGATATGTCCTATGTGATTCGTTAAATGACAACCCAGGAATCCTTGGCCAAGGTAGAATGAAATTAGAAAGGAGTTTCTAATTTGCATTATTTGGTGTTGTGCATTTTCTAATCGAAATACATATAATTGAATAAAATAAGACTTGACAGTAAATCCATGTCTTACATTTAATTGGGACATTGTATGGTGGAAGGATTGAATTGTACGATAACTATTAACTCACAGATTCTTTTATGATTAATGTTGAAATCTATATTATCTGGAAAGTCGTTGATCGCTAGGGAGGCTTATCCCTATTGTAGAATAAATATTATTTATTTAAATAGATTATTAGTTTAATTTATTTATTTAAATAAGATTAGAACTATTCTAATTGATTTATTCACAACCGGTTTAATATGGAGAACCTAAAGGGTCACACCATAAAAGGAAGAATAATTATTTAAGAATGTAATAGCATAATCGTAATAATGCATTAAGTGTAATTAATTTAATCTATGGTGATAGAATAAATTAAATAGCTTAATGTTTATTATTTAATATTTTAAAAATATTAAATATAAATTAATAAGAGGAGTCTTATTAATATTATTACAATTATTATTATTTTAATTTCTAAAAGAGTTTAGTAATTAATTTAATATTAGTACTCTCATTTATTCCTAATAAGATTAGGAGACAAATTAATTAAATTAATTTAATTAATTTTTTCCAATGTGCTGGGAAGCCTAAATTAATTAAAGAAGTTTAATTAATTAAATAAAATTCCATGTCTAATAGGATTAGAAGGGTTGACCAATATCTATATAAAAGGAGTCTTATAATAGATATCAGTTGATGAAATTCCAGTTGTTGGAGAGTACTCCTTTTCTATAGAGGATAGAAAACTAAGCCAACCACCCTCCTTCTTGATAATTCTTCTTCCTTGGTGGATCACCTCTAGAGGCCAAACACTTGGGTGGCTAACGTTGATCAAAGGAAGGAATCTAACCCGGAAATTCAAGGAGATCACGAAGAACAAGGAGTTGAACTCGTACCTGTGGAAGCTTCGTTCTACAAGGGTATGATTTCATAACTTCTTATTTATCGTTTTAAATTAATAATTTGCATAAAGGATGATCCGAGTAATGGTTTTGTAGAAAATTTTAAACTCTGATATACCATGCTTCCTATAATTTTTGCAATTTGATTGCGTCACGATTTCGTACAAACCCAACAGATGTTACCGTTGCCAATGCGTTAGGTTGTTTATTTTGTCCTCTCGGCACATACTCAATCACCACCTTCTTGAAAGACTCCATCACCTTCTGTGCTACAGTTCGATATGGCGCCAAGATAGGTTCTTTCACTACGAATTAGCCTCTTATTTGTTGTACTATCAGATTTGCATCTCCCTTTACTTTGAGATGTTTGGCTCCCAACTCTTGAGCCGCCAACAATCTCAATATAAACGCCTCATATTCTGCTTCATTGTTCGTGCAAGGGAAGTCCAATTTGTATGACAAAGCCACTTTTTTCCCTTCTTTGGTGGTCAACACCACTCCTACTCTGCCTTTCACTTCTGCAGAAGATCCGTCGAAAGCCAAATTCCACTATTCTGGATCTTCGTCCATTAAGTCGATTGTTTCCACTTCTCCACCTGGAAGATCCTTAGTGGGAGGTTCATATTCTCTATTTGGAAATTGAGCTAGCAGGTCTGCCAGGGCTTAACATCAGATCGCCTTTGGTTTCACACATTTGAAGTCGTATTATGAAAGGATCATCATCCATCTAGCAAGTCTTCCTACTAATGCTGGCCTAGTCAGCAGATATCTGATCGGATCAGTTCTGGTTGCAATCTTTACTTCGTGCGCCAGAAAGTAATGTCCCATTTTCTGCGCAATGAATACCAATGCTAGACAATGCCTCTCCACCTATGAGTACCTAGTTTTCGGTCCTCTGATTATCCAGCTAATGTAATACACAGGTTTCTCTTCTCCATCCACCTCCTGCGTGATCAATCCGCCTATAGACTTCTTGGTAGATGTGATGTATAACTGCAATGGGATTCCTCTTTGCGGCACTACCATCGTTTATGCTGAAGCCAAAATTCTTTTTACCTTCTCAAAGGCATGTTGCTGGTCTTGCCCCCAGTCCCATTCTGCCTTTCTTTTTAGCAATTTGCCGAAAGGTTCTGTGACTTCTGTTAATACTGGCATGAATATCCTCATGTAAGAAACTTTCCCTAGAAAACTCTTCAACTATTTTTGCGTTTTTGGTGGGGGCATCTTTGTAATTGCTTTCGCCTTGCTCGGGTCTACCTCCAAACCTCTGTTGTGCACCATGAAGCCCAAGAATTTTCTAGCCGTCATTCCAAAGGTGCACTTCTTCGGATTCATCTTCAACTTATACCTTCGGTATCGCTCAAACACTTTCCTCAGGTCCTCCACATGGGTTGTTGCCTTCTTGGATTTCACTAATACGTCATCCATATAGTCCTCCACTATATCATGAATCATGTCATGAAATATAGCGTGCATTGCCCTTTGATAAGTCGCCCCCGCATTCTTCAACCTGAATGGCATTACTACAACTAGAAATTCCCAAACGGGGTACGAAAGGCCGTCAACTCTACATCTTCTATGGACATCTTTATTTGATTGTAACCCACAAACCCATCCATGAATGACATCATCTCGTGATTGGCCGTTGCATCTACCAAAGTGTCTATGTTGGGTAATGGGTACATGTCCTTCAGGCATGCCTTGTTCAAGTCTCTGAAATCCACACATATCCGTAACTGGCCATTTGATTTCTTCACTGGTACAATGCAGGATAGCCATATTGGATGTTGGATTGGCTTGATTAACCCTACTTCCAACAACTTTTTGATTTCCTCCTTTATTTGGGTTTTGACTTCGGGTGCATAGTTACGAGGTGCTTGCTTCACTGGTTTTATTCTCGAGCATATATTCAGATTGTGCTCTACCAGCTCCTTGTCAATCTCGGGCATCTCATCGTAGTTCCAAGCAAAGACACCCCTGTACTCTTGCAGTAATTTCACGAGCTCCTCCTTCTGGTTAGCATCCAGCTCTTTGTTAACATAAGTTGGCCTTGGCGTTCCTCCATTTGTTGCCAAATCAACTTCTTCTAATTCATTTTGTTGAGGTTTTGGCCTATCCTCAAAGCACTCTAGAGCTGATTTTACCTTCTGCTGCATAACTTCTCCTTCTTCATTACTGCTGGAGTGGGGAACACCTCCTGAGCCGTTGGGTTTGCATGCTCCATCGGGCTCTTCCCCCTTGCACTGTCATAAGCGAAACACCACCTTCCCATCGGGTTTAACAACCCTCTCCCATTTCGTCTTTTGGCTATCCTCTGATTTTGCTGTCCGTTTAGCATTTATTATATTTCTGGCATCTTCAGGGTCTGCTGGCCTTTTCTTTTCTCCTTTTCCTTCCTTCTCCAGGTCTACTACCACTGGCTTCTTGCTTTTGGAATCTCCTCCTTGTTCCGAGGTATTCTTCTTTTCTTTTCATACAAGCACGAACTTATCTTCCTGCACTTCCTCCCAGCTTGCTAGTCTTAAGGAATCAGGCCTTGCAATCTGGTTCTCTCCCTCTTCAGCGACATCGTCGAAGAAAGTTTCTTCGGTGATGTATGCCTCCTCCGGTTCAAAGGGATTCCTTGTTGCTGGTACCTTCACTTCTCTTCCTTTCCAGATAGCTTTCAAGCATTGATGAAAGACTGAGGGTAGCACTCCATAGTAATTTTTCCAGGCCCTTTCTAGCAAGACATGATATGCTGCATCCACCTCAACAACATTGAACATTATAGGTCCTCGAATCTTCCCAACTTGCATATCCACCTTGATGTGACCAAGGGTTATGGTACTTTGGTTGGCGAATCCTATAATGTTTATTTTTTCTTTCACAATCTTCTTCTTTGGCAGGCCTAACCGTTTAAACATGGTGTAGGGCATAATGTTTATAGACGCTCCGTTGTCGATGAACGCCCTTCGCACTTCTATGCCATTGACTACTGCTATCACATATAGCGGCCTATTGTGCGGATATCTTATCTCTCTATCAGCTTTAGAGAAAGATATCTTATTTTCTTCTTCTTCCACCGTCTTCACACATCCTTTGCTTACGGCCATGCATGTCTCTTGTGTCTCGGCAGCCTTAATGATTGCCTTGGTTGCTTCTATCCTTTCTTCCTTGGTCAATCCTATCTGATCGAAAAAATTTCTTAACTTGGCTCCGTTTATTAACGCCTTCACCTGCAGGCCTGGATCACATTCCTCCTTTTCTTCCATCATCATCTCCACTTTCGGGGTTGCACTATGGGTAACAGTGTTACATGTTTCTTTTCCTTTGTGGTTTGGAAGCGGCTTGTCATGCACGTTGCTTTCTTTTCCCAGTTCAATTTCTCTAGCTGCCAGCTTCTCATGGTATATCCTCCGTAGACTATAACAATCCATAGTGGAATCTCCCGCGTACTGGTGGTACACACAGAAGTCCGATCTTCTTTTCATCTCTTCCGTCACCACAAATCTAGGCCTTGGAGGTTTCACCACTCCGTGCTCGACCCATTATTCGTACAAGCCCCTAAATGCCTTCTCACTGCATGTGATAGCCTCTGAACCGGGCATTCTGGTATACTTGTCTCTAGGCTTTCCTTTATTTCTTTCAAAAATTTTCTCATGCTTCTTCCTCTTGCCCTTTTATGGTTTTGACTGAGAGTCAGCCAAAGCCACAATTGATGCCTTCTTGCCCCTCCATGTAACCATCGCATGGTTGGTGGGCAATGTCATGATTCCTCCCAAGTCTTGTGCAAAAGATGAGAGGGTCGCAAATGAATCACATGCCTTCGTAATGAGATGGGGCTTGAAGGAGTCCAAAGCACCATTGTTGCATATGCTGACCAAGTTCTTTTCCTCGATTGGCTCTGCACACTTCTATGCCTGGGCCCTGAATCTGTCCACATAATCCGACAGCTCCTCACTTGGCTTCTGCTTGAATTGCATCAGCTCTACAATGGTTACCTGTTTCTGCACATAGAAAAATTTCTTAAAAAATTGTAATTTTAGATCATCCCAATCATGGACTGATCCCTTCTCCCAATTGTAGTACCAACTGAAGGCACTATCCGTCAAAGTCTTGTTGAATTCCCTCATCAACAAGTTGTGGTTGTTTACTTCATCATACCCTAGCCACGGAGACATCGACTCCACGAACCTAGCAATATGCTCCCTGGCATTTCCTTTCTCCCCGTTGTATTTTGGAAAGTGTGGGGGATGCTCACTATACCCTGTTGGGTAAGGCTGCCTCCTAATGTGTGCTGGGTAAGGTGGAGTAAAGTCTAATTCCGATGGTCGGGATGTCTTCCTGCGAAGTTGATTAATCACGTCTACCATATCATCCTTCGTCACGTACTGGCTTGTAGCATGGACTCTCTGGGGCGTTATGATGTACTTCTGCATTGGCGGGGTGTACGTCAAAGAGATTGGCTGGTGTACACTTGCATCGTGCAACGCTTGTGCTGGTGGCAATTGTTGGCTCATTCGCTGGACATGGCTTGGGATGGTCGGCACATGCACTTGTGAAAATGTGGGGAAAGCAGTCGGGATGTTATTTGTCTGAGGTTGGCCTGCTTCCAATCCGAGTTGTGGCGCGTCACCATATTCTGGAGTTCCAAGTCGATGATTGGAACCGACTGATTCTTCGTTAATGGAGGAACAATCTAGTTCTCCTTGTTGTTGCTGCCGTTGTTGTTGTTTTCCCTTCCTGCTTCATCTTCCTGCAAACCGCCTAGGAACATGGCCTTGAAAGTAGGGATCTGCATCAACTTGTTGGCAGAAGTTCCCCATTTCCTCCTGCTTCCTCTGCATCTCTAGCATCATAGGCATCATCATCCCTTGTCCTTCCCGTGCTTCCTTCAATGCCTTGAGCATCTCCAGTTGCACGACATTTGTCTGCTCTCCGCTTGCATCCTCGCCTTGCCTTCCTACGCAGGTCTGCCTGACATTCGCTTGTTGTTGATTGGCCATGTATGGTGATGTTGAACTTCCTTCTGAAGCGTCCTCGATAATTGGTTGATCAAGATCCAAATTTGTGCCTTGGAAACCCTGATTTGCTTGCCATGGAACTGGATCCGGTGAAGTAATGCTATTTGTCGGTGAAGCTCTTCCCGTAATTCTCCCACTTCGAGTTGTGGGCATACCCTTCACGAATCTTGCACCTCCCCAGCAGAGTCGCCAATTTAAATGTGGGCAAGGAAATCGTACCTTGCTAGGGTTAGGGTTTCGTGTTGGCTGAGGAGGAGAGTAATCCATGAAGGGCACTGAATTGATTGATTGATTGAAGAGGGGAGAACGACAGGTGGGCGATTAGTCCAATGACGCGTGGCAGACCTCCTAGAATCCAGAAACCGTGTTAGGGTTATTGGGATTCCAAGAGCCTTTTTCTTGAGTCATTCCACTCCTAGAATCCGAAAACCTTGTTAGGGTTATTGGGATTCCAAGAGTCTTCTTGAGTGTTGAGAGAGAATGTCCAGGTCCTTCGATCTTCCAAGAGTCCAAGTCCTGCGTCTGAAGAGAGGTCCCTTTCCCAATGGAATGGAAGGGGGTATTTATAGGGTGTCAGGCACATGCTTTCAGGAAAATTTCAGAAATACCTTTTAATCATCAGAGTAATGCCCAGATCGTCCTGTCCTTCTAGCCACCAATCCAATCCCTCAATCAATTCTTAAAACGAGTTGCCTCCACGAGCCTTCTGCCTCGGGACCCGTGGAGGTTTCTCTCAGGTCTCGCCTATTTATTTCCGGCTTTTTCCTCTTCATTTAATTCGTGGAACCCTAATTGTGCATTTAATTCAATTAGGGAATGTGAACCCTAATTTGCACTTGGGCCCACAGAATTATTATTTTATTAATTATTATAATTATTCTTATCAGTAATATTTTGAACATATGTGATATGAATTTATAAACAGGTTAGTCAATTTAATTATTATAAGTTTACTAAGAATGAAAGCTAAGATGGACAGTGTTCAAAACCCTAATTTAGATTTTAAATAGGAATTTGAATATTAATAAAATTCTAATTGCATGTATTTCAGACTAATAAGTATGTGCAGTACGTGATTAATGTTAAATATTGATCATTTAATGTATAACATTAGAAACCCTAATATTAATTAGGAAACCCTAATAATTTGCAAATCTTAATTTTTATTTAGAAACCCTATTTTCCAATATGGAAACCCTAATATAATTTGAAAACCCTAATTTTTATTTAGAAACCTTAATTTTCTATTCTAAACCCTAATTAGAAAACCCTAAATCTAATTAGCGAAACCTAAGAATTAAAACCTAAGGGTTAAAACATAAGGGTTAGGTCAAATTACAAGTATGCCATTAAATTTATGTGCTAAATGACCAAAAAACCTTTATTTTTCTTTCTTTAATAAAGTGGAGTGCAAATCTTACCATAATCTTGTGTCTCATCAAATTAAGATTGCCCATGTGCTTGAAATCAACTAATAGCAGCCATCAAATGACACCTAGCACAGCCAAGTATAATGGATCAAAATATAAGATTTTAAAGAAAGAGTAAAGAATAAGAAAACCTAAACTTACTTTCTAACCATAGCCAAGTCTTCCTTTCTCCAAGCCCACAAAATTTAGAGAGAAACTTAGTCCAAAGATAAGCCAAGTCCATCCCATAAACTATCCAAGATCAGATCAGAGAGAGAATCAAAAATTTGTTCAAGAAGGTATAAATCCTAACCCTAGTCTAGATCTTGTATGCTTTAATAGATTTTATGTTTTTGTGTTTAAATATGTTCTATGTTATGTTATTTAGTGATCTGGGTTGTTAAATCATGGATCCATAACATTTAAATACATGAAAATGGAGATTTAAGAAAACTGCATGAACCCTAAAAAAAGTGGCCTGACAGTCAAATGTCAGGGCCTGTAGATCTAGATCTGTTAATGTTTAGATCTGTTAAGTGTATCCTTGTTGTAGTATGACATGAGTAGAGTAAACTGGAAGTGGAATCATGACCATAGCATGTTTAGATTTCAAGTTATTTATAGTCAAAACCTGTTAACCAGTCACGAAATAGTGGTCTGACAAGCTTTTGAATGGCTTAGATTTTGCATTTGTTATGATTGTTAGCTCATGTAAGTTTATCACGTTTATACCTTGACATATGTACTACAAATTCATGACATAAAAACACCTAAATAATAACCACGATCCAAGTTATTAATGGTCAAATATGGGTTGACCAAACTGAAAATTCAATTTTATGGAAATTCTAGAAAATTGAAGAACAAGTTCTGACAGGCTGTTTGACTAAGATAAATCTTGCATTTATGATGTTGTTAGGCTAAGCTAGTGTATCACTTTTGTAGCCTGACATGTCCACTACAAAAGTGTGACACTAGATCACTTAGATAACACATAAAATCAAAGTTATTAAAGCTCAAAGTAGGATGCTCATCATTGACTTCATTTTTGGAAATTCCAGAAATGAAGAACATCCTTGATAGGATGGTTTGACCACTTATAACTTCTTGATATGATGTAGTTAGACCCAGAAATTATTATAAACTTATAGTATTACATCAATACTACACCATTGATACACTCTTATGCCCAGAAACAAGATCAAATGAAACTTATTCATGGTCAAATTAGCCCCTATGGCATTGACCAAGAATGTTCATGGCTGAAGAACACCTATAGCCACAGTTTTTGTCACAATAAACCTTCAGCGACGGTTTTTAATAAAAATAAATTATATTAATTAAAATAAATGGAAAATAATTATTAAAAATTCATAATTAAGTTTTAAAAATTATTTTAAGTTATAAAAATTAACTTTTAATATTTTGACATTAATTTTATTAATATTTTAATTTATTTAAATATTAATGATAATAAAATTATTTAATAATTATATTAAATAAATTAGTAAAAAATTATTTCAA
The DNA here is from genome assembly GCA_020205555.1 of Panax stipuleanatus. NCBI lineage: Eukaryota > Viridiplantae > Streptophyta > Magnoliopsida > Apiales > Araliaceae > Panax > Panax stipuleanatus. Next base: position 92,640,650 of record CM035125.1, on the reverse strand, counting down.
ATGATATTAATGTTTTAAAAAATATTTTAAGTTATAATTAATAACTTTTAATATTTTGATATAAATTTCATTCATATCTTAATATTAATGATGATAAATTTATTTAATTATTGTACTAAATAAAATATTTAGAAATGATTTTAATATTTTAAAAATGATATTAAGGTATTAAAAATGATATTAAGTTATATTAAATAACTTTTAATATTTTGACATGAATTACATTAATATTTTAATATTAATGACAATTATTTAAAAATAATTTTAATATTTTAAAAATCATTTTAATGAGATATTATTGTTTTAAAAATGTTTTAAGTGATAATAAATAACTTTTAATATGTTGATATGGATTTTATTAATATTTTAAATTATTTAAATATTAATGATAATAAAATTATTTAGAAATTAAATCATTATAAATGATATTTATGTTTGAAAAATAATTATAAATGATAATAATTATTTAAAAATTATTAAGAGCTTCCGAAAAATATTATAAATGATAAGTAAATTATCTAAAATAATATTAAAGCTTTTAAATATAGTTTTATTGAAAATAAATTCGATAATTATCCGATAACGCAATCGGGGCATCCAATTGATACCGAAATCAAACTAGATTGAAATAATTTGACTTAATAACTGTTCTTCTATGTTCTAATGACTGTTATGAATATGTGACAATGTGTTTACGCTGTATAATGACTGTAAATAGCCGTATTATAAATTATGATGTATTATTCTAATTGAAAGAATAATCTAATGAATAATAGGTCTTTGTATTAAAGATTAAACTAAATTATGTAGCAGTAAGCAGCGATCAAGACAACTTTCTTAACTCTATTTTTATTAAGCAAGTATCCTAACCCTTGCATTTACTTTATGCAATGAATCTTATAAGCAAGTTTCTATACTCTTTTATTATGCAAATATTCTATATATAGCTTTTAATTCCTTGCAAGCCATTTCTTGAACAATATTCAATTTATTCATTGAATACCAGTATTTCATTATTGTCTTTATATGATTCATATATAATCCAAAATTGTTCTTTTCTTTGTAAGCTAAGTTTGGTTATGCAAGTGTCGTCACTTGTATAAATTATTGTATTTGAACAAGTTTTGATACATACTATTAAATTTCGGTATGTGTACATGGTTTAAAAGTTGTCTAAGCTATTTGACTCGGCTAGACATAGTTGTACATTGTGGGCCCAAGTGAAAATTAGGGTTCATATACCCTAATTGAATTAAATGCACAATTAGGGTCCACTGCCTTTTTAAATGTACGAATTAGGGTTCGCATGACCTAATTAAATGAAGACGGAAAAGCCAAAAATAAATAAGATACACCCGAGAGAAGCCTCCACGTGTTTCGAGGCAGAAGGCTCATGGAGGCGACTCGTTTTGGGAATTGATTGAGGGATTGGATTGGTGGCTAGAAGGACAGGACGATCTGGGCATTACTCTGGTGATTAAAGGGTATTTCTGGAATTTCCTTGAGGGCATATGCATGGCACCCGACCACTTTCCAGAAAACCCTATAAATACCCCTTCCATTCCATTTGGAAGGGGACCTCTCTCTTCAGACTCAAGACTTGGACATCCTCTCTGAACTAGAAGTATTCAAGAAGGCTCTTGGAATCCCAATGACCCTAACACGGTTTTTGAATTCTAGGAGTTCTGCCACGTATCATTGGAGTAATCGCTCACCTGTTCTTCTCCCCTCTTCAATCAATCAATCAATTTCGTGCTCTTCGTAAATTTCTCTCCTCCTCAGCCAACACAAACCCTAACCCTAGCAAGGTATGATTTCCTTGCCCACATTTAATTGGCGACTCTGCTGGGGAGGTGTAGAATTCGTGAAAGGTATGCCCACAACTCGAAGTGGTAGAGCTACAGGAAGAGCTTCACCGACAAATAGCATTACTTCACCTGATCCAGTTCCAAGGCAAGCAAATCAAGCTTTCCAAGGCGCAAATCTGGATCTTGATCTACCAATTATCGAAGACGCTTCGGAAGGAAGTTCAACATCACCATACATGGCCAATCAACAACAAACGAACGTCAGGCAGACCGGCATAGGAAGGCAAGGCGAGGATGCAAGCGGAGAGCAGACGAACGCTGTGTAATTGGAGATGCTTAAGGCGTTGAAGGAAGCACGAGAAGGACAAGGGATGATGATGGCTATGATGCTGGAGATGCAAAAGAAGCAAGAGGAGATGGGGAATTTTTTTCAGCAGTTGATGCAGATCCCCACTTTCAAGGCCATGTTCCCAAGCAATTCACAAGGGGAACAAGCAAGGGTGGAGGACAGCAGCAACGACAACAACAACAAAGAGCATCAGGTTGTACTTCCACTGACGGTAAATTAGTCAATTCCAATTATCAACTTGGAACCCCAACACAGTGGTGACGTGCTACAACCTAGACTGAAAGCAAGCCAACCTCAGGCAAACATCATCCCAACTGCTCTCCCTATATTTTAACAAGTTTAAATGCCAACCATCCCGAGCCACATCCAACGAACAAGCCAACCAGTACAACCAATGCAAGCTTTGCACGATGCAAGTGTGCATCAGCCGATCTCTTTGCCGTACAGCCCGCCAATGCAGCAAAACATCACAACACCACAAAGAGTTCATGCCACGAGCCAGTATGTGACAAAGGATGATATGATAGATGTGATCAATCAAATTCGCAGGCAGACATCCCGACCTTCAGAGTTAGACTTTACTCCACCTTACCCGGCATATATTCGGAGACTTCCCTACCTGGTAAGGTATATTGAGCATCCCCCGCAATTTCCAAAATACAATGGCGAGAAGGGAAATGCTAGGGAACATATTGCCAGGTTCGTGGAGTCGATGTCTCCGTGGCTAGGATATGATGAAGTAAACAACCACAACTTGTTGATGAGGGAATTCAACAAGACCTTGACGGATAGTGCCTTCAGTTGGTACCATAATTTGGAGAATGAATCAATTCATGATTGGGATGATCTAAAATTGCAATTTTTTAAGAAGTTTTTCTATGTGCAGAAACAAGTAACCATTGTAGAGCTGATGCGATTCAAGCAGAAGCCGAACGAGGAGCTGTCGGATTACGTGGACAGATTCTGGGCCCAAGCACGGAAGTGTACAGAGCCAATCGAGGAAAAAAACTTGGTCAGCATATGCAACAATGGTGCCTTAGATGCCTTCAAGCCCCATCTTATTACAAAGGCATGTGACTCATTTGCGACCCTCTCATCCTTTGCACAAGACTTGGGAGGAATCATGACAGTTCCCACCAGCCATGCGACGATTACGTGGAGGGGTAAGAGGACAACAACTATGGCTTTGGCCGACTCTCAGTCAAAACCACAAGGGGGCAAGAGGGAGAAGAACGAGAGAAATTTTGATCGGAGTAGAGGAAAGCCCAGGGACAAGTATAACAGAATGCCAGTTCCGGAGGCTATCACATGCAGTGAGAAGGCATTCAGGGGCCTGTACGAACAATGGGTCGAGCATGGAGTGGTGAAACCTCCAAGACCCCGGTTGGTTGTGACAGAATAGATGAAAAGAAGACCGAACTTCTGTGTATACCACCAATACGCAGGACATTCTACTATGGACTGTTACAGTCTGCTGAGCATATACCATAAGAAGCTGTCGGCCGGAGAGATTGAACTAGGAAAAGAAACGTGCAATACTATCATCCATGGTGTAGTCCCAGAAGTCAATATGATGGACAACCCAAATACTGGCTCTACCATCGAAAAAACTCTAAACTATAGATACAAGAATTAATGAATTAAAAAATCCACCCAAGATGGTGGTCCACCGAAAATGGTGGTTGAAGTCCTCAGCAGTATCCCTTGCCAAGAAATTGGAGGACCAAGGGAGGAGGCACTAGAATTGATGAAAAAAAAATCCACCCAAGATGGTGGTCAAGTCCTTGTAAAATACACTTGCCAAGAAATTGGATGACCCAATTGACGAGGCACCCGATTTCAAGTTCTCGTAGATCACACTTTCCAAGAAATTGGACGACCCAAGTAACGAGGCACACGAGTGTTACACTTTATTATCAAAAGTGAATGATGCACCAGACTATAAGTCCTTAGACCCAAAAAGTTATACTTTTAACTTCAAAAGTAATCAAGGCACCTAACTATAAGTCCTCGGAAGTTACACTTTCAACTCTAAAAGTGACTGAGGCACCTGAGTATAAGCCCTCAACCCCGGAAAAGTTACACTTTATCTCTAAAAGTGGCGAACGTTATGCTTTCTCCGACAAAAGTAAGATTGATTGTTTGAAACATTATGCTTTTCGTTAAAAGTAGTCTGATTATCAATAAATTGTCAAACTTTCACTTATACTTGAATGTGTTTTCTGATTTCTTAAAAAAAGAGTATAGATTCAAGTGTTGGTTTACGAAAAATATATATATACATATTTTTTGATAAAATTCATGTTTACCTGTTCATAATGCCTATTGTTGTCTTGGAGTATTAATTTGAATAACTTGAGATTCAATGATAAATATTGAGTTTTAAGGAATCATTCAAATTAAAGGCAATCAACAAGGTTAAAGAAACTCTACTTTGATAAATGAAATGTGTAAATGAGTTTCTGATACAGAAAAAGAAAAAAAACTACAAAAGTTTATGATCTAAAGGCCATAACATGTCGGTCTGAAGGGGGGCATAGCTAAAGCCTCAAGTCAACAATGGTGGTATCCCGAGCCTTATTATTTCAGGTTATCAGTTCCTTAAGGTCTGGGGCAGATGTCTTAATTTCTCAAAGCTTGGTCTTCAATTTATCCATGGCATCTTGAAGCTCCTGAAGTTCGACATAAAGTAAGTCATTCTCAAAATGACGTGAAGTGACCTCCGAACAAAGTGCAACAACATGATAACTGGAAGTAAAGAGATCCAGCCTAGCACGGAAGGAAGACATGTCAAGGCCCAAAGAGGATCGAGAAGTCATCAATCTCACAACTAAACCTATCTAAGTCCTCTGCTCACAAATAATAGAGAGAGACTGTGCATTTTGAGAATAAGGCTCACAAGACGATCTACCAAAAAGGTCTGGAGGAGGGCTCTATGAATATGTATCTGACCCAGTATTTATGCGAACCAAGATAGGAGGCGTCCAAGATTCACCTGAAAAGAAGAAGAATGAAAAAATGAAGGAAGAGGCTAAAGTTCCCTAGGGTTCGGCCCCTAAGGTTTGAACACCTAGGGAGGCTCTCCCCTCTTACCTTTGACTTCTTCTCGCTAGTTGATCAAGTTCCCAAAATGAAGCCCCCCAGGATTTGCCTTCTCAGAGTTCGGCCACCTAGGGGAAAGATCTTCTTCATCTTTTGTTCACCTCGATTTGAAGCACGCTCACTTGATGCCATCTCGAGTGCTCCGAGTGGCTCCTTGATTTTGAAGAAGAGAGAAATTTTAAGAAAAAGTAATATTTGGAAGGATTAGATAGAAGATTTTTCATGATGTCCAAGAGAGCTCCTCTAGGGCTCACCCTCCTAGGGTTCGCCCCCCTTAAAGTTTCCCTCTCCTAGGACTTTCGTCTTCGAGACTTGCAAAATCGAGCTCTGCGAATTGTTTAGAAACTTGAAGCAAAACTTAAACACTTAAAATATTTTGCACGATCGTCCCACCAAAGGCGTGACTCATGTGCAGCGGGCAAAGGTGAGTAACTTACTAGTAGATGGCATAGACATTCTCCAGAGTAGGGATGAATGCCACCTCAGGAACTGACGAATGTGCATGTAGAGGAGCACCAAAGTGAAATCAATATAGTAAGAGCATCACGGTCCTGATTGGATGCGAATATCCCTGCATAGATGAATGCAACGAAAAATGTCAGCCCTCTCCAGTATATCCACATAATCAAAAAATTTTGAGGATCTCGTCGATCCAATGCTGCCATCCTTGAATGCGATCGGATGAATCGGACAAGAAGCGAAGGGAACTAAAAGGGTACTCTTGTTTCTCTATGCATATGCGGGGAATGCGAACGAAATAGTGGAAGTCATCCCAACCTCCGCAAGCCGTAGCATATAGAAACAAACCTTCTTTCTCTGGCGAAGTAAAAGGCGTACGGTCATAAGTCTGGACTTGTTCCTAGAAGATGTCGGAAGGTCAAAAGAGGGGAGCCCTTCCCCAATCATTGAGGAACGGGGCCTTATTGGCAGTTTCAAAGTTTGCAGAACGTTTAGTGGAGAGGGCCTGCAAGCAAAGAAAAATTCAGCATAAGGGTTCTAAAAAGCAAGGAAAGGATGGCAAGGAAAGCATTAAGACTTAAGTGCTTACCATGACAAATAAGAAAGTCTGAGATTTAAGCCTAAGGACACCTGAAAAGGAGAAAAAATAAATAAGTAAGCTAAAGACGAAAAAATTATCCCAGGATCGGCCCCCTAGGGATTGACCCCTTAGGATTCAGCCCGGCTACCTAGGGTGGTCCAACGGCAAGGTCCTGCTTCTTCGTGGTTCGTTGTTTGGTCATCAGAGCAAAGCACAACTTCAAGTTCTCAAAAGCATCGATCTTTCTTTATTATCCGAGGGAAAAACCAAGATATAATCAAGGTAATGGGGCTCAGAAGACAAAAGAAAGATTGGAAGTACCTGAAAGGAGCAAGAAGAACACACAAACAAAAGAAGAAGTCATTCGGAAAAAAAAAATATTCGGCCCCTATAGGGTTCGGCCTCTCCATAGGGTTCGACCCCCTATAGGGTTCGGCTGCCTAGGGGGGATTTTCTCCTTTATACCTTTGAGGTCCTCTTGCTTCACAAATCAACTGCTTAGAACGAATGCACCTTCGCCGCGAAAATTATAGTATGTCTTTGATAAAATCGGAGGGAAAAAACTAAGATATGATCAAGGTGATGGGGCTTGGAAAACAAAGAAATACTACAATTACCTGAAATATATATATATATATATATATATATATATATAGATGAAGCAATCATCAATAAGTGCTTCTTATTTCAAAATCAGAGTCAATCTTCATATATTATAAAGAAAGAGAAATAAATATAAGGTTCCATGATGGGACTGACTTCGAGGAATCTTGTATGCGCATGGATGGTAGTGAAATAGTTTGGCATGCTCGGAGAAACAAAAGTCTTTCTTCACGTCAATTGACTAAACCTCTACCGGGAGCCTTGTTACGGGATCACCTGGTTGCAATCTCTCAATTAGCTAGAGATCAGGAACATCCAGATGCAGTGATTCCTCTGCAACCACTTGAATTACATAATTGTTCTTCGCAGAAACAATCTCTTTCCTTGATGTACAGTCTCCTTCATGACGAAATCGAGTCCTTCTACAAGTAGGTTACTGCAAAGAATTTGATTAAGAAGCCTTGCGTTAGTTGGGCTGTCAAAACGTTTCTCCAAGTCTTATGGGCTCGGGTGGGAGGAGTGTTAATTGGGCTCGTGTTACAAGGTCTCTACATGCAAGCAAACAACAAATATATGGATGAGTCAAATATGCAAGCAAATTTCGTTGATACATGCAGCAAGCAAATAGCACCTAGCCTAAACACACACAGACACACACACACACACACACACACACACACACACACACACACACACATATATATATATATATATATTATAGAAAAGGAGGGTACTTGTATCCATATCACAGGCTGTTTATCAAAAAGGAGGGCACCTATATATATATATATATATATATATATATATATATATATATATAGAGGGTTCTAATTCGTGGCAACCGGTTGCCACGAACACTGTTCAGCAACCAACTTTTGTACCGTTGATCTGCAAGAGCAACGGCTGAGATCAAAAAAATTTCTCTCCTGCCGCAACAGTCTCATGTGGCAACACTACAGGACAAAAATCGGTTGGCGAATTTACTGTTATGCCCTCTCCTCATATATATGTATTAGCTTATTACTGTTATGCCCATTGCCTTATACATTATTATTATTATTATTATTGTTATTATTATTGTTATTATAATTAATATTATTATTGTTATTATAATTATAATAATAATATGAATTAGTATTATTAGTATTAGTATTACTAATAATTATAATATTATATACTAATACTAATAATTATAATAATTATTATAATTATACTAATACTAATAATACTAATAATTAGTATTATTAGTATTAGTATTATTTTTGTCATTATAGTAATTATTATAATTATAATTATAATTATTATTGTTATTATTATTGTTATTATAATAATTATTATTATTATAATTAATATTATTAATATTATTATTGTTATTATAATTACTATTATTATTATTGTTATAATAACAATAATAATAATAATAACAATAATAATAATAATAATAATAATAATAATAATAATAATGTATAAGACAATGGGCATAACAGTAATAAGCTAATACATATATATGAGGGGAGGGCATAACAGTAAATTCGTCAACCGGTTTTTGTCCTGTAGTGTTGCCACATGAGGCTGTTGCGGCAGGGGAGAAAATTTTTTGATCTCAGCCGTTGCTCTTGCAGATCAACGGTACAAAAGTTGGTTGCTGAACAGTGTCCGTGGCAACCGGTTGCCACGGATTAGAACCCATATATATATATATATAGGACATAAAGAATCAATATAGAAAAAGGAGGGCACCTAGTCTGTTTGTGATTTGCAAAGCAATTTCCAAGCTCGTGGCAAGAATATGAGATGAAGAATCAATGATATTCGGAATAAATTAATGACTACTATATTGGGACATCTCATCAATTAAAGTATTTACCCGATGAATCTACTAAACGAAAAGTACGAAGGTATAAGCAGACAAGTTCTTGCTGTTTATCAACAGTTTACTCTACAGGGAACGTAACAGGCTTGGATGTGAAGAGGTTGTGCCACGAAGAAGGAAAAAGATTACAAGTAGAGAGAAAATTACACCCAACAATAAAAAGCTTGCGACAATTGTAGGTGTTCTTGAAGGAAGGCAATTATACCGTGGCCCGCATTCGTAATTTGAGGAACATTTGTTCCATTTATATAGATTGTTTTTCCAACAATATTCGGGGGATTCTAAAAGGATATGGACTCTCAGACTTGGTCCCAATTACAAGAATTAATAAGGAATTCATTCAAAACTATAATTTGATCTAATTTTTGGAAAGGAGCAATTACCGGTTGGAGAAACTTGAAAAGCTTAAATGCGTTAAACAAAATTATATGATTACCATGCGGACACAAAGAGGAAGGAATATGCATGCATTCTTAAAGGATATGCATTCCTTTTTTTTCCTTGCAGAATGCTTATACAAGTGGGGTCCCTATATTAACATTCTTTTCCACCATCAAGTTGGATTCTTCTTACTAAAATCAAAGTATTCATTGCCTTTGACTCACGGCGTAAGGAGGACTCGGGAGTGACTCACGGCGTAAGGCGTATGGGTCCCTTCTTGTTGTAAATAAGAAATACACCCAAATAGTGGATGCAACAAAAATCCCTAGCTACTGCAATTCGGATGGTCGGAATAGTGGATTCATGTTTTATGGCTATGATGCAAGACCCTAAATTTTATGAATAAAGATTTAATTTTCTTTATATATTATTTCAAAATAATAAGGTGTTGATTGGATAAATATGAAAAGTTATGGGTGAAATGTGCAAATATTTTAAAATGAGCAAGTGGTTATAAAATATTCATTGTTGTCGGGAAATATTCGTTTGGTCGTGGAATATTCTTGTTGTCGGGAAATATTCGTACGACGGCGCAGCTAATTGTGGGCCCCACAACGGAATAATTGTCGGATATAGAAAGCGACAGAAATAACCTTTTTATAAAATAACGGCGTAGTTGTTACCGTTAGTACTGTTGAAATACCCGGTGGTTAAAATACAGTAATACGCGGTGTTGCACAGTAGCACACGGTATTGCACAGTATTTCGAATTATTGATTCTTACGAAAGAAGACACTTACTCAATTATTGTTACAGTAATTACTGTTCAATATTTTATATTATTGATTCAATAATTGTATGATATTTTATCGGTTCAATAATTGCTACGTACGTTGATATTTTATATTAATAATTGCTACGTTGCTATGATTGATTCAATAATTGTCACTGCACAATATTTCACATTATCAACTCAATAATTCATATTATTTGAATAATATTATTACATAGCATTATTGACAATGTCTAAGGAAGTTCTGTCTAGGAGGGATTATTTAATTGCGCGCCAGTAAGGAGAAGTCCTTATCGGAAGGCCCCCTCTTTCTTGGGAACGACCTGGATGTCAATATTGTAGTTCTGTAATATTATTTGTGAATAATTAATTATTAATTTATATGATAAGGAAATATTTATTTTGTGGATATAAAAGAAGGAATTAGTGCTGATGTGTTTTTATCAGTATTTTGGTGTGGAAAATCATCCGTTTGTGGATTTCGGATAATTTATGTTTGGAATTTGGAAAAACTTCCCTCTACAAAGTTGTAGAGAATTAATTTTCCTATAGAAAGACATAGAATTTATATTTTTCTGATAAAAGGGCTATTTATTATGAATTATTAAAGTTTCAAAAAATAATTTTTTTTTTATAAAATGGTGGGCCCCACTTTTGGTTAGTGAAGGCTGATGGCTTTAGGGTCATGAGGCGGCTGGAATTTTTTTTTAAAAAAAATATTATTTTATTAATTTAGTCTACTTTGGCATCTTAAGATTTTTCTATAAATAGGGTGCTTAGGTTAGAATTGAAAATCACACCAGAATCAGAAGTTTTCCCTTTCTATAATATCGAGCGTATTTTTGTGAGTATTTTGATACTTTGAGTATTATATTCAGTGCAAGTTTTTTTCAGTATTATATCCGATATTCCAGTCAGAAATACTATTCTTTTGAGGTAAGGGATGTTATTTTCTTTCGTAAATGATATTATTCTTTTCAATATCATTATACCAAAATATTGTCATGGATTTTATTATGAAATTCTTACTTTTTCCGTCGGGGTTACTATTCACGTATACGGCACTATTCACGTATATGACACTATTCACGAAAAAATTAAAATTTCTTCTGTTTGTCCAAATTGTCTGTTATAGTTACTATCTTTGATTGGATCTAGGTTTTGAGCTTCATTCTTGAATTTTGCTCCACAAAGTATTATTATAGAATATTCTTGAACTTGAATAAACTAATATACGAATACTTAATCTTATTATTTATTTTACTGAATTCGTTATTTATATTATTTTTCATCATCCTCAGTCCTAAATAGTGATATAACTGAATATCTTTGACCTGTAGAGCAAAGATGAATGATTACCTGATGAATATCTTTGGCCGTAGTGCAAAGATGATAGGTGTTGAGATGAACATGACCACTGGTGATACAAATGAATATCTTTGGCCTGTAGTGCAAAGATGAATATTTGATTTGAGATGTATATTGATTGATGTTACAGGGATAAAATATTGATGATGGACTTTTAAATCATAGAAGATAGTAGACTTTATTCTCTACTTAACTCTTCTAATGAATTGTTATTTTCGCTGCGAATATTGATCTAAAACTTGTTGTCCATAATATTTTATCTAAAATGTTGAAGACTAACGATAATTTATTTTTCATTACCTTAGTCATAATATTCTTTACTGGGCTAGTTGAGCTCACCCTTTTCATCTATTGTTCTCTTTAGGAAATGAAAATATTACAGGATCTAGTCGGGGGACAGAGTGATGGTCCGAGTTAGAGCAGTAGTAGTCCTCACTATTTTTAATAAATAGTGTGATAATAATAGTAATGAGGACTTAGTTTGAATATTAATATTTTTTACATATTTGTATTGACACTCACAGTTGTGTGGTCGTATTTTGCACGACCGTGTGATATAAAATTTATATTTGAAATCTGTACCATGTATTTGACGACTCAGAATGGGTTGGGTTGACTGGACCTATTCTGGGGGGCATCACAGTTGGTATCAGAGCTTAGGGATATGATCTCTGGCGAAGATCGGGGAATAGAACTAGGAGGGGAGAGACGAGTAAATCCTTCACTAGTATGTCCTACCTAAGCTTATATGGTATTTAATTGGTCAGTCGGAGTATAGGGTTAATATGTGATATGTTAATTTGTTTAATTAACCCTTATTTTATAGCAGTATTTGAGAATGACAGCTGAGAATGTTAACAATGGAGTGAATGAGACCGTGGAGGCACCGCTAATCACCAACCAGGATAATGTGATTAGAAATATCCATGTGGTAAGTGAAGAATTAATAGTTGCACCCGATAAAGTCGCAGAGGTAGCAGCTGAGAGTGAGGAAGAAGAGGTACCTGAGGAGGAGGATTTGTTAGGAGAAATTTATGATCGAAATGTTGAACTGCAAGATCGTATTCATGAGTTAGAAGAGCAGGGTGAAGAACGATAGATAGTCGTGGAACAAAGGGATACAACAATTCAAGAAAGGGATACAGAAATTCAAGATTTTGCTACTCGATATGCGAGGTTTGAACAGAAGCTCTCTCAGGCAGAACATATGATATTAGAGCTGGAATCTGAAAATACGAATGTCAACGATCAGCTGAAAGAAGAAGCAACTGAACGAGTGAGAATTGAAGATGCATGGGTAAAAGCCGCATGACGCGTTGATATTTTAGAAAGAGACGTCCGATCCAAGAAGGCCAAAATAGACGATATGGATTTCACTTTTTGGACAGCAATTGGAAGAATCCAACACCGAGTTTGGAATTACCCTGTGCATAGCGGTCAACCCCAATTCGATATGGATCGAAGAGTAATGATTCAAATCATGGATCAGGAGTATGACAGAAGCGGTAACCACTCCGGTGGTAATCGTGGCCATGATAGTAGAAAAAGCGAATCGGGATGAGATTTCTAGAAGAGAAGGTACAATAATGAGAACGTGAAGACGTCAACATAAGCACCAGCATCAACTGTTTCTAGGGGAGGAGAACGACCACCGGTCATATGCTTTAAATGCGGGAAAGAGGGACACATCAGCCCAAACTGACCACAACAATTCGAAGCATGCTATAACTGTGAAAAAGAAGGACATATAGCTCGAGATTGTCCTGTTGCGAAACCAAATCCAGCGGGGGTGGTGATTCCAAAGGCGGTTCCGGACAAGTCAAAGTCGATAATTCCTGGAAGAGCATTTGTCGTGACAGCCGAAAACGCGAGGAACCCACACGAGGTGATTATGGGTAAGGTAATCATAAACTCTTGCGAAGTTTACACCTTGTTAGATACCGGTGCTACCCATTCTTTTATTTCACCTGCTTGTGCTCAACGTTTGAACTTGACTTCTGATAAATTAGACTTTGACTTATCTGTTGAAACTCCGTTGGGAGAAACCTTTGTTACATCCACAGTTTACAAATCTTGCTTGATTCAAATTGGTACCCTACCTGTTGATCTTATATCTTTGAAAATACTTGCATTTGACGTGATTTTAGGAATTGACTGGTTAACCACTTACCATGCCAAAATTGATTATTTTTGTAAGGTTGTTAGTTTTCATATTCCTAATCAACCTGTTGTGCGAATCCAAACCACTAAAATCAGTCAATATCATTTCAAATCACAAGGCTATTCGTTTATTGAAAAATGGATGTCAAGCTTTCTTAGCCCATGTCACTGATCTAAACCAGAATAAGTCAGATTTGAATAATATTTCCGTTGTTAATGAGTTTCCTGATGTATTTCCCGAAGAACTTCCCGGTCTACCCCCAGAACGTGAAGTTGAATTCTTTATTGACCTTGAACCTGGTACAAAACCCATTTCTAAAATCCTATATCGAATGGCTCCTATTGAACTACAGGAGTTAAAGATCCAACTACAGGAGTTGTTAGACATCGGTTTTATTCATTCTAGTATGTCTCCTTGTGGTGCTCCTGTTTTATTCGTAAAGAAGAAAGACGGGAGTATGACTTTGTATTGACTATCGGGAGTTGAACCATGTCACAATCAAGAATAGGTATCCGTTACCTCGTATTGATGACCTGTTCGATCAGTTGCAAGGAGCACAATTCTTTTCAAAGATCGATCTTCGTTCTGGATATCATCAGCTGAAGATTAAAACTGAGGATATTCCGAAGACTGCTTTTAGAACTCGGTACGGGCATTATGAGTTCTTTGTCATGTCTTTTGGATTGAATAATGCTCCTACTGCTTTTATGGATATGATGAACCGTGTATTTAAGAAATATTTAGATCAGTTCGTTGTTGTCTTTATTGATGACATCCTCATCTATTCTAAAAGCCGTGAAGATCATGAGCACCACTTGAAGTTGGTACTTCAAAAGCTTCGTGAGAATAAGCTATATGCCAAGCTGAAGAAATGCGAATTTTGGCTTGAGGAAGTAGCATTCCTTGGGCACGTGGTATCGAAACGTGGAGTATCTGTTGACCCAACGAAGATTGAAGCAATACAAAGCTGGGAGCAACCTAAGTCGGTGACCGAAGTACAAAGCTTTCTGGGCTTAGCTGGTTATTATCAGAGGTTCGTAGAGGGATTTTCTCGAATCGCTACTCCATTAACTCAGTTGACTCGAAAAGATACAAAATTCGTTTGGAGCGAGGAATGCGAGAAGAGCTTCCAAGAGCTCAAGAAGAGACTTATTTCAGCACCTGTTCTGACAATACCATCTGGTTCGGATGGATTTGTTATCTACAGCGATGCTTTGGGCAAAGGGTTAGGATGTGTTCTCAAGTAACATGGGAAAGTCATAGCCTATGCCTCGCGACAACTCAAAGAATATGAGAGGAATTATCCTACTCATGATCTAGAGTTGGCAGCAGTCGTTTTTGCTTTGAAAATCTGGAGACATTATCCTGTACGGAGAGAAAGTAGAGATTTATACGGATCATAAGAGCCTTAAATATTTCTTCATTCAGAAGGAACTCAACATGCGGTAACGACGTTGGCTTGAGCTGTTGAAAGATTACGATCATTCCATTCAATACCATCCTGAAAAAGCGAACGTGGTAGCTGACGCGTTGAGTAGAAGATCATATGCGGGAACGAGTGCGATGATGTCAAGTATACGCGTAGAACCAGCTTTGATTGATAATGTTAAAGCTGCTCAAGCTACGGATCCAGAGCTGATGAAGATGAAGAACAAGGTGTAAGAAGGTGCCATTCCAGAAGCAAGAATCGATGAAGAGGGAATACTTCGAGTCAACTCCAGACTTTGTGTTTCTAAACGATTCTGACTTGAAGTATAGAATCATGATGGAGGCACACAACACATCATTTGCCATCCATCCTGGGAGTACCAAAATGTATCGTGATCTTCGACATACATTTTGGTGGAGCAATATGAAAAGAGAGATCGCGGAGTTTATTTCGAGATGTTTAACGTGTCAACGTGTAAAGGTGGAGCATCAAGTGCCGAAGGGTCCATTGCAACCACTGGAAATTCTGAAATGGAAGTGGGAGCACATTACGATGGATTTCGTTATGGGTCTTCTCAAGGTTTCTCAAGGCATAGATGCGATTTGGGTTATTGTTGATAGATTAACCAAGACTGCTCATTTCTTGCCGATACGAGAGACTTATTCCCTTGAACGTCTTGCTCATATATACGTGAATGATATTGTGAGATTGCATGGCATGCCAGTGTCCATAGTTTTGGATCGTGACCCCAGATTTACTTCACGATTTTGGATTAGTTTGCAGAAAGCTATGGGAACGGATTTACGATTTAGTTCGGCTTATCATCCTCAAACAGACGGACAATCGGAAAGGACTATTCAAACTCTTGAAGATCTATTGAGACTCTGTGTTCTAGACTTCAAAGGGAGTTGGGATAAGTGCTTACCATTGGTGGAATTCTCCTACAACAACAGTTATCAGGCAAGTATAGGTGTGGCTCCATTCGAAGAGTTGTATGGGAGAAAGTGTCGTTCTCCAGTATGTTGGAACGAGGTGGGTGAAACAACATTGTTGGGACCGGAGTTAGTACGTATGACTACGAAAAATATCCAAATGATCCGGCAACGGATACAAACAGCACAAGATCGACAAAAGAGTTATGCGAATCTTCATCGAAAGGACGTGGAATTTAATGTTGGGGACCATGTGTTATTACGTGTTGCTCCGTGGAAGGTAGTTACGAGATTCGGGGAAGAGAGGAAAGCTCAATCCACGATTCATTGGTCCATTTGAGATCCTTGACCGAGTAGGAAATGTGGCCTATAGACTCGCTTTACCTCCAAGCATGTCTCGTGTTCATAACGTTTTTCACATATCCGTGCTTCGTAAATATGTGAAAGATCCAAACCACATTATTGGGTTAGAACCAGACGAGATAGCCAAAGATTTAACGTACGATGAGGTACCTGTCAAGATCTTGGATAGGAAAGAGCATGTCCTACGCTCGATAATTATACCTCAAGTTAAAGTTTTGTGGAGAAACCATGCTATTGAGGAAATGACCTGGGAGTTGGAATCAGAAATGAAAGCGAGGTATCCTCACCTTTTCGACATACCAGGTACGTACGTCAATTTCGAGGACGAAATTTCATAAGGAGGGGAGGTTGTAAGACCCCCAACTTTTATGAATAAAGATTTAATTTTCTTATATATTATTTCGAAATAGTAAGGTGTTGATTGGATAAATGTGAAAAGTTATGGGTGAAATGTTCAAATATTTTAAAATGAGCAAGTGGTTATAAAATATTCATTGTTGTCGGGGAATATTCGTTTGGTCGTGGAATATTCTTGTTGTCGGGGAATATTCATACGACGGCGCAGCTATTTGTGGGCCCCACAACGGAATAACTATCGGATATAGAAAGCGACAGAAATAACCTTTTTATAAAATAATGGCGTAGTTGTTACCGTTAGTACTGTTAAATACCTGGTGGTTAAAATACAGTAATACGCGGTGTTGCACAGTAGCACACGGTATTACACAGTATTTCGAATTATTGATTCTTACGAAAGAAGACACTTACTCAATTATTGTTACAGTAATTACTGTTCAATATTTTATATTATTGATTCAATAATTGTATGATATTTTATCGGTTCAATAATTGCTACGTACGTTGATATTTTATATCAATAATTGCTACGTTGCTATGATTGATTCAATAATTGTCACTGCACAGTATTTCACATTATCAACTCAATAATTCATATTATTTGAATAATATTATTAGATAGCATTATTGACAATGTCTAAGGAAGTTCTGTCTAGGAGGGGTTATTTAATTGCGTGCTAGTAAGGAGAAGTCCTTATCGGAAGGCCCCTCTTTTCCTGAGAACGACCTGGTTGTCAATATTGTAGTTCTGTAATATTATTTGTGAATAATTAATTAATGATTTATATGATAAGAAATATTTATTTTGTGGATATAAAAGAAGGAATTAGTGCTGATGTGTTTTTATCAGTATTTTGGTGTGGAAAATCATCCGTTTGTGGATTTCGGATAATTTATGTTTGGAATTTGGAAAAACTTCCTGCTACAAAGTTGTAGAGAATTAAATATCCTATAGAAAGACATAGAATTTGTATTTTTTCTGATAAAAGGGCTATTTATTATGAATGATTGAAGTTTCAGAAAATAAATATTTTTTTTATAAAATGGTGGGCCCCACTTTTGGTTAGTGAAGGCTGATTGCTTTTAGGGTCATGAGGCGGTTGGAATTTTTATTTAAAAGAATATTATTTTATTAATTTAGTCTACTTTGGCATCCTAAGATTTTCTATAAATAGGGTGCTTAGGTTAGAATTGAAAATCACACCAGAATCAGAAGTTTTCCTCTCTCTATAATATCGAGCGTATTTTTATGAGTATTTTGATACTTTGAGTGTTACTATTCAGTGCAAGTTTTCTTTCAGTATTATATCCGATATTCCAGTCAGAAGTACTATTCTTTTGAGGTAAGGGATGTTATTTTCTTTCGTAAATGATGTTATTCTTTTCAATATCATTATACCAAAATATTGTCATGGATTTTATTATGAAATTCTTACTTTTTCCGTCGGGGTTACTATTCACGTATACGGCACTATTCACGAATACGACACTATTCACGGAAAAATTAAAATTTCTTCTGTTTGTCCAAATTGTCTGTTATAGTTACTATCTTTGATTGGATCTAGGTTTTGAGCTTCATTCTTGAATTTTGCTCCACAAAGTATTATTATAGAATATTCTTGAACTTGAATAAACTAATATACGAATACTTAATCTTATTATTTATTTCACTGAATTCGTTATTTATATTATTTTTCATCATCCTCAGTCCTAAATAGTGATATAACTGAATATCTTTGACCTGTAGAGCAAAGATGAATGATTACCTGATGAATATCTTTGGTCGTAGTGCAAAGATGACAGGTGTTGAGATGAACATGACCACTGGTGATACAAATGAATATCTTTGGCCTATTGTGCAAAGATGAATATTTGATTTGAGATGTATATTGATTGATGTTACAGGGATAAAATATTGATGATGGACTTTTAAATCATAGAAGATAGTAGACTTTATTCTCTACTTAACTCTTCTAATGAATTGTTATTTTCGCTGCGAATATTGATCTAAAACTTGTTGTCCATAATATTTTATCTAAAATGTTGAAGACTAACGATAATTTATTTTTCATTACCTTAGTCATAATATTCTTTACTGGGCTAGTTGAGCTCACCCTTTTCATCTATTGTCCTCTTTAGGAAATGAAAATATTACAGGATCTAGTCGGGGACAGAGTGATGGTCCGAGTTAGAGCAGTAGTAGTCCTCACTATTTTTAATAAATAGTGTGATAATAATAGTAATGAGGACTTAGTTTGAATATTAATATTTTTTACATATTTCTATTGACACTCACAGTTGTGTGGTCGTATTTTGCACGACCGTGTGATATAAAATTTATATTTGAAATCTGTACCATGTATTTGACGACTCAGAATGGGTTGGGTTGACTGGACCTATTCTGGGGGGCATCACAGTTGGTATCAGAGCTTAGGGATATGATCTCTGGCGAAGATCGGGGAATAGAACTAGGAGGGGAGAGACGAGTAAATCCTTCACTAGTATGTCCTACCTAAGCTTATATGGTATTTAATTGGTCAGTCGGAGTATAGGGTTAATATGTGATATGTTAATTTGTTTAATTAACCCTTATTTTATAGCAGTATTTGAGAATGGCAGCTGAGAATGTTAACAATGGAGTGAATGAGACCGTGGAGGCACCGCTAATCACCAACCAGGATAATGTGATTAGAAATATCCATGTGGTAAGTGAAGAATTAATAGTTGCACCCGATAGAGTCGCAGAGGTAGCAGCTGAGAGTGAGGAAGAAGAGGTACCTGAGGAGGAGGATTTGTTAGGAGAAATTTATGATCGAAATGTTGAACTACAAGATCGTATTCATGAGTTAGAAGAGCAGGGTGAAGAACGACAGACAGTCGTGGAACAAAGGGATACAACAATTCAAGAAAGGGATACATAAATTCAAGATTTTGCTACTCGATATGCGAGGTTTGAACAGAAGCTCTCTCAGGCAGAACATATGATATTAGAGCTGGAATCTGAAAATACGAATGTCAACGATCAGCTGAAAGAAGAAGCAACTGAACGAGTGAGAATTGAAGATGCATGGGTAAAAGCCGCACGACGCGTTGATATTTTAGAAAGAGACGTCCGATCCAAGATGGCCAAAATAGACGATATGGATTTCACTTGTTGGACAGCAATTGGAAGAATCCAACATCGAGTTTGGAATTACCCTGTGCATAGCAGTCAACCCCAATTCGATATGGATCGAAGAGTAATGATTCAAATCATGGATCAGGAGTATGACAGAAGCGGTAACCACTCCGGTGGTAATCGTGGCCATGATAGTAGAAAAAGCGAATCGGGAGGAGATTTCAAGAAGAGAAGGTACAATAATGAGAACATGAAGACGTCAACATCAGCACCAGCATCAACTGTTTCTAGGGGAGGAGAACGACCACCGGTCATATGCTATAAATGCGGGAAAGAGGGACACATCAGCCCAAACTGACCACAACAATTGAAAGCATGCTATAACTGTGAAAAAGAAGGACATATAGCTCGATATTGTCCTGTTGCGAAACCAAATTCAGCGGGGGTGGTGATTCCAAAGGCGGTTCCGGACAAGTCAAAGTCGATAATTCTTGGAAGAGCGTTTGTCGTGACAGCCCAAAACGCGAGGAACCCACATGAGGTGATTACGGGTAAGCTAATCATAAACTCTTGCGAAGTTTACACCTTGTTAGATACCGGTGCTACCCATTCTTTTATATCACCTGCTTGTGCTCAACGTTTGAACTTGACTTCTGATAAATTAGACTTTGACTTATCTGTTGAAACTCCGTTGGGAGAAACCTTTGTTACATCCACAGTTTACAAATCTTGCTTGATTCAAATTGGTACCCTTACCCTACCTGTTGATCTTATATCTTTAAAAGTACTTGCATTTGACGTGATTTTAGGAATTGACTGGTTAACCACTTACCATGCCAAAATTGATTGTTTTTGTAAGGTTGTTAGTTTTCATATTCCTAATCAACCTGCTGTGCGAATCCAAACCACCAAACCACTAAAATCAGTCAATATCATTTCAAATCACAAGGCTATTCGTTTATTGAAAAACGGATGTCAAGCTTTCTTAGCCCATGTCACTGATCTAAACCAGAATAAGTCAGATTTGAATAATATTTCCATTGTTAATGAGTTTCCTGATGTATTTCCCGAAGAACTTTTCGGTCTACCCCCAGAACGTGAAGTTGAATTCTTTATTGACCTTGAACCCGGTACAAAACCTATTTCTAATACCCCATATCAAATGGCTCCTATTGAACTACAGGAGTTAAAGGTCCAATTACAGGAGTTGTTAGATATCGGTTTTATTCGTCCTAGTACGTCTCCTTGGGGTACTCCTGTTTTTTTCGTAAAGAAGAAAGACGGGAGTATACGACTTTGTATTGACTATTGGGAGTTGAACCGTGTCACCATCAAGAATAGGTATCCGTTACCTCGTATTGATGACCTGTTCGATCAGTTGCAAGGAGAACAATTCTTTTCAAAGATCGATCTTCGTTCTGGATATCATCAGCTGAAGATTAAAACTGAGGATATTCCGAATACTGCTTTTAGAACTCGGTACGGGCATTATGAGTTCTTAGTCATGTCTTTTGGATTGACTAATGCTCCTGCTGCTTTTATGGATATGATGAACAGTGAATTTAAGGAATATTTGGATCAGTTCGTTGTTGTCTTTATTAATGACATCCTCATCTATTCTAAAAGCCGTGAAGATCATGAGCACCACTTGAAGTTGGTACTTCAAAAGCTTCGTGAGAATAAGCTATATGCCAAGCTGAAGAAATGCGAGTTTTGGCTTGAGGAAGTAGCATTCCTTGGGCACGTGGTATCGAAAAGTGGAGTATCTATTGACCCGACGAAGATTGAAGCAATACAAAGCAGGGAGCAACCTAAGTCGGTGACCGAAGTACGAAGCTTTCTGGGCTTAGCTGGTTATTATCGGAGGTTCGTAGAGGGATTTTCTCGAATCGCTACTCCATTAACTCAGTTGACTCGGAAAGATACAAAATTCATTTGGAGCGAGGAATGCGAGAAGTGCTTCCAAGAGTTTAAGAAGATACTTATTTCGGCACCTGTTCTGACAATACCATCTGGTTCGGATGGATTTGTTATCTACAGCGATGCTTCGGGCAAAGGGTTAGGATGTGTTCTCATGCCACATGGGAAAGTCATAGCCTATGCCTTGCGATAACTCAAAGAATATGAGAGGAATTATCCTACTCAGGATCTAGAGTTGGCAGCAGTCGTTTTCGCGTTGAAAATCTGGAGACATTACCTGTACGGAGAGAAAGTGGCGATTTATACGGATCATAAGAGCTTTAAATATTTCTTCACTCAGAAGGAACTCAATATGCGGCAACGACGTTGGCTTGAGTTGTTGAAAGATTACGATCATACCATTCAATACCATCTTGAAAAAACGAACGTGGTAGCTGACGCGTTGAGTAGAAGATCATATGCAGGAAGGAGTACGATGATCTCAAGTATAAGCGTAGAACCAGCTTTGATTGATAAAGTTAAAGCTGCTCAAGCTACGGATCTAGAGCTGATGAAGATGAAGAAGAAGGTGCAAGAAGGTGCTATTCCAGAAGCAAGAATCGATGAAGAGGGAATACTTCGAGTCAACTCCAGACTTTGTGTTCCTAAACGATTCTGACTTGAAGTATAGAATCATGATGGAGGCACACAACACACCATTTGCAATCCATCCTAGGAGTACCAAAATGTATCGTGATCATCGACATACATTTTGGTGGAGCAATATGAAAAGAGAGATCACGGAGTTTATTTCGAGATGTTTAACGTGTCAACGTGTAAAGGCGGAGCATCAAGTGCCGAAGGGTCCATTACAACCATTGGAAATTCTGAAATGGAAGTGGGAGCACATTACGATGGATTTCGTTATGGGTCTTTCCAAGGTTTCTCAAGGCATAGATGCGATTTGGGTTATTGTTGATAGATTAACCAAGGCTGCTCATTTCTTGCCGATACGAGAGACTTATTCCCTTTAACGTCTTGCTCATATGTACGTGAATGAGATTGTGAGATTTCATGGCATGCCAGTATCCATAGTTTTGGATCGTGACCCCATATTTACTTCATAATTTTGGATCAGTTTGCAGAAAGATATGGGCACGAATTTACGATTCAGTTCGGCTTATCATCCTCAAACAGACGGACAATCGGAAAGGACTATTCAAACTCTTGAAGATCTATTGAGACTCTGTGTTCTAGACTTCAAAGGGAGTTGGGATAAGTGCTTACCATTGGTGGAATTCTCCTACAACAACAGTTATCAGGCAAGTATAGGTGTGGCTCCATTCGAAGCGTTGTATGGGAGAAAGTGTCGTTCTCCAGTATATTGGAACGAGATGGGTGAAACAACATTGTTGGGACCGGAGTTAGTACGTATGACTACGGAAAATATCCAAATGAACCGGCAACGGATACAAACAGCAGAAGATCGACAAAAGAGTTATGCGGATCTTTATCGAAAGGACGTGGAATTTAATGTTGGGGACCATGTGTTATTACGTGTTGCTCCGTGGAAGGTAGTTACGAGATTGGGGAAGAGAGGAAAGCTCAATCCACGATTCATTGGTCCATTTGAGATCCTTGACCGAGTAGGAAATGTGGCCTATAGACTCGCTTTACCTCCAAGCATGTCTCGTGTTCATAACGTTTTTCACATATCCGTGCTTCGTAAATATGTGAAAGATCCAAACCACATTATTGGGTTAGAACCAGACGAGATAGCCAAAGATTTAACGTACGAGGAGGTACCTGTTAAGATCTTGGATAGGAAAGAGCATGTCCTACGCTCGAAAATTATACCTCAAGTTAAAGTTTTGTGGAGAAACCATGCTATTGAGGAAATGACCTGGGAGTTGGAATCAGAAATGAAAGCGAGGTATCCTCACCTTTTCGACATACCAGGTACGTACGTCAATTTCGAGGACGAAATTTCATAAGGAGGGGAGGTTGTAAGACCCCCAACTTTTATGAATAAAGATTTAATTTTCTTTATATATTATTTCAAAATAGTAAGGTGTTGATTGGATAAATGTGAAAAGTTATGGGTGAAATGTTCAAATATTTTAAAATGAGCAAGTGGTTATAAAATATTCATTGTTGTCGGGGAATATTCGTTTGGTCGTGGAATATTCTTGTTGTCGGGGAATATTCATACGACGGTGCAGCTATTTGTGGGCCCCACAACGGAATAACTATCGGATATAGAAAGCGACAGAAATAACCTTTTTATAAAATAATGGCGTAGTTGTTGCCGTTAGTACTGTTAAAATACCTGGTGGTTAAAATACAGTAATACGCGGTGTTGCACAGTAGCACACGGTATTACACAGTATTTCGAATTATTGATTCTTACGAAAGAAGACACTTACTCAATTATTGTTACAGTAATTACTGTTCAATATTTTATATTATTGATTCAATAATTGTATGATATTTTATCGGTTCAATAATTGCTACGTACGTTGATATTTTATATCAATAATTGCTACGTTGCTATGATTGATTCAATAATTGTCACTGCACAGTATTTCACATTATCAACTCAATAATTCATATTATTTGAATAATATTATTAGATAGCATTATTGACAATGTCTAAGGAAGTTCTGTCTAGGAGGGGTTATTTAATTGCGTGCTAGTAAGGAGAAGTCCTTATCGGAAGGCCCTCTTTTTCCTGAGAACGACCTGGTTGTCAATATTGTAGTTCTGTAATATTATTTGTGAATAATTAATTAATGATTTATATGATAAGAAAATATTTATTTTGTGGATATAAAAGAAGGAATTAGTGCTGATGTGTTTTTATCAGTATTTTGGTGTGGAAAATCATCCGTTTGTGGATTTCGGATAATTTATGTTTGGAATTTGGAAAAACTTCCTGCTACAAAGTTGTAGAGAATTAAATATCCTATAGAAAGACATAGAATTTGTATTTTTCTGATAAAAGGGCTATTTATTATGAATGATTGAAGTTTCAGAAAATAAATATTTTTTTTATAAAATGGTGGGCCCCACTTTTGGTTGGTGAAGGCTGATTGCTTTTGGGTCATGAGGCGGTTGGAATTTTTATTTAAAAGAATATTTTTTTATTAATTTAGTCTACTTTGGCATCCTAAGATTTTCCTATAAATAGGGTGCTTAGGTTAGAATTGAAAATCACACCAGAATCAGAAGTTTTCTCTCTCTATAATATCGAGCGTATTTTTATGAGTATTTTGATACTTTGAGTGTTACTATTCAGTGCAAGTTTTCTTTGGTATTATATCCGATATTCCAGTCAGAAGTACTATTCTTTTGAGGTAAGGGATGTTATTTTCTTTCGTAAATGATGTTATTCTTTTCAATATCATTATACCAAAATATTGTCATGGATTTTATTATGAAATTCTTACTTTTTCCGTCGGGGTTACTATTCACGTATACGGCACTATTCACGAAAAAATTAAAATTTCTTATGTTTGTCCAAATTGTCTATTATAGTTACTATCTTTGATTGGATCTAGGTTTTGAGCTTCATTCTTGAATTTTGCTCCACAAAGTATTATTATGGAATATTCTTGAACTTGAATAAACTAAAATACGAATACTTAATCTTATCCTTTATTTCACTGGATTCGTTATTTATATTATTTTTCATCATCCTCAGTCCTAAATGGTGATATAATTGAATATCTTTGGCCTGTAGAGCAAAGATGAATGATTACCTTATGAATATTTTTGGCCGTAGTGCAAAGATGACAGGTGTTGAGATGAAAATGACCACTGGTGATACAAATGAATATCTTTGGCCTGTAGTGCAAAGATGAATATTTGATTTGAGATGTATATTGATTGATGTTACAGGGATAAAATATTGATGATGAACTTTTAAATCATAGAAGATAGTAGACTTTATTCTCTACTTAACTCTTCTAATGAATTGTTATTTCCGCTGCGAATATTGATCTAAAACTTGTTGTCCATAATATTTTATCTGAATTGTTGAAGACTAACGATAATTTATTTTTCATTATCTTAGTCATAATATTATTTACTGGGCTAGTTGTGCTCACCCTTTTCATCTATTGTCCTCTTCAGGAAATAAAAATAGTCGCAGGATCTAGTCGGGAGACAGAGTGATGGTCCGAGTTAGAGCAGTAGTAGTCCTCACTATTTCTAATAAATAGTGTGATAATAATTGTAATGAGGACTTAGTTTGAATATTAATATTTTTTTACATATTTGTATTGACACTCACAGTTGTGTGGTCGTATTTTGCACGACCGTGTGATATAAAGTTTGTATTTGAATTCTGTACCATGTATTTGACGACTCAGAATGGGTTGGGTTAACTGGACCTATTCTGGGGGGCGTCACATATGAGCTCCTTCGTCTTTTCCAAAATAAGATAAGTAAAGATTTTATTTATTTTCCAAAATAAAATAAGATTTGATTCTTTTTCCCAAATAAAGAAAAAAAATGAGTTGACCTTGTTTCCAAAATAAAATGAAAAAAAGATTTTATTTTATTTCTAAAATAAAATTAGATTTTATTTCTAAAATAAAATGAGATTTTATTTGGAAATATTTGATTTGATTGCTAAATAAAAAGAAAAGATTTGATTTACCAAAATAAAGATTTTATTAGATTGAATTTTATTTGGTAATATTTGATGATATTCCTTGTTTTAATTTCTAGGAAAAAATAAGGAAACAAATATTTGGCAAGCTATGGAAAGATTTGCAGAATATTTCCCAATACGTCCAAGGAAGAGCCCTGCTAGGTTTTGCCTCCCTAGGGTATAACCTAAGGGCTTAGCTTTCTAGGGGTTCCCTCTTCTAGGACCCTTGTCTTCAAGACCTGTAGAGTGGACTCCCTGCAAAATTATTCAAAAGCTTGAAGTACTCTTGCACGATCGTCTCTTTGAAAATGCGACTCTCGCGCAGAGGCAAATGTGGGCCCAAGTGCAAATTAGGGTTCACATACCCTAATTGAATTAAATGCACAATTAGGGTTCCACTACTTTATTAAATGTACAAATTAGGGTTTGCATGACCTAATTAAATGAAGGCGAAAAAGCCAAAAATAAATATGCTACACCCGAGAGAAGCCTCTACGTGTTTCGAGGCAGAAGGCTTGTGGAGGCGACTCATTTTGGGAATTAATTGAGGGATTGGATTGGTTGCTAGAAGGACAGAATGATCTGGGCATTACTCTGGTGATTAAAGGATATTTCTGGAATTTTCCTGAGGGCATGTGCCTGGCACATGACCACTTTCCAAAAAACCCTATAAATACCCATTCCATTCCATTGGGAAGGGGACCTCTCTTCAGACTCAAGACTTGGACATCTTCTCTGAACTATAAGCACTTAAGAAGGCTCTTGGAATCCCAATGATCCTAACACGGTTTCCTGATTCTAGGAGTTTTGCCACGTATCATTGGAGTAATCGTTCACCTGTTCTTCTCCCCTCTGCAATCAATCAATCAATTTCGTGCTCTTCGTGAATTTCTCTCCTCCTCAGCCAACACAAACCCTAACCCTAGCAATGTACGATTTCTTTGCCCACATACATGTATCATTGAATATTAATATTTATGATAAAGTCGTCCAACTGAATTACTTTAGTTCGGACTCCAGACTGAGTATGAACATCTCGTAATTGGGAAATATTTATGCTCCAAAGGCAGTTATGATGACAGTAAATTTCTTTCTATTAAGTAGTGTTGATCAATACAGGGCATATGGGCTGATCACCCAACGTGTCCGTAAGTCATGACGGTTTGTAGATGAATTTCTGTACAAACTTTTTCAAACTTGAAAATAATGGTTCAATGTCTATTGACCGCTCAGCATGTATAGTCACTATGTTGTTTCAAAATTTGTAAACGGTTTGATATGTTATTATGAATTGCCTCAAATGGGCTTCATAACTATTGATTCGTTGTAGAAGTACTCTTCAAAGAAAACATTTATTTCTTTCAGCTGATGTTTATTATTGCTATTGTTTGTTGAGCAATTAAATGCTCATTCTTGCTTTAAAATTAAATATTTTCAGCTAAGCGTGATCGACTAGAAGGTTTTGGCAAGGACATGGGAAAGGGAAAGCTGAAGGAGTAGGTTATAAAGTGTTAATTTTAATAACTGGAGTTATGTATTGTGATATTATATTATCTATCATGTAACGATGTACTTAAAGGTAGTCGTACCTGGGGATTAGACAACTCTGATAATTTTAAGTTTGTAATATATTAAGTAGTTCGAATAATTGGTATCGTGTAGCACCAAGTACGGGTTTCAAGTACCCGAATTTGGGGGCGTCACAGTTTGGTATCAGAGATTTAGGTTAGAAACCTTAGGTGGGGATACCTTAGACTATAACCTTAGGCTAGATAGAAACGTTGAAAAATAAATAACTCAAATAGAATTTAAAGGAGTTGAATTAAAGAAATTCATCGTAAAACAAAATAAAAATAACGTATATGAAACTATTGTTTGCTATGTGTATATAATTTGTACTAATCAGAAATAAAATTATGTGTAGATGTCAGGTGGAAAAGGATTAGAAGACTCTCATATCATGAAGAAAGAGTAAATCACTCTATCCGAGCCAATATCTAAGCCAATAGCTGAAATAGAGGCTCACATTGAAGACAACCCTGATGAGGTAATCATTTTGGAAAATATAGTATCGGAACCAGTAACGGTGGTGCTGACAGATAGTGATTCAAACACGGAAGTTGGAGCTGATCAAGCATCAACTGAAGCGCAGAATTTGAAGAATAAGGTTTCTTCTCTAGAAAAGTTGTGGGAAATAGAAAGGCTATTAAATAGTCAATTGCAAAAGGCGTTAATCAAAATAATGGAAGAACAAGATAAGCTGAAAATCAAAATTGAAAAGATGGGAGCCAAATGTCGCATATCGTGTGCAGCTCCAAACTAGAAGGGGAAAAGAAAGATCAAGGACCGTGATGTAGAAAACTCTGATTATAACTCAGGAAACTTTAAAAATATAGGAAAGTGTACAAATTATAAAAGGACACATGAAGGCGTATGCATGAAAGGGCAAAACGTATGCTATAATTGTGGACATGAGGAACATATCTCTCCTCATTGTCCCAATCCGAAGCAAGGTGCATGTTTTATATGTGGGTTGGTAGGTCACCAGGCGGAAGGTTGTCCAGGATCAAGGGAGGGTGTAGGAGGCAAGTAGGATGAATAATTTTATGAACTTGTGTATATGATATGCATATGTGTGTAATGTATTACTCCCAACTTTTGAATAAGTTGTAGTAGTAATTCCTGACTTTTTGTTGTCACAAAAGGGATAGTAGAGGTTTATAGCAATATGTGCTATATAATGTGCAGTACTATGAACTCGTTGAATGAATATGAATATATGTTTGATTAAGTAAATAACTTTTAAAAATTAAGAGAGTAAGTTATTTATCTGATAATGTGGTAATGTATCAAACCGAATTGGTTAATATAGTAAAATGAATTTTTCAAAATCCAATATTTTGATTATCTGATTGTCTGAGTTTGAAATTATGCGTTACATGTTAACACTTATACGATGAAGCATAAAATGTAAAACAAAAAAGAATAATTTAAGGTTTTGTTTAACCAGATAATGTCGCCAAGGAGATGAAACCTAAACGAAAGGGAGGAACGATCGGTGAATAATGATGGAAAAGATAATGTAGACCCAATGCAGAATCTTGCGAATATGTTGGCACAAGCCATGCAGAATGGAGCATTTGTAGCCAGAAATCGGACAAATAATCAATTGGCGAACTTTAAAGACTTCAAGGCAGTAGGATCGCCGGAATTTAGAGGGACAACTAACCCTATAGAAGCCCAAACTTGGGAAGGAGATGGAGAAGGCTTTTATTATTGCTAGGATAGCGGAGGAGCAAAAGACAGCTTTTGCTACTTATATGATGAAAGAAGAGGCAAATTTCTAGTGGGAGGCAAATCAAACTAGAGTTGGAGAAGGAGTGGTAGCATGGACTAGGTTCAAGGAACTGTTCTTCGAGAATTACTTCTCGTCTAGTATGCAGGCTAGGATGGAGGTTAGGTTTTTAGAATTAAAGCAGGAGAATATAACCGTTTCAGAATACGCCGCTAAGTTTAATGAGTTAGCTAGATTCGCTCCACACCAAGTAGATACGGGGGCAAGAAAGGCAAGACGATTTGAGCAGGGCCTAAAACCCTGGCTCTATAATAAGGTGGCGGTGTTGCAGATTGGTTCTTTTGGATTGCTCTTGGAAAAGTCTATCATAGCCGAAGGAGGAAGTGAGGCCACGAGCCTTTACAATAAGGAAAGGAAGAATAAGGTTAGAGTCGAGGGAGCTGTCAAAGTGGAGGGAAGCCGTGGAAGTGAAAATGGAAAAAGGAAGTGGAATAATTCTTGGAATACCGAGAATAGGCAAGGAGGTATGAAGAAGCAAGTTGAGCAGTGCGGTAATTGTGGGAAAACTCATTTGGGGGAATGTCTAAAAGGGAAGTTTGTGTGCTTTAAATGCGGGTAGGAGGGACACATCTCTTCTAACTGCCCCAATCCAAGAAAGAATAGTGGGTGTTTTATTTGTGGATCAACAGCTCGCATGGCGAAGGATTGTCCGAAGCAAAGAACCGACGGGGGAAATGTGAATACAGGGAAAAGCAACGGAATGTTAGTAATAGATGGTCCAACTCCACCAAATAAATCTATTACAAGGGCCTTCAATATGAGGGTCCAAGATATTGTAGTAGCTGGAGAAGGAGTTCCAGGTATGATTCTGATCAGATATCATTGTATATGCTTGATTTGGATATAACCTATTTACTTACCATAAGTTTGTTAAGATAAGTACATTTACCCTTGTGAACGTTAGGAACCCTTGAATATAGATATACGAAAGACAATTTCAAGAAAAGATATATAATATAATAATAACTCGTTAATAAAAGGATTTTGAAGGAGGAATTTGAGTTTCGTTGGAAACTACCATAATTGGTGCAAGCAGACCACAAGTAAGGGATCAAGACGCGCAACAGTTCAGGACTCGTAATATGAAATCTTATAAGTAGGGGAGAATGTAGTAATTCAATAAAAAAGTTAATAAATAAAACTCTAAGGATAAACATGAAAATTAAACGTACGACAATGGTGATTCCGGGGACAGAATCCTTATAAGGAGGGGAGAATGTAAGGACCGAGAATTTTAAATGACTATATTCTTACGAATGAATTTTTTTTTAGAATTATTATTTTATTAATTATTATAATTATTGTTACCAGTAATATTTTGAACATATGCGATATGAATTAAACAGGTTAGTCAATTTAATTATTATAAGTTGACTAAGAATGAAAGCTAAGATGGATAGTGTTCAAAACCCTAATTTAGATTTTAATTAGGGATTTGAATATTAATAAAATTATAATTGCATGTATTTCAGACTAATAAGTATGTGCAGTATGTGATTAATGTTAAATATTGATCAGTTAAGGTATAACATTAGAAACCCTAGTATAATTAGGAAACCCTAATCCTAATTTGCAAATCTTAATTTTTATTTAGAAACCCTAATTTCCAATTTGGAAACCTTAATACAATTTGAAAACCCTAATTTTTATTTAGAAACCCTAATTTTCTATTCTAAACCCTAATTAGAAAATCCTAAATCTAATTAGCAAAACCTAATGGTTAAAACCTAAGGGTTATGTCAAATTACAAGTATGCCATTAGATTTATGTGCTAAATGACCAAAAAGCTTTTATTTTTCTTTCTTTAATGAAGTGTGTCGACGTTGAGAAAAAATCCGCGGGTCGGGTCACAACCTAGATCTTTCTCTCTTCCTAAGTTATCTCTACTCTCACTCTTTTTATTTGTGAAACAAGGTTTTGAAGGATTTTTTAGGAAAAGGCCAACATGTATCATGTCGACGATTTGAAGGTTTTACAAAGTCGTCAGATGGCAGATTTGAAATGGTTGTACCAACTTAACCGAGTTTGTTTGAAAGAGGCCCAATTGCTGGACGCTGTCGAAGTTTAATATTTGAAAATAAAGTTTTGAGCTCGGGGCTTGGTTAAGTGTGGGGAAGGTGTTAGGCACCCCACAACTCCCGTGTAAACACGGTACCGCATCTTTTCAATATTTCTCTTTTAAATATGCAATATGTATGTGAATGCTGAAACAAAATTGGGCCTATGTTTGATTGATTTTAAAGCATGGAAGTGCTTCGTTGAACCTATATATGAAGGGTTTGATTTGATTTGCAAAAAAGTCTTTGATTTAATTTGAAATAGTGTTTGATTTGATTTGCAAAAGCTTTTCTTTTCGATAAGAATTAAAATGATGTTTTGAAAGGTGGTTTTCAAACCCCTACGCTAACATAGGAATAGAAGCATATCGATACTTTCAGTTTTATCTTTTCAGCCTTTTGGCTCAATTTGAATGGTGATTGTCGGGCTGCGAAGCATCCTCGACCACATAATATATTCAAGTGTCGGTCTTCTCATGGGCATGACAGCTATCAGAGTGACTCTGACACTACAAACCATATTTTCACTATGTTGAGACCTTAAATCCGGATAACCGTTTTAAGGTCTTTTGTATGTACATTTTTACAGAAAAATTGGCAGGGTACATTTGTAAAGTGGAGTTTGTCCATTGTGGGAATTAGATTCTGATCAATTGGATCATGAATTCCACGATTCCTAAGCTTACATAGGAGGTCAATAAACCTGCACAGTTCAAATTTGTACAGAAATATATCCAAAAATTGCCAGAACCAAGGATTCATTCAGTAAATCCTTGCTCGTACATAGTCGAAGCGTCTCGTCCCCACTAGATAGCGATCTAAGGGCCATGAGGTTGCTTTTGTAACTGAAACTAGAAAAATGCTATATTTAAATAAATCTCAATCATTCTAGCTTCCTGGTTCTGTCTGTACTTATTTTGAACCGTTTGAAAGCTAGAGTTGGCGAGATTTAAATAAATCTAGTTCGCCCGCAGAAATGTCAGTGCCGATTCATATCAAATGAATATTTAAAGCAATAATTTAATAAAATGAGTAAAGCAATATATATAATTATATATATATATATACGAAAAGCTATAAAGGATGATGGGTTTTCATGCCGATGCCCGGACTGGAATTAAAATATATATAGATATTTATAAAAAACTGTAAAGAGCCACGGGGCAATCCAAGCTGGACAGAATGTAAATATATACAAAAAAATTATAAAAAGAGCGATGGGTTTTAACGCCTGTGCCCGGACTAGAATTGAAATATATATATACAGACAGAAAAGTAGTCAACCAAGACCGGAAAGATAACCCAGTGGTGGTGAATATTGCATGTATATAAAAATAGTAAAAAGGCCACAGAATGATTCAGGCCGAACTGGAATGTAAATATATACAAAAAAGTAGTCAACCAGGACTGGGAAGATAACCTAGTGATGGTGAATGGTGCAAAAATAGTATAAAAGTCAAAGAATGATCCAGGCCGGACTGAAAGGTAAATATATATATATATATATATATATATATATATATAGACAGAAATGTAGTCAACTAAGACTGGGAAAATAACCCAGTGGTGGTGAATGTTGCTTATATATGCATCAATATATATAAAAGCAGTAAACTACCGCGGATTTGACATCCGGATTTGACAGAATTGAAAAGTTAGTATATATACAATTAAATATACACAAAAAAGCCAAAACCGGACTGAGAAGATAACCCAGTCCGGCGAAGTTGCTCAGTACGAAGATGCAAGTGTATAAAAGTTGTCGGAAGCGACGGATCGTCAATTCGAGTTGTAGAAATGCCAGAAAATGCGTTTAGGTACTAAAATGTTCCAAAAATTAACAAAAACGGCCACGGAACTGAGTTTCGGGCTTTTTTAGAAAACAAAACTTGATATGCAAGTGCAAAACAGTGTAAAGAAGTAGTATTAACTTGCTGATCGTAAAAATACTCACAATGGACTACTACACGGGCTTTTTGCCCAATCATAGGCTTTAAACATCCAAATCTACCAGTTATTTTCTGATATGTGCTAGTATGTGGGTATATCTACATGTTAGAGTGAAAAAATTTGGGTTTAGAAGACAAGAAAATAGCTGGAAAACCAAACAAACAGGGGTACGGAGCGTTTCTGAATTATGAAAATGAAGGGGGGTCACCACTTATTTATAGAACAGGGAGCCTCCACTCTACCTGCGGCAGCCACAGGTAGAGGTTCATCTCCACGTGACATGGGCCCCGCGATGGGTTCTGTCATCTCGACGTACGTGCACTCTGACCAACGCGAGGTCAAAGTCGAAACTTTCTAACTTTTGATCGAAGCGTCCGTTTGAGGCGTTCGATACCTTTCCAAAAAGCCCTCGCCGAGAGTGTCACATTGACATGGGATAAAATATTTTCCAGGTCCAAGAAGATGGGTTCATAACCAGGTCTTCGATTCTCCGCAGTTTGTCCGTTGAGCTGTCTTGCGCTGTTTACACTCGGGATCATTGTTATGGTTTGTTCTGACCTTGGTGGCATCACTTAGGCTTGAGTTTGATTGAATTGGATTAAAGTCGGTAAAATGACCATTTTCCCCTTTTGGGGTTACCCTTAGTGTCGGCATGGCTTTTGATTAACTTCCTAGAGTTGTTTCCAAGACACGGATACCATTTGAGTCTGTTTGTCCTTAGTGTTGTCTCTGAGGTTGACTTGGTCACCCTAGGTTTTCCTCTAGAGATGTTGTTATGCTTCAAGACTATTCTCGAAGTTGACCTAACATCCCAGGTTGAGATCAAGGCTGACCTGCACTGCCCGGGTTGAGACGGGGGCTAACCTATACCTCCCGGATTGAGACCGGGGTTGACCTGTACCTCCTGGGTTGAGACTGGGGTTGACCTGTACCTCCCGAGTTGAGACCGGTGCTGACCTGTACCTTCTGGGTTGAGATCGGGGCTGACTTGTACCTCTCGGGTTGAGACCGGGGCTAACCTGTACCCCATGGGTTGAGACCGGGGCTGACTTGTACCTCCCGGGTTGAGATCGGGGTTGACCTGTACCTCTTGGATTAAGAGCGGGGTTGACCTGTACCTTTCGGGTTAAGACCTGGGCTAACCTGTACCTCCCAAATTGAGATCGGGGCTGAGCTGACATCCCGATATTGGTGATCGGGGTTGAATTGATGACCCGATATTGAGACCGGGGTTGATTTGACTTCCTGATATTGAGACCGGGGTTGAATTGATAACTTGGTATTGAGATCGGGGTTGATTTGACTGTCCGGTATCGAAATCCAGGTTGATTTGATGACCCGTTATTGAGATCGGGGTTGATTTGACTGCTCGATATTGAGACCGGGGTTGAATTGATGACCCGGTATTGAGACCGGGGTTAATTTGGCTTCCCAAAATTGAGACCAGGGTTGAATTGAAGACCCGGTATTGAGACCGGGGTTGAATTGATGACTTAGTATTGAGGCCGGGGTTTATTTGACGACCCGATATTGAGACTAGTATTGATTTGACTGCTAGTATTGAGATCGGGGTTGAATTGATGATCCAGTATTGAGACCGAGGTTGATTTGATGACCCGATATTTATATCGGGGTTGATTTGATGACCCGGTATTGAGACCGGGGTTGAATTGATTGCCCGGTGTTGAGACCGGGATTGATTTGATGACCCGGTATTGAGACCGGGGTTGATTTGACAACCCGGTACTGAGACCGGGGTTGAGTTGATGACAAATTTGCCCTCCTACAGTGTTAGTAACAAGGAAATAAAATTTTGAGTGTCTACAGATGCCCCTCTTTATCATGTTCATGCAATGAAGTGGAATGAACAGGATAAAGATTAGTAGACACTGGAAATGCAACTACAAAGGCAATGCAATGCATGGCATGATATTTGAGGAGTGCTAGATACCTTCGAGTGGGTGGGGTTATCACTGATGGATTACGTTAGTTTCTACTGGGGATAACGTTATCCGTGATAACCCTTGTTGCATCATTATCATGCGGTTGCTGGTAGGATATCAAGTTTAAGCTATCACAAAATGTTCTTGTCACTTTATGCTGGGGATGATGCTAATGGGCTATCACGAACTGTTTTCATCATTTTTTTGCTAGGGATAACGTCATCCATGATAGCCTAGGTGATTTTAACGGGGATGACATTGTTGCCTCCGAGTTATTCCAATGAGTACTCCCGATGCCGATCTTGATGATAATCTACACCAGTAGTTGGCCACAGTAAGTTGATTCACCACTTCATCTCGGTGCTTCCTTTGAGGATGTGTATAACAGATTCCATCATTGGTGATGAATTATTATATTGCTTCCGTCACCAGATCCCTTCCGACGCTTCTTTGGGGTTGAGCTAACGGTCGAACAGTCTCGGTTTATACCCGATGCATTGTTGGGGTTGAGCCAACGACTGAACTGTCTCGGTCTGTACCCAATGCTTCGTTGGAGTTGAACCAATGGCTTAACTATCTCGGTTTGTACCCGACGCTTCGCTGGGGATGAACCAACGGCTGAACTGTCTTGGTCTGTACCCGACACTTCGCTGGGGTTGAACCAACAGCTGAACTGTCTATGCTTGTACACGACGCTTCGCTGGGGTTGAGCAAACGGCAGAACTGTGTCGGTCTGTACCCAACGCTTTGGTGGGGTGGAGCCAACGGCTGAATTGTCTCAGTCTATACCCGACGCTTTGCTGGGGTTGAACCAATGGCAAAACTATCTTGGTATGTACCCGACGCTTCGCTGGGGTTAAGCCAATGGCTGAATTGTCACTGGTCTGTACCCGATGCTTCTCTGGGATTGAGCCAACGGCTGAATTATCTCTGTCTGTACCCGACGCTTTGCTGGGGTTGAGCCAAAGACTGAATTATCTCAGTCTATACCCGAAGCTTCGCTGGGGTTGAGCCAACGGCTGAACTGTCTTGGTCACTACCCGATGCTTCGCTGGGGTTGAGCCAATGACTGAACTATCTCGGTCTGTACCGGACACTTCGCTGGGGTTGAGCCAACGGCTGAATTGTCTCGGTCTGTACCCAACGCTTCGCTGGGGTTAGGCCAACGGCTGAACTGTCTTGGTCTATACCTGACGCTTCACTGGGGTTGAGCCAACGACTGAACTGTCTTGGTCTGTACCCAACGCTTCGCTGGGGTTGAGCCAACGGCTAAACTGTCACCGGTATGTACCCGACGCTTCACTAGGGTTAAGCCAACGGCTCAACTGTCACCGGTCTGTACCCGATGCTTCGCTTGGATTGAGCCAAAGGCTAAACTGTCTCGGTTTATACCCGACACTTCGCTGGGGTTGAGCCAACGACTGAACTGTCTCGGTCTGTACCCGATGCTTCGTTGGGGTTGAGCCAACTGCTAAAATGTCTTGATCACTACCCGACACTTCGCTGGGGTTGAGCCAATAGCTGAACTGTCTCGGTCTGTACCCGATGCTTCGCTGGGGTTAAGCCAATGGTCGAACTGTCTTAGTCTATACCCAACGCTTCGCTGGGGTTGAGCCAACGGCTGAACTGTCACTGGTCTGTACCCGACGCTTTGCTGGGGTTGAGCCAACGACTGATCTGTCTTGGTCTATACTCGATGCTTCGATGGGGTTGAGCCAACAGCTGAACTGTCACCGGTGTGCACCCGATGCTTCGTCGAGGTTGAGCCAACGACTGATCTGTCACCAGTTTGTACCCGATGCTTTGCTGGGGTTGAGCCAACGGCTGATCTATCTCTGGTCTGTACCCGACGCTTCGCTAAGGTTAAGCCAAGGGCTGAACTGCCTCGGTCTGTACTGGACACTTCGCTGGGTTTCAGCCAACGGCTGAACTGTCTCGGTCACTACCCGACGCTTCGTTGGGGTTGAGCCAACGGTTGAACTATCTCGATTTGTACCCAACTCTTCGCTGGGGTTGAGCCAACTGCTGAACTGTCTTAGTCTGTACCCAACGCTTTGCTGGGGTTGAGCCAACGGCTGAACTATTACCGATCTGTACCCGACACTTCACTGTGGTAGAGCCAATGACTGATCTGTCTCAGTCTGTACTCGATGCTTTGCTACGGTTGAGCTAACGGCTGAACTGTCACCGGTTTGCACCCGATGCTTTGTCGGGGTTGAGCCAACTGCTGATCTGTTACTAGTATGTACCCGATGCTTCGCTGGGGTTGAGCCAACGACTGATCTATCTCTGGTCTATACCCAACGCTTCGCTGGCGTTGAGCCAACGGTTAAATTGTCTCGGTCTGTACCCGACGCTTAGCTGGAGTTGAGCAATAGGCTGAACTGTCTCGGTCTGTACCCGACGCTTCGATGGGGTTAAGCCAACGGCTGAACTGTCTCGGTCTGTACCCAACGCTTCGTTGGGGTTGAGCCAACGACTGAGCTATCACCGGTCTGTACCCGACGCTTCGCTGGGGTTAAGCCAATGGCTGATCTATCACCGGTCTATACCCGACGCTTCGCTGGGGTTGAGCCAACGGCTGAACTATCATCGGTTAGTACCCGACGCTCTGAAAGTGGCACTTTTCGACGGTTTCGCACAATTGTTTCTGTAATTTTTTAGCAGTTTGCATCATTGATCCCCGGATATGGCTTCAGAATGAATACCAAGGGTTTCAGAGAGTTCCCCTTTCTGTTGGGATTATGCTACTTAAACGCAGGATTTCAGGACAAAACGCTCAATCGCGTAGCAATTTTTTCTCAGATTTGAATTTTCGGCTCATAAGACCTTCTTTTCAACTCGAATCGAACAGCGCCTCAATGAGCGGGACCCACTTTGTGGAGCCACAGGTAGAGGTGCGGCTGCCGCGGATGGGCCCACTTCCACCTGTGGCTTTATATTGGGCGGCGAGATTCATTATTTTCAAGTTTCATTTCGAGTTTCAAACGAAATCCGATTTTTTTTCAGATCTACGGAGTTCGGGCAGCTTTTTTTGATTCTGTCAGCTCCTACGCGTTCAGCGCATCGCAGGTAACGTTTTACGTCCTTTTTCGCAAGTTTTGACCGTTAAAAGCATACGAACCACGTAGGGTGCCTTTAGGTGCTTTTAGACGCAATGTATAAAAAATGTATGCCTATATGACCTGCTAAAAATTTTCTGACTTCATATGTATGCATATTTTACTGTAATGCACGTTTTGATGTAAGAAAATTCATTTTCTAAGACAGTCATTTTTTGCTCTTTTTGATCAGTTTACTCATCCTTTTTGAGGCCTATTGAGTCTAGATTTTCAACTAAAAAAGTCCATGGTAATTTAGCTACCATGTGAGGTTTACTTTTGATTTTATTTCATAAATATGAACTGTTCCTATTATTGAGAAGGTGTGCTACTGAATGGCCACCTAGACATGTCTGTGTGCATGCGGACAGTCTATTTTACAAAGGAGACTCTGGCAAAAAAATTTCAAAACCCGAGCATTTAATAAACTTGTAATTTTGACTCTATTATGGATTTTTGACTGACCCATGCACGTTTTTAGGATTTAAATTTTGAAAAACATGTAGTTTTGACCTTACTGAGTATTTTTGACTGACCCATGCATGTTTTAGGACTTAGAGATGCATAGAATATCTAATAAGCCACATGTTTTAGGCTTACCACACCCTTTTTGTGGTGATTTGGAGACTTTGTCCAGGTGAAGACCGAAATAGACCCGGCAGTTCCAGCAGGGTAGTTTCAGGCGTTAGATGTAGGCGGACTTCTGATGTTCCTCTGCCACGTCCAGCTCGACCGCCTC
Organism: Panax stipuleanatus; assembly: GCA_020205555.1. NCBI lineage: Eukaryota > Viridiplantae > Streptophyta > Magnoliopsida > Apiales > Araliaceae > Panax > Panax stipuleanatus. The sequence continues at coordinate 92,601,273 of CM035125.1, read as the reverse complement.
GTAGATTAGCAGAGTCGGTGATTCGTCTAGCCCAGGACTAGCAATCGATTGATATTGATGACGAGCAGGCTCCTTTTGCTGCTCCAGCTCCGGCTCAGGCCCCACGTGCGAAGGTTCTGGGCATTGTTGTACCAACCCAGGAGCTGTTGGGCGACTTAAGTCGGCATCCATCGAGATTTCTCTACGCCAACTAGGTGACTTAAAGTTTTCTTCTTTCTGGATTCTCTTTCTTTCTTTTGCCATTCTCGGGGCACACGTTTTTTGACATGGGTTAGTTTTTGATGCAGGATCCCGGCTTTATGCAGCCTCGAGGGAACTAGGTTCAACGTGCACTCCCTGTATCATACTTTGCACCAGGAGTACATGGATATTATTGACGGCTGAGGGTTTCTGGCCTTCTTCTCTATTCTTCCCCGTCGTTGCCTTTTGGGGTATATGAGGGCTTTGTCTGAGCGCTAGTTCCGCTAGACTCAGTCCCTTCATCTGTTGGACTGCAAGGTGATGATGACGCCTATGGACTGGAGGTTCATCACCGACATCGAGTTCGAGGGTGAGCCAGTGCCTGTTGTGGCTAACATCACTCCTACTGTCGTTCTGTCCCAGTTGGTAATCCCTGTGACGGTGATCAAGGGTCGGACGGTCCGATCTGGTCCCTTGAGTATAGATGCCCAGAGTGGGGCTTTACTTGAGCCTCTGCCTGATGATCAAAGGGTTAGGGATAGCATCTTGAGGCGATTATATCTGGTGATCATCAGGGGTTGTTTTATTGCGGAGAACTCCTCGACTATGTCCTTAGCCCTGGTCAGTGCTACCCGACATGTAGAGCGCCTTAGTAATTTTGATTGGGGTTCCTACACCTTTGCCTATTTTCTCCGAGGTATGCGCATACTCTCGGAGGGTTTGACGGAGGCTTGGATAGGGTTCTACCCGTTCCTGCTGGTGAGTACATCGTTCTTGTACCTTTTTAATTTCTGTATTTACATTTGTCAATCTTGATCACTGAGGACTTTTGATATTTACATGGCCAGTTCTTGGCAAATAAGAGGCTTCCTTGCCTACGGCCTGCCACTGCTTTAGGTCTGGAGACCTATCCTCAACGACGGCGTTGGCATCACTCCACTCTGACGGAGGTCCCTGCTGCTGAGGGATTCACCCATTCCCGCCTACAGTTGGAGCTTTTGCGGCTAGATTGATCTCTTGGATGCCGTATACCTCTGAGTTTTTGATCGTTGGATTCGAGGGAGGCTTCCCCACTGGTCGAGAGTTTGCATTGTCGACCCGCAGTGTTCCATTTTTGACAGAGGGAGGCTGGGAGCTCTATTTAGGAGAGCGTGCGATCAGGAGCATTACGAGGCAGATCCGCATTCCCATTGTTCCTCCGACTTGGCATCATTTGTGACGCCCCCAGAATAGGTCCATTCAACCCAACCCATTCTGAGTCGCCAAATACATGGTACAGAATTCAAATACAAACTTTATATCATACGGTCGTGCAAAATACGACCACACAACTGTGAGTCTCAATACAAATATGTAGAAAATATTAAGATTCAAACTAAGTCCTTATTACAATTATTATCACACTATTTATCAGAAATAGTGAGGACTACTACTGCTCTAACTCGGACCATCACTCTGTCCCCCGACTAGTTCCCGCAACATTCTCATTTCCTGAAGAGGACAATAGATGAAAAGGGTGAGCTCAACTAGCTCAGTAAAGAATATTATGACTAAGATAATGGAAAATAAATTATTGTTAGTCTTCAACAAATCAGATAAAATATAATGGACAACCAATTTCAGATCAATATTCAGAGCGAAAATAACAGTTCATTAGAAGAGTTAAGCAGAGAATCAAGTCTACTATCTTCTATGATTTAAAAGTCCATCATCAATATTTTATCCCTGTAACATCAATCAATATACATCTCGAAGCAAATATTCATCTTTGCACTACAGGCCAAAGATATTCATTTGTATCATCAGTGGTCATATTCATCTCAACACCTGTCATCTTTGCACTACAGGCCAAAGATATTCATCAAGTAATCATTCATCTTTGCTCTACAGGCCAAAGATATTCATCAAATAATCATTCATCTTTTAGGACTGAGAATGATGAAAAATATTTTAAAAAAAACGAATCCAGTGAGATAAAAGACAAAGACTAAGGATTCGTATTTTAGTATATCCAATTCAAAAATACCTCGTAATAATCAATTATGGAGCAAAATTCAAGAATAAAACTCAAAACTTGGATACAATCAAAGATAGTAACCTTAACAAGCAATTTGGACAAATAGAAGAAAATTTAATTTTTCCGTGAATAGTGCCGTATACGTGAATAGTGTCGTATACGTGAATAGTAACCCCGACGGAAAAAGTAAGAATTTCAACATAAAATCCATGACAATATTTCTGTATAATGATATTGAAAAGAATAACATCATTTACGAAAGAAATAACATCCCTTACCTCAAAAAGATAGTACCTCTGACTGAAATATCGGATATATTACCGAAGGAAACTTGCACTGAATACTAATACTCAAAGTATAGAAATACTCACAAAAATACGCTCGATATTATAGAGAGAGAAAACTTCTGATTCTGGTGTGATTTTCAATTCTAACCTAAGCACCCTATTTATAGGAAAAGCTTAGGATGCCAAAGGAGACTAAAATAATAAAATAATATTATTATTTTTAAAATTCTCCAACCGCCGGTTGCTACCAAAAAAATCAGATTTCAACAAAAGTGGGGCCCACCCATTAAATATATATATTTTCCGAAACTTCAATAATTCATAACAAATAGCCCATTTGTCAGAAAAATACAAATTCTATGTCCTTCCATAGGAAATTTAATTCTCTACAACTTTGCAGAAGAAAGTTTTTCCAAATTCCAAACATAAATTATCCGAAATCCATAAACAGATGATTTCTCACACCAAAATATTGATAAAAACTCATCAGCGCCAATTCCTTCTTTAATATCCACAAAATAAATATTTCCTTATCATATAAATCAATAATTAATTATTCACAAATAATATTATAGAACTACAATATTAACAACCAGGTCGTTCCCAGGACAGAGGGGGCCTTCCGATAAGGACTTCTCCTTACTGGCGCGCAATTAAATAACCCCTCCTAGACAGAACTTCCTTAGACATTGTCAATAATGCTATCTAATAATATTATTCAAATAATATGAATTATTGAGTTGATAACGTGAAATACTGTGCAACGACAATTATTGAATCAATACTACAAAATATCAACTGTAGCCATTATTGAATCAATCATATAAAATGGCAACGTAGCAATTATTGAGTCAATAAAATATCAATGTAACAATTATTGAGTCAATAATATAAAATATCAACGTAGCAATTATTGAGTCAATAATATAAAATATTGAACAGTAATTACTGTAACAATAATTGAGTAATGGCTTCTCACGTAAGACTCAATAATTTGAAATACTGTGCAATACCGTGTGCTACTATGTAACACCGCGTATCACTGTATTTTAACCACCGGGTATTTCAACAGTACTAACGGTAACAACCACGCCGTTATTTTGTAAAAAAGTTATTTCTGTCGCTTTCTATATCCGACAGTTATTCTGTTGTGGGGGCCCACAAATAGCTGCGCCGTCGTACGAATATTCCCCGACAACAAGAATATTCCACGACCAAACGAATATTCCCCGACAACAAGAATATTTTATAACCACTTGCTCATTTTAAAAATGTTTGCACATTTCACCCATAACTTTCATATTTATCAAATCAACATCTTACTATTTCGAAATAATATATAAAGAAAACTAAATCTTTATTCATAAAAGTTGGGGTCTTACATTATTGGTCATTGCTTTTGCCACTGACAGATATCCCTATGGAGGGCATAGACGGCTTCACCTTATCAAAGGGCCCTTATAGCCAGGCGGCATTCAGCAGCTGGTGGTGTCCTCGCACTATTGGAGCTCAGACTCGGGCTACCCAATTTATGGCAGATATGGTGCCTGAGTTTGTGATGATGACAGACTGGATAGCCTGCCTCAGGGAGCCTACTCATTCAGACCAGATCGCAGAGCTGACCCTGGAGTTGGAGAAAGCTCGCTTTTTTATTAGGTATATTGGTCGAGATTCGTCAGAGGCATCTTCTTTTAACCCGTCCAGCTCAAGAGCGGGCCCCTCCTTAGGCCTATTTTCCAGCAATTTTTCAGGGGCCGATCGTCCCTTGTATCACCTAGACATGCCTGATGACCGCGGCTTTGTGTCCACGGAGGATATGGAGCAGGTTAATATCCTGAGTGTAGATTAGCTGGATCTATTTGGATAGCTATGGCAGCTATATCTTTTGGTCAGCCACTATTTTAGCTATTGGGCGGCTGTGCTTCATTTTGATAGACCACTGTTAGTAGTTGGGTGGTAGTACCCCATATTCCTGTACTTTTTATTTCACTTTGTATTATCAAACAGGGATGATGCTTGCAGTAGATAGTTTATTGTAGATATTCATGATATTTCCTATCTATCGAATCACATTTATATTTGTCATCATGCATGTATTATGTCATGTGTATGCATTTAGACAGATGAGTTCAGATTTGACCCCTGGATGGTCTTGTGATATAGCGACACAGATGGCGTCATCTACTGTTAGTCGTATTGAGCATTTACCACAGTTTGAGGTGGCATCGTCGTTGAGATCGTGGTACGAGAGCCTGCCATTCCCAGTAGAGGGGTAGTGGATCAGATGTGGGGGCATTCGTTGGCCCTCGTAGACTTTCAGGTGCCATATGGATTTGTGGATGGCATCTTATCCTGTTGGATACTTGACAGACAGGTCTTTCACTTTGGGCATCATGAGCTGACTCCGACCCTCGAGGAGTACCAACAGTTTACTGGCATATCTTTAGAGGTGCCATGAGCCCGTACGACGATTAGTGATATGAGGAGACCATGTATCTGGATGACAGGTCTTCGCCAGAGCGTAGTTATGGATGAGATCATCCAGGCTTGACAGAATTGAAAAGTTAGTATATATACAGTTAAATATACACAAAAAAGCCAAACTCGGAATGGGAAGATAACCCAGTCCGGCGAAGTTGCTCAGTTCGAAGATGCAAGTGTATAAAAGCTGTCGGAAGCAACGAATCGTCAATCCGAGTTATAAAAATACCAAAAAATGCGTTTAGGTACTAAAATATACCAAAAGTTAACAAAAACGGCCACGGAATTAAGTTCCGGGCATTTTTAGAAAACAAAACTTGATATGCAAGTGCAAAATAGTGTAAAGAAGTAGTATTAACTTGCTGATAGTAAAAATACTCACAATGGACTGCTACACCGGCTTTTTGCCGAATCGTATACTTTAAAAGTCCAAATCTATCTGTTATTTTCTGATATGTGGTAGTATGTGGGTATATCTACGTGTTATAGTGGAAAAATTTGGGTTTAGAAGACAAGAAAATAGCTGGAAAACAAAACGGGCAGGGGTTCGAAGCGTTTCTGAATTATGAAAATGAAGGGGGGTCACCACTTATTTATATACGAGGGAGCCTCCACTCTACCTGCAACAGCCGAAGGTAGAGGTGCGGCTCGACGTGGCGTGGGCCCCAAGGTGTGTTTCATCGTCTCAAAGTACGTGCACTCCGAGCAACGGGAGGTCGTATTCGAAACTTTTTAACTTTTAATCGGAGCGTCCGTTTGAGGCATGCGATACCTTTCCAGAAATCCCTTGCCGAGAGTGTCACAATGCCATGGGATAAAACATTTTCTGGGTCCAAGAAGACAGGTTCATAACCAGGTCTTTGATTCCCCACAGTTTGTCCGTTGAGCTATCTTGCTCTATTTGCACTCGGGATCATTGTTATGGTTCGTTCTGACCTTGGTGGCATCAATTCGGCTTGAGTTTGACTGAATCATCTTAGAGTTGGTAAAATAACCATTTTGCCCTTTCCGGGGTTGCCCTTAGTGTCGGCATGGCCTTTGATTGACTTCTTGGAGTTATTTCCAAGACTTGGATCCTATTTGAGTCTATTTGTCCTCAGTGTTGTCTCTGAGGTTCACTTGGTCGCTCCAGGTTTTCTTCTGGAGATGTTGTTATGCTTCAGGACTGTCCCCAAAGTTGACCTAACTTCCCGGGTTGAGACCGGGGTTGACCTGCACTGCCAGGGTTGAGACCGGGGCTGATCTGTACCTCCCGGATTGAGGCCAGGGCTAACCTGTACCTCTCTGGTTGAGACCGGGGCTTACCTGTACCTTCCTAGTTGAGACCTGGGCTGACCTGTACCTCTCGGGTTGAGACCGGGGCTGACCTGTACCTCCCGGGTTGAGACCGGGACTGACCTGTACCTCTCGGGTTGAGACAGGGCTGACCTGTACCTCCCGAGTTGAGATTGAGGCTGACTTATACCTCCCAGGTTGAGACCAGGGCTGACCTGCACCTCCCGGGTTGAGACCGGGGCTGTCCTGTACCTCTCGGGTTGAGACCGGGGCTGACCTGCACCTCTCGGGTTGAGACCGAGGCTGCGTTGACATCCCGATATTGGTGATCGGGGTTGAATTGATGACCCGATATTAAAATCGGGGTTGATTTGACTGTCCGATATTGAGACCGGGGTTGAATTGATGACCAGTTATTGAGACCAGGGTTGATTTGACTGCCCGGTATTGAGACCGGGGTTGATTTGACGACCCGATATTGAGACTGAGGTTGATTTGACTGTCCGGTATTGAGATCGGCGTTGAATTGATGACCCGATATTGAGATCGGGGTGTATTTGACGACCCGATATTGAGACCGGGGTTGATTTAACTGCCCGATATTGAGACTGGGGTCGATTTGACGACCCGATATTGAGATCGGGGTTAAATTGATGACCCGATATTGAGACCAGGGTTTATTTGACGACCCGATATTGAGACCGGGGTTGATTTGACTGCCCGGTATAGAGACCGGGGTTGAATTGATGACCCGATATTGAGACCGGAGTTGATTTGACTGCCCGGTATAGAGACCGGGGTTGAATTGATGACCCGATATTGAGACCGGGGTTGATTTGATGACCCGGTATTGAGATCGAGGTTGATTTGATAACCCGATATTGAGACCGGGGTTTAATTGATTGCCCGATGTTGAGACCGGGGTTGATTTGATGACCCGGTATTGAGACCGGGGTTGATTTGATAACCCGGTATTGAGACCGGGGTTGAGTTGATGACAATTTTACCCTCCTACAGTATTAGTAACAGGGAACGCAATTTAGAGTGTCTACAAAGTGGAGTGCAAATCTTACCATAATCTTATGACTCATCAAGTTAAGATTGCACATGTGTGCTTGAAATCAACTAATATCAGCCATCAAATGACACCTAGCACATCCAAGTACAATGGATCAAAAGATAAGATTTTAAAGAAAGAGTAAAGAATAAGAAAACCTAAACTTAATTTCTAACCATAGCCAAGTCTTCCTTTCTCCAAGCCCACGAAATTTAGAGAGAAACTTAATTCAAAGATAGGCCAAGTCCACCCCCATAAACTATCCAAGATCATATCAGAGAGAGAGAGAATCAAAAATTTGTTCAAGAAGGTATAAACCCTAACCCTAGTCTAGATCTTGTATGCTTAGATAGATTTTATGTTTTTATGTTTAAATATGTTCTATGTTATGTTATTTAGTGATCTGGGTTGTTAGATCATGGATCCATAACATTTAAATGCATGAAAATGGAGATTTAAGAAAACTACATAAACCCTAAAAAAGTGGACTGACAGTGAAATGTTAGGGCCTGTAGATCTAAATCTGTTAATGTTTAGATCTGTTAAGTGTATTATTGTTGTAGTATGACATGAGTAGAGTAAACTGGAAGTGAAATCATGACCAGAGCATGTCTAGATTTCAAGTTATTCACGGTCAAAATCCGTTGACCAGTCACGAAAAAAATTTCTGGAAAACCTAGAAAACCCAAATAGTGGTCTTACAAGCTTTTGAATGGCTTAGATCTTGCATTTGTTATGATTGTTAGCTCATGTAAGTGTATCACATTTATACCCTGACATATATACTACAAATCCATGACATAAAAACACCTAAATAATAACCAGGATCTAAGTTATTAATGGTCAAATATGGGTTGACCAAACTGAAAATCAATTTTCTGGAAATTTCAGAAAATTGAAGAACAAGTTCTGACATGGTGTTTGACCAAGATAGATCTTGCATTTGTGATGTTGTTAGGCTTAGGGCTGTAAACGGTAACCGGAAAATTCGTATTCGTCCGCATCCGTATTCGGAAAAATGCGGATATTATTCGTATTCGGAAAAAAACAAATATATCCGTATTCGGTTTAAAGGTATCCGTAAATAAACGGATACGAATACGGATATAGGCGTATTAGTATTCGTTTAACATCCGTCCGTAAATATATCCGGCGGATAGCGGATATCCGGAATTCGGTATCCGGATTCGGATCCGTATCCGGAATTCGTATCCGAATAACTTATAAATATTAATAATTTACATATATATATATATATATATATATATTAATTACTTACATTCATTAATTAATAACTTGTGTTCATTAATTAATGACTCACATTCATTAATAACTTATACGAGTATTCATTAGTTAATAACCTATATATATATATATATATATATATATATACACACACACACACACACACACACACACACACATATATATATATATATATTAATTAATAACTTACCTTCATTAACTAATAATTTAATTATATACATATTTTTTATAACATAACTTACATATTTTTTTCATTTGCACAATTATTTAGAAACTAGAAGTACAAATATTTAAAGTAAGTCCAATGTCAATTTTGAATGAAGTTGGATTAACTAATTGTCACATATACATTATAACTCGCACTCTCCATAAATATAATGAAGTAAAATATTTTTTTATAACTATGTAATCTATGTATTGTGGATAAATAATAAATAAAACTCTCATATACAAACAAATTATTAAAGTTTTAATCAAGCATTTAAGAAAAAATAATTAGATATTCAATGTAAACTTTGGAATCTAATTATAAATTATAAATAGTTATACAAACTACAATATAATATATATGTGTGTATATATCTATATCAATAACTTATACATTTATTGATATATATATATATATATATATGATATATATATATATCAATAAATGTATAAGTTATTGATATAGATATATATACATATATATTAACAACTTACATTCATTAATTAATAACTTACACATATATATATATATATATATTAATAACTTATATATGTATATATTAATAACTTATATAGTTACACACATACACACACACACACACACACACACACACACACACACACACACACACACACATATATATATATATATATATATATATATATATATTATAAGTATATAACTTATATATGCATATATTAATAACTTACATAGATATATATTAATATATATATGTAAGTTATTAATTAATGAATGTAAGTTATTAATATGCATATATATCTATATTAATAACTTATATATATATATATATATATATATATATATATATATATAAGTTATTAATATAGATATATATACACATATATATTATATTGTAGTGTGTATGAATATTTATAAAAAATAATTAGATATTCAATGTAAACTTTAGAATCTAATTATAAATTATAAATATTCATACACACTACAATATAATATATATGTGTATATATATATCTATATTAATAACTTATACATTTATTGATATATATAAATATATATATATATATATATTGATATATATAAATATATATATATATATAAGTTATTAATATAGATATATATACATATTAATAACTTACATTAATATATATACATATATATTAACAACTTACATTCTTTAATTAATAACTTACATATATATATATACGGCTAGTCTCTCCAGCGAACCATAGGGAGCGAATTAAAAACGAACCGGCTATAACGACGGTTTTTTCTGTCGCTATAGTATAAAAAATCGGCTTTCTATGTTATAGCGACTAAAAAAATCGTCGCTATAGCCGGTTCGTTTTTAGTTCGCTCCCTATGGTTCGCTAGAGAGACGGACCCTATATATATATATATATATATATATGTATGTATGTATATATTAAAAACTTATATATATATATATATATATTAATAATATAAGTTATTAATGAATATAAGTTATTAATAAATGAATGTAAGTTATTAATTAATGAATGTAAATTATTAATATATATATATATATAGATATATATTTATATATATAATTTATTCCGATATTAATATCTATATATATATATGTAATTATGTAAGTTAGTAATAATTTAATATATATATATATATATATATATATCAGTTTTGAAATTAATGAATGTATACAATGGGTGAAAGGCTGAAAGCCGACTAAAAAGGAGAGGAAAAATCGTAACTTTAGAAAATAATTTAAAATTTAAGTGTTATCTCTCTGACTCTCTCTTGAACTCTCAAAAAATCTATCTAAAGAAGTGAAGATTCACAGATCCACAGATCTGGTGGTGGACAAACCTGTTCCAGATCCACAGATTCGTCGTCCTTTCCCCCTTTTCTTCTTCAATCTATTCCAGATCTTAACGGTAGGAAATTTATGCGATTAAACCCATCTTTTATAATTAGAACTAGTTAATTTTCTTGTTAGATCTGCTTATTTCTGGTATTGTTTGAACTTGAAAGTAGTGTTTATGTATATAGTGTCGGATTCTTTGGTTTTTATTTCTGGTAAATGACTAACAAGAAAAATAAACATAAACACAGTATATGTTCTTCTCTAAACACTAAACACTCTACTCTAAACACACTGCTTAGTGTTTAAAAATTAAACTCTATTTAGTGTAATGTATTAAATTACTAGTTTGTTTAAATTAAAATACGATTTAGAGTATCTGTTTTAAATTAATTGACTAAATGAGGCACAGAGGCAATTTGTTAGAGTAATTTTTTGACAGAATGCAGTGTGTTATAGTTGTAAGAATGCAATGCTGCTTGCTTGACATTAAGTCCACTTTCTGCAGATATGTCTCAACAAGTAGGTAGTAGCAGTGCTAGCTCAGTTGCACCTGTTAATAGTGCAGTTGCTTCTGATAATGCTACAACTAATGCCCCTATTGATACATCTAATACGGTTGATCAAGAGTCAGTTCCAACTACGACTGGTCGTAAGCCAAGAGTTTTAACATCAAATGTTTGGTCAGATTTTGACAGGGTTGGAACGGGTAACAATATTGTTGCTACTTGCAAACATTGTAAGAGAAAATTTGACGGATCAAGCAGTAAAGGCACAACTCATTTGAAAAATCATCAAAAAAATTGTGCTCTTGCCAAGAGACAACGTGTTGACCCTATGCAACAATATCTTGGGAAGTGTCTCACCAATGAGAGCCCTACTCCGAAGGTAACTACATATAAATATGACCCATTAGTTGAAAGATCTTTGTATGCGAAAATGGTTGCAAAACATGATTATTCTTTTTTTATGGCTGAGCATGGCTACTTTCGTCTTTGGATTTCATATGTTATGCCAACTTATAAATTTCGTTCAAGAAACACTGTGAAAAAAGATTTGGGTGATGTGTTTAGAGAAGAGAGGGCTAAAATTTATAAAGAAATTGAGAGTTTACCATCTAGAGTTAGTTTAACTACCGATGGATGGAAACCGAACTTTCAAAATCGGGGTTATTTTTGTGTGACTTGTCATTACATTGATGATGCATGGGAATTGCATAAAAAAGTAATTGCTTTTCATGTTGTTGAATATCCACATCATGGTGTGAATTTAAGTGAGTGGTTAAAACATCAAATTCTTGAATGGAATATTGATAGAAAGTTGTCTAGTGTTGTTGTTGACAATGCTTCAAATAATTCCGGGATGTTAGAAGGTGTCAAAACATGGTTGAATGGTAAGAACGCTTTGTTGCATAATGGTGACATGTTCCATCTTCGATGTTCTCCTCATATTTTAAATTTGATTGTTAAACAAGGTTTGAAAATAGTTCATGGTTTAATTGAGGAGATTCGAAAAACTGTCAAATATATTGATAGCTCACCCGCTAGAGATGAAAAATTTGCTCTTGCTTTGACCCAAACAAGATTCAATTCTAAAAGGCGTATTCCATTGGATGTGGAAACTAGATGGAACTCCACCTTTGATATGCTTGTGAGTGCTTTGGAGCTTCAAGATGCAATTGAGCGTTTAGCCGATTTAGATAATGGTTATAATTTTTTGCCTTCTTCGGAAGCATGGGAAAGGGGAAAGAACGTTTGCGATTGTTTGAGTTTGTTTAATGACGTGACAAAAAGACTTTCGGGAATTAAGTATCCTACATCAAATTTGTATTACATGGAAGTGCATTCTATTCGCATGAAGTTGTTGGAGTGGAAAGATAGTCATATTTATTATATTTCAACAATGGCCATTGAGATGCAAGCAAAATTTGACAAGTATTGGGAGGAATCTAACTTGCTTCTTACGATTGCAGTGATTCTTGATCCTCGATATAAGATGAAAATTGTTGAGTGGGCTTGTAGGGAAATGCATGGTGATTATGCCGAAATATATATAAGCAAAGTTCGTAAATTTTTGCTTGAGTTATTTACCGAATATGATGATACTAGTGGATTTGAAGCAAGGGGTGACATTAGTACTTCATCCATAAGCCATGAAGATAATTTATCAAAGTCAAAAAATAATCCAAGTGGAATTTTCTCATTTAAGAAGTTTGTAGCCAAAGATTGCGCATCTAATGTTGCAAAAAAAAGTGAGTTGGAGGAATATCTTGAAGAGACTTTGCACCCTTTGGATGATGATAATCCACTAGATTTTAATATTTTGCATTGGTGGAAACATTATGGACCTAAGTTTCCAACACTTGCAAAGATGGCTCGTGATATTCTTGCTATTCCTACTTCTTCCGTTGCTTCAGAGTCATCTTTTAGCCACGCACGTAGACTTATCACCGACATCCGTGCATCATTAAATTCGGCAACGGTAGAAACTTTAATGTGTGTCAAAGATTGGTTGCCAGAACTTGAAGCGGGTAAATGTAAGTATGATTAATTTATAATTATTCTTTAAATTGTTTAATACTTGTACTAATTTTTTTTATGTTTATTATTTATATACAGCTGGAGATTCTACAATTGAAGTTGGTGATACCATTGGAGATAGTGAGTATGCATAGAAGTTTTAATTTTTTACATTATAATGCTACACTTGAAGTGCCAATAGTCTGCTCTTTGTCACGATCATCCTGGATTGTCCTCAAACATAAGGGATTTGGCTCCTGAGGTTAATTTAATTTTCACCTCCAATTGCACTTGAGCTTAAAAATAGTTCAGTAGAATTGAGGTTTAAATTTGAATTTTCTTAATTTGAGCCTTCTTATTTGAATTGTCTTTTGTAAATATTATGGTGTATAATTGTTTGTGTATTCTTTTCCTTCCTTATAGATAGATGTCAGAATTCAAAAACATAAGTTCTGCTTCAGTTGGGTATGGTACTTTTTTATATGGTTTTGAAGCAACTTGCTCTGCACCTACTTGTCTGCAAATAAAGTTTTTTCAGACATTTGTACTGACACAAATTTGTTTTAACAAGTAGCATAAATATTCTCACTTTAATGTGCACTTACTAAATGTTCTATCATGCGAGGTGGTGACACAGACTGAGGATTTTCTTGCTGGTCTGCGCCTATTATGTTGTTATGATTTCATTGAGCACTTTTGTGATTATATATTGAAGAACCTTTCAACAATGCAAAAACAGAGGTATGAATATTACTTTATTCCAAAAACTAAAAGAATTTAATTTAAAAGTTTATTATCATTGGAAGTTTTGATAGCTTCTATAGATGTCATGAAAATGTGGATAGTAAGATCCGAGTATTGCAAACACTATTAAACCTTGTAGTAAGATCAGAGTATAGCAAACAGCCAAACACTTCTAGCTATCAGTTGTTTCAAAAGGTGAAAAGCTTGTTTAGTTTGAATAGACAATCAATTCGCGTAGAGCAAAGCTTTAAAAATGCTTGAAATAAGGAATGTTAGACACTGTTATATAAGCCAAAAGGTGGAACTTTTTTATATGGTTTTGTGCAGTAGTTTTTAGGATCCATATTTATTGTAAAATGTAGATTCTTCTCTGATCTAATTGCTTTGTTGTATTGAAGTTAGTTGCTAACTGATTTGTGGTTTGGCCAAACCTTGGAAATGATTTGGTCTCGCAATCAGTTTTGGCGTCTAATACCTGATTATTAGTGATGTTACTTCCCAGGATCTTGAATTCGAAATTAGTTTACACCCCTAATTGGTTGATTTTTTGGTAGGTTGAAATCCTTTTGTGCTATCTGGGGGCGCTTTGTTTGATTCTCTTTGTTATTTGCTGCTGCTGGTGCCTGCCAATGGCTGCATGCTTGCTGTGTTATTTTGTCAGCTACTCCTGGTTGTACTGCTGATTGGACTGCTAGGATGTTGTTGTTATAGATGTGGTTGCTAGCTTTTGTTTTGGGTCTGCATTGTCTTGCCTCTGGGATGGCTGATTTTAATATTAGTTTTCTTTGTATTTGGCTAGCATCATGTCCTGTTATTTATGCGTTTGGCTTTTGATTTCTTTTTTGCCATGGTTTACTGTTAACATCACAAAGTATGTCCTTGATGGTCACTCTATGGGGTATGCCCCATTAATTCTATACATTTTCTTGATCTGTGTTGGCCTTTTTTTTTTGAGAACTTATATACCTTATTAGGCACTCTTTGGTGGAAGAATATATGGTTTGGGTTCTTTGTGTTTTATTAGGATGATCCGAATTTTGTCAAATAGTTAGTTATCTGGTGTTTAGTTAATATGTATGGTTTAAACTTAAAATTGTGTTTAATTAATATATATGGTTTAATTAATTATTTAATTTTTTTCTTTATTTTTTGTAAATAATTTGAATGGATTTTATATTATTTGACTGATAAACGAATTCGGATATTCGAATAATTTGTCTATTCGGATAAAATAAACGGAAACGGATATTATCCGTATTCGGATATTATTCCGAATACCGGATACGGATAATATTTTTAAAATCCGCCGGATACCGGATGCGAATACGGATAGCGAATTTATTTTTCGGATACGGATACGAATACTCCTATATCCGAATTCGAATAAATCCGTTTACACCCCTAGTTAGGCTAAGCCAGTGTATCACTTTTGTAGCCAGACATGTCCACTACAAGAGTGTGACACTGGATCACTTAGATAACACATAGAATCAAAGTTATTAAAGCTCAATGTAGGCTGCTTAGCATTGACTTCATTTCTGAAAATTCCAGAAATGAAGAACAACCTTGATAGGGTGGTTTGACCACTTATAACTTCTTGATATGATGTAGTTAGACCCAAAAATTGTTATAACTTATAGTACTACATCAGTACTACCCCATTGATGCACTCTCATTGTGAAGCCCCCAGAATAGGTCCATTCAACCCAACCCATTCTGAGTCGCCAAATACATAGTACAGAATTCAAATACAAACTTTATATCATACGGTCGTGCAAAATACGACCACACAACTGTGAGTGTCAATACAAATATGTAGAAAATATTAAGATTCAAACTAAGTCCTCATTACAATTATTATCACACTATTTATCAGAAATAGTGAGGACTACTACTGCTCTAACTCGGACCATCACTCTGTCCCCCGACTAGTTCCCGCAATATTCTCATTTTCTGAAGAGGACAACAGATAAAAAGGGTGAGCTCAACTAGCTCAGTAAATAATATTATGTCTAAGATAATGGGAAACAAATTATCGTTAACAAATAAGATAAAATATAATGGACAACCAACTTTAGATCAATATTCGCAGCGGAAATAACAATTCATTAGAAGAGTTAAGCAGAGAATCAAGTCTACTATCTTCTATGATTTAAAAGTCCATCACCAATATTTTATCCCTGTAACATCAATCAATATACATCTCGAATCAAATATTCATCTTTGCACTACGGGCCAAAGATATTCATTTGTATCATCAGTGGTCATATTCATCTCAACACCTGTCATCTTTGCACTACAGGCCAAAGATATTCATCAGGTAATCATTCATCTTTGCTCTACAGGCCAAAGATATTCATCAAGTAATCATTCATCTTTGCTCTACAGGCCAAAGATATTCATCAAGTAATCATTCATCTTTGCTCTACAGGCCAAAGATATTCATCAAGTAATCATTCATCTTTGCTCTACAGGCCAAAGATATTCAGTTACATCACCTTTTAGGACTGAGGATGATGAAAAATATTTTTAAAAAACGAATCCAGTGAGATAAAAGACAAAGACTAAGGATTCGTATTTTAGTATATCCAATTCAAAAATACCTCGTAATAATCAATTATGGAGCAAAATTCAAGAATAGAGCTCAAAACTTGGATACAATCAAAGATAGTAACCTTAACACGCAATTTGGACAAATAGAAGAAAATTTAATTTTTCCGTGAATAGTGCCGTATACGTGAATAGTAACCCCGACGGAAAAAGTAAGAATTTCAACATAAAATCCATGACAATATTTCTGTATAATGATATTGAAAAGAATAATATCATTTACGAAAGAAAATAACATCCCTTACCTCAAAAAGATGGTACCTCTGACTGGAATATCGGATATAATACCGAAGGAAACTTGCACTGAATACTAATACTCAAAGTATAGAAATACTCACAAAAATACGCTCGATATTATAGAGAGAGAAAACTTCTGATTCTGGTGTGATTTTCAATTCTAACCTAAGCACCCTATTTATAGGAAAAGCTTAGGATGCCAAAGGAGACTAAATGAATAAAATAATATATATTTTTTCAAAATTTCCTCCGCTTGGCGGCTAAAATATTTTTCCAACAAAAGTGGGGCCCGCCCATAAAAATATATATATTTTCCGAAACTTCAATAATTCATAATAAATAGCCCCTTCATCAGAAAAATACAAATTCTATGTCCTTCCATAGGAAATTTAATTCTCTACAACTTTGCAGAATGAAGTTTTTCCAAATTCCAAACATAAATTATCCGAAATTCAAAAACAGATGATTTCTCACACCAAAATATTGATAAAAACTCACCAGCGCCAATTCCTTCTTTAATATCCACAAAATAAATATTTCCTTATCATATAAATCAATAATTAATTATTCACAAATAATATTATAGAACTACAATATTAACAACCAGGTCGTTCCCAGGACAGAGGGGGCCTTCCGATAAGGACTTCTCCTTACTGGCGCGCAATTAAATAACCCCTCCTAGACAGAACTTCCTTAGACATTGTCAATAATGCTATCTAATAATATTATTCAAATAATATGAATTATTGAGTTGATAACGTGACATACTGTGCAACGACAATTATTGAATCAATACTACAAAATATCAACTGTAGCCATTATTGAATCAATCATAAAAAAAATAGCAACGTAGCAATTATTGAGTCAATAAAATATCCATGTAACAATTATTGAGTCAATAATATAAAATATCAACGTAGCAATTATTGAGTCAATAATATAAAATATTGAACAGTAATTACTGTAACAATAATTGAGTAATGGCTTCTCATGTAAGACTCAACAATTTGAAATACTGTGCAATACCGTGTGCTACTATGCAACACCGCGTATCACTGTATTTTAACCACCGGGTATTTCAACAGTACTAACGGTAACAACCATGCCGTTATCTTGTAAAAAAGTTATTTCTGTCGCTTTCTATATCCGATAGTTATTCCGTTGTGGGGGGCCCACAAATAGCTGCGCCGTCGTACGAATATTCCCCGACAACAAGAATATTCCACGACCAAACGAATATTCCCCGACAACAAGAATATTTTATAACCACTTGCTCATTTTAAAAATGTTTGCACATTTCACCCATAACTTTCATATTTATCAAAACAACACCTTACTATTTCGAAATAATATAAAGAAAATTAAATCTTTATTCATAAAAGTTGGGGTCTTACAACCTTCCCTCCTTATGAAATTTCGTCCCCGAAATTGACGTACGTACCTGGTATGTCGAAAAGGTGAGGATACCTCGCTTTCATTTCCGATTCCAACTCCCAGGTCATTTCCTCAATTGTATGATTTCTTCACAAAACTTTAACTTGAGGTATAATTTTCGAGCGTAGGACATGCTCCTTCCTATCCAAGATCTTGACAGGTACCTCCTCGTACGTTAAATCTTCAGCTATCTCGTCTGGTTCTAACTCAATAATGCGGTTTGGATCCTTCACATATTTACGTAACACGGATATGTGAAACACGTTATGAACACGAGACATGCTTGGAGGTAAAGCGAGTCTATAAGCCACATTTCCTATTCGGTCAAGAATCTCAAATGGACCAATGAATCGTGGGTTGAGCTTTCCTCTCTTCCCAAACCTCGTAACTCCCTTCCATGGAGCAATACGTAATAACACATGGTCTCCAACATTAAATTCCACGTCCTTTCGATGAAGATCCGCATAACTCTTTTGTCGATCTTGTGCTGTTTGTATACGTTGTCGGATTATTTGGATCTTTTCTGTAGTCATACGTACCAACTCCGGTCCCAACAATGTTGTTTCACCCACCTCGTTCCAACATACTAGAGAGCGACACTTTCTCCCATACAACGCTTCGAATGGAGCTACGCCTATACTTGCCTGATAACTGTTGTTGTAGGAGAATTCCACCAATGGTAAGTACTTATCCCAACTCCCTTTGAAGTCTAGAACACAGAGTCTCAATAGATCTTCAAGAGTTTGGATAGTCCTTTTCGATTGTCCGTCTGTTTGAGGATGATAAGCCGAACTAAATCGTAAATCCGTACCCATAGCTTTCTGCAAACTGATCCAAAATCGTGAAGTAAATCTGGGGTCACGATCCGAAACTATGGATACTGGCATGCCATGCAACCTCACAATCTCATTCACGTACATATGAGCAAGACGTTCAAGAGAATAAGTCTCTCGTATCGGCAAGAAATGAGCAGACTTGGTTAATCTATCAACAATAACCCAAATCGCATCTAAGCCTTGAGAAACCTTGGGAAGACCCGTAACGAAATCCATCGTAATGTGTTCCCACTTCCATTTCGGAATCTCCAGTGGTTGCAATGGACCCTTCGGCACTTGATGCTCCGCCTTTACACGTTGACAAATTAAACATCTCGAGATGAACTCCGCGATCTCTCTCTTCATATTGCCCCACCAAAATGTATGTCGAAGATCACGATACATTTTAGTACTCCCAGGATGGATTGCAAACGGTGTGTTGTGTGCCTCCATCATGATTCTATACTTCAAGTCGGAATCGTTAGGAACACAAAGTCTGGAGTTGACTCGAAGTATTCCATCTTCATCGATTCTCGCTTCTGGAATTGCACCTTCTTGCACCTTCATCTTCATCTTCATCAGCTCCGCATCCGTAGCTTGAGCAACTTTAACTTTATCAATCAAAGCTGGTTCTACGCGTACACTTGACATCATCGCACTCGTTCCCACATATGATCTTCTACTCAACGCGTCAGCTACCACGTTTGCTTTTCCAGGATGGTATTGGATGGTATGATCGTAATCTTTCAACAACTCAAGCCAACGTCGTTGCCGCATGTTGAGTTCCTTCTGAGTGAAGAAATATTTAAGGCTCTTATGATCCGTATAAATCTCCACTTTCTCTCCGTACAAGTAATGTCTCCAGATCTTCAACGCGAATACGACTGCTGCCAACTCTAGATCATGAGTAGGATAATTCCTCTCATATTCTTTGAGTTGTCGCGAGGCATAGGCTATGACTTTCCCATGTTGCATGAGAACACATCCTAACCCTTTGCCCGAAGCATCGCTGTAAATAACAAATCCATCTGAACCAGATGGTATTGTCAGAACAGGTGCCGAAATAAGTCTCCTCTTGAGCTCTTGGAAGCTCTTCTCGCATTCCTCTCTCCAAATGAATTTCGTATCTTTCCGAGTCAACTGAGTTAATGGAGTAGCGATTCGAGAAAATCCCTCTACGAACCTCCGATAATAACCAGCTAAGCCCAGAAAGCTTCGTACTTCGGTCACCGACTTAGGTTGCTCCCAGCTTTGTATTGCTTCAATCTTCGCCGGGTCAACAGATACTCCACGTTTCGATACCACGTGCCCAAGGAATGCTACTTCCTCAAGCCAAAACTCGCATTTCTTCAGCTTAGAATATAGCTTGTTCTCACGAAGCTTTTGAAGTACTAACTTCAAATGGTGTTCATGATCTTCACGGCTTTTAGAATAGATGAGAATGTCATCAATAAAGACAACAACGAATTGATCTAAATACTCCTTAAATACACGGTTCATCATATCCATGAAAGCAGCAGGAGCATTAGTCAATCCAAAAGACATGACTAAGAACTCATAATGCCCGTACCGTGTTCTAAAAGCAGTCTTTGGAATATCCTCAGTTTTAATTTTCAACTGATGATATCCAGAACGAAGATCGATCTTTGAAAAGAATTGCGCTCCTTGCAACTGGTCGAACAGGTCATCAATACGAGGTAACGGATACCTATTCTTAATGGTGACATGGTTCAACTCCCGATAGTCAATACAAAGTCGCATACTCCCGTCTTTCTTCTTTACGAATAAAACAGGAGCACCCCAAGGAGACGTACTAGGACGAATAAAACCGATGTCTAACAACTCTTGTAATTGAACCTTTAACTCCTGAAGTTCAATAGGAGCCATTCGATATGGGGTTTTAGAAATAGGCTTTGTACCGGGCTCAAGGTCAATAAAGAATTCAACTTCACGTTCTGGGGGTAGACCGGGAAGTTCTTCGGGAAATACATCAGGAAACTCATTAACAACGAAAATATCATTCAAATCTGATGTATTCTGATTTAGATCAGTGACATGAGCTAAGAAAGCTTGACATCCGTTTTTCAATAAATGAATAGCCTTGGGATTTGAAATGATATTGACTGATTTTAGTGGTTTGGTAGTTTGAATTCGTACAACAGGTTGATTAGGAATATGAAAACTAACAACCTTATGAAAACAATCAATTCTGGCATGGTAAGTGGTTAACCAGTCAATTCCTAAAATCACGTCAAATGCAAGTATTTTCAAAGATATAAGATCAACAGGTAAGGTAAGGGTACCAATCTGAATCAAGCAAGATTTGTAAACTGTAGATGTAACAAAGGTTTCTCCTAACGGAGTTTCAACAGATAAGTCAAAGTCTAATTTATCAGAAGTCAAGTTCAAACGTTGAGCACAAGCAGGTGAAATAAAGGAATGGGTAGCACCGGTATCTAACAAGGTATAAACTTCGCAAGAGTTTATGATCAGCTTACCCGTAATCACCTCGTGTGAATTCTTCGCGTTTTGGGCTGTCACGACAAACGCTCTTCCAGGAATTACCGACTTTGACTTGTCTGTAACCGCCTTTGGAATCACCACCTCCGCTGAACTTGATTTCGCAACAGGACAATCTCGAGCTATATGTCCTTCTTTTCCACAGTTATAGCATCCTTTGAATTGTTGTGGGAAGTTTGGGCTGATATGTCCCTCTTTCCCGCATTTAAAACATACGACCGATGGTCGTTCTCCTCCCCTCGAAACAGTTGATGCTGGTGCTGATGTCGACGTCTTTACGTTCTCATTGTTATACCTTCTCTTTTTGAAATCTCCTCCCGATTCGCTTCTTCTACTATCATGACCACGATAACCACCGGAGTGGTTACCGCTTCTGTCATACTTTCCTCCTCGCTGGTTATCATTGCTCCGATGACTGCTGCCACCGGTACGACCTTGGTTGTGGTCCCTCGGTTGAACATAATCATTATCTCGTTCTAATAACTGGGCCCTGTTTACTACATCCGAATATAAAGAAAATTTATGAGAAATGAGGTATTGACGTATTTCGGGTTTCAAACCTCTTAGAAACATCCGCGTCATACGTTCCTCATTATCCACCAAATGAGGTGCAAATCTGGACAGCTCCGCGAACTTAGCCTCGTACTGGGATACCGTCATGTTATTTTGTTCGAGTCTAATAAATTCTACTTCCTTCATATGACGAATACTTTCAGGAAAGTACTTGTCATTAAATAATTTCTGGAACGCTTCCCAAGACATCTTGAGTGCGGTAGGCTGGGTACGCTTCACGGATTCCCACCAGTAATCTGCCTCTCCACGGAACATAAACGTGGCGAATGGAACCTTCTGTTCCTCTGTACATCCCAAGACATCAAATATCTTGGTAATTTGTTTAATCCACGTCTCCGCCTTGATCGGATCTGGCTTTCCCAGAAACTCTGGTGGTCCCAATTCTTTGAACTGCTTGGCAGTGACAGCTCGTGTGTTGTTATTATCTCCACCTGTATGTTGCACACGAGTCTCCCTCGTCTGGTTTTGCATAAACTGCAAAAAACTTCTAAACATCTCATCGTTTATCGTCTGACCAGCGTTATTTTCAGGATGAACATTGCCTTCTTGTTGCACATTCTCCTGGTTAACGATTAAAGGTGTCTCCACGGTCTCATTCACTTCGTTGTTAACATTCTCAGCTGCCATTCTTAAATACTGCCATAAAACAAGGGTTAATTAAACAAATAACATCCCACATATGAACCCTATGCTCCGACTGACCAATTAAATACCACATAAGCTTAGGTAAGACACACTAGCGAAGGATTTACTCGTCCTCTCCCCTCCTAGTTCTATTTCCCGATCTCCGCCAGAGATCATATCCCTAAGCTCTGATACCAACTGTGACGCCCCCAGAATAGGTCCATTCAACCCAACCCATTCTGAGTCGCCAAATACATGGTACAGAATTCAAATACAAACTTTATATCATACGGTCGTGCAAAATACGACCACACAACTGTGAGTGTCAATACAAATATGTAGAAAATATTAAAATTCAAACTAAGTCCTCATTACAATTATTATCACACTATTTATCAGAAATAGTGAGGACTACTACTGCTCTAACTCGGACCATCACTCTGTCCCCCGACTAGTTCCAGCAATATTCTCATTTTTTGAAGAGGACAACAGATAAAAAGGGTGAGCTCAACTAGCTCAGTAAAGAATATTATGACTAAGATAATGGGAAACAAATTATCGTTAACAAATAAGATAAAATATAATGGACAACCAACTTTAGATCAATATTCGCAGCGGAAATAACAATTCATTAGAAGAGTTAAGCAGAGAATCAAGTCTACTATCTTCTATGATTTAAAAGTCCATCACCAATATTTTATCCCTGTAACATCAATCAATATACATCTCGAATCAAATATTCATCTTTGCACTACGGGCCAAAGATATTCATTTGTATCATCAGTGGTCATATTCATCTCAACACCTGTCATCTTTGCACTACAGGCCAAAGATATTCATCAGGTAATCATTCATCTTTGCTCTACAGGCCAAAGATATTCATCAAGTAATCATTCATCTTTGCTCTACAGGCCAAAGATATTCATCAAGTAATCATTCATCTTTGCTCTACATGCCAAAGATATTAATCAAGTAATCATTCATCTTTGCTCTACAGGCCAAAGATATTCATCAAGTAATCATTCATCTTTGCTCTACAGGCCAAAGATATTCAGTTACATCACCTTTTAGGACTGAGGATGATGAAAAATATTTTTAAAAAACGAATCCAGTGAGATAAAAGACAGACTAAGGATTCGTATTTTAGTATATCCAATTCAAAAATACCTCGTAATAATCAATTATGGAGCAAAATTCAAGAATAGAGCTCAAAACTTGGATACAATCAAAGATAGTAACCTTAACACGCAATTTGGACAAATAGAAGAAAATTTAATTTTTCCGTGAATAGTGTCGTATACGTGAATAGTGCCGTATACGTGAATAGTAACCCTGACGGAAAAAGTAAGAATTTCAACATAAAATCCATGACAATATTTCTGTATAATGATATTGAAAAGAATAATATCATTTACGAAAGAAAATAACATCCCTTACCTCAAAAAGATGGTACCTCTGACTGGAATATCAGATATAATACCGAACGAAACTTGCACTGAATACTAATACTCAAAGTATAGAAATACTCACAAAAATACGCTCGATATTATAGAGAGAGAAAACTTCTGATTCTGGTGTGATTTTCAATTCTAACCTAAGCACCCTATTTATAAGAAAAGTTTAGGATGCCAAAGGAGACTAAATGAATAAAATAATATATATTTTTTCACAAATAATATTATAGAACTACAATATTAACAACCAGGTCGTTCCCAGGACAGAGGGGGCCTTCCGATAAGGACTTCTCCTTACTGGCGCGCAATTAAATAACCCCTCCTAAACAGAACTTCCTTAGACATTGTCAATAATGCTATCTAATAATATTATTCAAATAATATGAATTATTGAGTTGATAACGTGAAATACTGTGCAACGACAATTATTGAATCAATACTACAAAATATCAACTGTAGCCATTATTGAATCAATCATAAAAAAATAGCAACGTAGCAATTATTGAGTCAATAAAATATCCATGTAACAATTATTGAGTCAATAATATAAAATATCAACGTAGCAATTATTGAGTCAATAATATAAAATATTGAACTAGTAATTACTGTAACAATAATTGAGTAATGGCTTCTCACGTAAGACTCAATAATTCGAAATACTGTGCAATACCGTGTGCTACTATGCAACACCGCGTATCACTGTATTTTAACCACCGGGTATTTCAACAGTACTAACGGTAACAACCACGCCGTTATCTTGTAAAAAAGTTATTTCTGTCGCTTTCTATATCCGACAGTTATTCCGTTGTGGGGGCCCACAAATAGCTGCGCCGTCCTACGAATATTCCCCGACAACAAGAATATTCCACGACCAAACGAATATTCCCCGACAACAAGAATATTTTATAACCACTTGCTCATTTTAAAAATGTTTGCACATTTCACCCATAACTTTCATATTTATCAAAACAACACCTTACTATTTCGAAATAATATAAAGAAAATTAAATCTTTATTCATAAAAGTTGGCGTCTTACACTCATGCCCAGAAACAAGATCATATGAAACTTATTCATCGTCAAAGTAGCCCCCAGGGCATTGACCAAGAATGTTCTTCATGGCTGAAGAACACCTATAGCAACAGTTTTTGTCACTATGGACCTTTAGCGACAGTTTTTAATAAAAATAAATTATATTAATTAAAATAAATAGAAAATAATAATTAAAAATTCATAATTAAGTTTTAAAAATTATTTTTAGTTATAAAAATTAACTTTTAATATTTTGACATTAATTTCATTACTATTTTAATTTATTTAAATATTAATGATAATAAAATTATTTAATAATTATATTAAATAAATTAGTTAAAAATAATTTTAATATTTTAAAAATCATTTAAAAATGATATTAATGTTTTAAAAATATTTTAAGTTATAATTAATAACTTTTAATATTTTGATATAAATTTCATTAATATCTTAATATTAATGATGATAAATTTATTTAATTATTGTATTAAATAAAATATTTAAAAATAATTTTAATATTTTAAAAATTATTTAAAAATAATATTAAGGTATTAAAAATGATATTAAGTTATATTAAATAACTTTTAATATTTTGACATGAATTACATTAATATTTTAATATTAATGATAAATATTTAAAAATAATTTTAATATTTTAAAAATTATTTAAAGGAGATATTAATGTTTTAAAAATGTTTGAAGTTATAATAAATAACTTTTAATAGTGTTGATATAGATTTTATTAATATTTTAAATTATTTAAATATTAATGATAATAAAATTATTTAGCAATTAAATCATTATAAATGATATTTATGTTTAAAAAATAATTATAAATGATAATAATTATTTGAAAATTATTATGAGCTTCTGAAAAATATTATAAATGATAAGTAAATTATCTAAGATAATATTGAAGCTTTTAAATAGAGTTTTATAGAAAATAAACTCAATAATTATCCGATAACGCAATCGGGGAATCGAATTGATACCGAAATCAAACCCGATTGAAATAGTTTGACTTAATAATTGTTCTTATATGTTCTAATGACTGCTATGAATATGTGACAATGTGTTTAAGCTGTATAATGACTGTAAATAGTTGTATTATAAGTTGTGATGTATTATTCTAATTTTAAGAATAATCTTATAAATGATAGGTCTTTGTATTAAAGATTAAACTAAATTGTGTAGCAGTAAGCAGCGATCAAGGCAAGTTTCTTAAATCTATTTTTATTGAGCAAGTATCCTAACCCTTGCATTTACTTTATATAATGAATCTTGTAAGCAAGTTTCTATACTCTTTTATTATGCAAATATTCTATATATAGCTTTTAATTCTGTGCAAGCCAGCTCTTGAACAATATTTAATTTATTCATTGCATACCAATATTTCATTATTGTCTTTATATGATTCATATATAATCGAAAATTATTCTGTTCTTTGTAAGCTAAGTTTGGTTATGCAAGTGTCGTCACTTGTATAAATTATTGTATTTGAACAAGTTTTGATACAAACTATTGAATTTCGATATGTGTACATGGTTTAAAAGCTGTCTAAGCTATTTGACTCGACTAGACATAGTTGTACATGTATTATTGAATATTAATGTTTATGATAAAGTCGTCCAACTGAATTGCTTTAGTTCGCACTCCAGACTAAATATGAACATCTCGTAATTTGGAAATTTTTATTCGCCAAAGGTGGTTATGATGACAGTAAATTTCTTTCTATTAAGTATTGTTGATCAATACAGGGCATACGGGCTGATCACCCAACGTGTCTGTAAGTCATGACGGTTTGCAGATGAATTTCTGTACAAATCTTTTCAAACTTGAAAATAATGGTTCAATGTCTATTGACCGCTCAGCATGTATAGTCACTACGTCGCTCAAAAATTTGTAAACGGTTTGATATGTTATTATGAATTGTCTCAAATGGGCTTCATAACTATTTACTCTTCAAAGAAAATATTTATTTCTTTCAGATGATGTTTATTATTGCTATTGTTTGCTGAGTAATTAAATGCTCATTCTTGCTTTAAAATTAAATGTTTTCAGCTAAGCGTGATTGACTAGAAGGTTCTGGCAAGGACAAAGGAAAGGAAAACCTGAAGGAGTAGGTTATAAGGTGTTAATTTTAATAATTGGAGTTATGTATTGTGATATTATATTATCTATCATGTAACGATGTGCTTAAAGGTAGTCGTACCTGGGGATTAGACAATTCTGATAATTTTTAAGTTTGTAATATATTAAGTAGTTCGAATGATTGGTATCGTGTAGCACCAAGTACGGGTTTCAAGTACTCGAATTTGGGGGCGTCATAAATAAGACTTCTCTTATTAATTTATATTTAATCACCATAGATTAAATTAAATACACTTAACTTATTATTACGATTATGCCATTTGCTTCTTAAATAAATATTCTTCCTTTTATGGTGTGACCCTTTAGGTTCTCCATATTAAACCGGTTGTGAATAAATCAATTAGAACAATTCTAATCTTATTTAAATAAATAAATAAATTAAACTAATAATTTATTTAAATAAATAATACTTATTCTACAATAAGGGTAAGCCTCTTTAGCGATCAACGACTTTTCAGATAATATAGATTTTAACATTAATCATAAAAGAACCTTTGAGTAAATAGTTACCGTACAATTCATTCCTTCCACCATACAATGTCCCAATTAAATATAAGACATGGAATTACTATCAAATTTTATTTTATTTAATTATATGTATTTCGATCCTAAAATGCACAACTCCAAATAATGCAAATTAAAACTCCTTTCTAATTTCAGTCTGCCTTGGCCAAGGACTATTGGGTTGTCATTTATCGAATCACATAAGACATTCTCTTCTTTTACTAGAAGCGATAAATTCTTTATTGATCATTCATTATCTCCATGTACAAATTATCATACCCAAGCATACCCTTTGATATACCCTTAGGGTCTTAAGGGATATGTAACGCCCGAAAAAATCGAACGATTATGTAAATGAATTTTATTTGATTTATTTAATAAAATTTGATTATTTATTTATTAAACTGAGTAAGCTAATCAAAGGTCGTTCTTTGACCTAGAGAATGCAGAAATGGTGAGGATTCTGGCTACATGTTAGAAATAATTGATGTAAATTTATGGGACAAAAATAAAAGATTTTCGAGAATAAAAATATTTTTGGAAAAAAGGCGAAATAGGTATTATTCACATATGAAATTCTAAGGGTTAGGGTTTGATCCTAAGGGTTAGGGTTTGAGACCTTAAGCCTTTCTGGGAGTTGGGAATGTCGGAATGACATTCTATCGAAAGATTTGATGGTAATATATCGTGAAAAGTTAAGGTAACCGGAAAAAGTTTTATTGGGAGGAAATCACTATTCATCCATTTCTGCTCAGGAATTATTATTGAAATTCTGAGAAACGTGTAATGATAGGATTTCAAGACGAGATGAAATATGTAATAATATTTCATTTATGGCTCACGAAGTTTTTATGTGAGGGTTTAAAATCCTAAGTGTTAGGGAAAGTGAAACCTAAAGAATAATTGTTTAAGGATAATAGTAAATGATTATTATACAGAATTAATACACGTATAATACGAGATATTGTACTAGTATAATACGAAGAGAATACGAGAATTAATACGACTTATAATACGAATTTTATACGAAGTAAATACATTCAAATGGAATTAATTTAATAATTTAACCTGTGGGTCAAACCGTTGGGTAAACGGGTGGGTTAAACCCATGGGGCAATGTTGGCTTGTTTGGGTGTTAATCAAAACAATCACACACATGCAAGTGCACGTGGTCCAAAAAAATATAGAGTGAGAAAAATATCGTTCCCACGAATAATAATGAATGACTCTAATCTAGCATGCAACAGTTTTATAACTATTTCGGTCCACTTAAACAGATGAGCAAATTGTGATTTATCTAAAAGTGTTGATCATCAAAAGATAACTAACTAACAAGTAATTAAATCAGATAAAAGAGATATGGGATAATAACTTCACTTAATGCGTCACTCAAATTTATACACCTGTTAAGTTTAATTGATTACTTCAGATTGTTAGTCGAGAACAAGAAAGCAAAACATAGCCATCTCTCGATGTACCATATCTATATCACATAAAATCCACAATTGATAGAATGAACGTGAACACCCAAATAAAATAAACCACCATATCTCTATGTGACTTCACATTAATAAGGGTTTAATCACAAGTTCTCAAATGACTACAAGTGGTAATTCGGTATATGTCTATCCGAAGCACAAATTATGGAATCTAACACTATGTAGAGTCAAAAACACAAGCTAATATGGTCAAATCTGAACTCATAATTCATTTCTCAATTTCATATGAGTTATCCCCGTAATTGGTGATCAAGCAATTAGGCAATCAAAATAAACCACATTAGACAATCCATACATAATCAATTAAATCTCAACAAGGAAGCATAAAAATCTGAATTAAGCACTAAGATTCATTAAAATTCAACAATAGAAATTAGTTCATAGTTGAATCAATATGCATCATCCAAAATTATTTATACATTGAAAGCCAAAGATGAAAATAAAGAGAATCTAAAGAAAGAGAGATGCAAATCTGATATCTCCTCTTCAAGTCTGAACCTTCAATGTTGAGCCAAAACTTCAATGTTCTCAAATCTAGCCCTAATCTAAGATAATCTAGCAAAATCCAAGAGAAACCAAGAGAGATAGCTAAATATATAGAAGAAGAGGCTACTCACTCTCTATGTTTCTCTCTAACCCTAAAACAGTAATAATAACGTTCAATGAATAATATCTCAACCTCCAAATACACCCTTAAAGAGAAAACATTCAATTGGGTCTTTTAATGAAAATTCAACATTTTGGTCAAACCGACAAGGTGCGGCCGCATTGCCCCATATCACAGATTGGGCGCGGGCGTGGTGCCTGCTGATGAGGTCCATGCCAGGCCCGGGCACGCTGCCTTCAAGCTTTACTAGGGCGCGGCCGCGCTTCCCTGGGTTTTTGCAGACTGTTGTTGCTGCTTTGCTGCTGCTGGTTCTTTGTTGCTATCTTCTCGCATCCTCTCATGCCTTTATCACCTACACTCCATTACAATCCATTTGCACCTATTCGAGCCGGTTTCATATCCAATCCATCAACGATGCCACCAAGCTAGTTTCCCATCATGTAATCTACAAAACAAAGATAAAATGCATGAAAAGCTACTAAAACATATGAGATTAAACCTCAGTTATGGTGAGTTGATATCCAATAAGTAGGTATAAAACCTACTTATCAAGCAACCTATGGGGCATTCCATGGGCACATGGGGTGACATGTGGAGCTTGTGGGGTGCATGTGCTAGCACATGGTAGCATATGGTAGCATATGGCATCACATGGAAAGACATGGGGAAGATGAGGGTCAAAAGAGGTTTGGTCCTAATGACCAAACTACATAAAGCTAGCCAATTCTATAAATAGAAGACATTAACTAGCCATTTTGTTGGTTGTTTAACTTGAAACTCATATTGAGAGAGAGGCAAGTGAAGTAAGCTTGTGCTTTGATAAGGAATTCAAGCAAATAAGGAGCCAAGAGGTCTTAAGCCTTCTACCAAGGACAACTAAGAACATCAAAGGTATACGATAAGAAAATTGTGTAAAATCCTTTGTCTTTCAATACTAGAAGTGATAGAGAAGTGATTTGGGAAAGCATGAGTAATAAGAAGTTATAAAGATGGCTTAATGGTGAACTAAGAACCCTAACAAGCCATGCATGATGAAATTTTAAGAATTGATTAAGGAACAAATGAAGAACTTATTAAATCCTTGAGAATTTGCATGATAAGCAAGAGAAATAATTAAAACATAAATTTTACAATGGTTAGAATCATTAATAATCAACCAATGGATTGATCCCAACTTGATTTGAAGTAAAAATATCGAAGAACGAATATTCGGCGAAAGTTATGCGATTAGACGTTAACTGTCGAAATTATAAATTTCCCGGAATAGAGGTCAAAAGTTGTCGTGTGATTCGAAAACGATGGTTTTCGATTACAACACGTGTAATTAGGTAAATAAGACTTGCGAGATCAATAACGAACCAATTCGAACTTAAAACAAAGAATTGAGCGTCGAATGTTTAACGAGCGCGTAAAAATGGACTAATCGACTAAATTCTCGTCGACGGATTCAGAAATGAATTCTGACTTGATAGAATGATAAAACATAACATTTATGAACTGTGACAACCCGAGAATTTATAAGATTAATAAAAATCTTAAATGAGTAAATAAAGGTTAAATAATAAGACCTAGATTGGAAATAGAGTATGAATTTAAAATTTTTAAAGAAGAACCTAAATGGTTTTTTATTTGATTGAGAATAGAGGAATTATGGGTTACAAATTTCTAAACCCTAGAGATGAATCTATATGTGTTTAATGGAATATTAAGAATAAGGTACTACGATACCTATAAAGTTCGGTAACCTAATATATAAATTAGGTATGCGAATTATGTGTATGATTATGTGAGTGTGAGTGTTTATAACACATTAAGCCAATTATGGCTATTTAGTTAATAAACTAATAAAATGTGTGACGACCTATGTGTATTGGGTGAACGATTAAATAAATATACATTATATATTGTGTATACATTTATTTTGTATATAAAGATAATTAAGAATATGTAAATATCAAAAATATTGAGCATTGTTTCTAGTGAGAATAGATTTAATGGACTAAGATGATTTTGTGGCCAAAGGAATTAAAAGAATAGCCCAATTTTTTAATTAAGCATTGGACTTGTATCTAATTTGATTTAATCGCAATTAAGTTACTAAGCTAGCCCAATATATAACACCTCATTTCTCCAAGTGTGCAAGCAAAGCAACATTTATTATGTGGGAGAGATAACAAGATATGGGGAGATAATATATATATATATATATATATATATGTTTTATATCTATATACTTTTACTAGCACAAAAATTTAATTCCTCTCTCTTTCATCTTTTATATTATTTCATTTTCTACTTTTGCTAATTCAAAGTAAGAGAGAGACTAGAGAGAGGGAGGAGATTTCGGTGGAGAATATGGAGAGATAGGAAGAGACTTTGATCTCTCTTCCACTCAAAATAATCATCCACCTTGATAGATCAGGGAAGAATATCTACCAAGCAAAGGTATAAACACTTTTTATTTAAATTATTTTTAGTTGTTTGAATCACATGGATCTATGGTTCAAAACTCCAAAACCATGGATATATATATATATATATATATATATATATATATAAGTGTTATATGTTTAGATCTAGCACTTTCAAGTGTTAAAAGTTAGATCAAAAGCAAGAAAAATAAAACTATGTTTTAAAAGTTAGAAAACCCTATTTTTTCTTAGTATTGATTATGTTTTGTTTGTGTTTGGTGGGTTTTGATGTAATAAATCATGGATCATGGTAGATCCATGAGTTTATGATGTAGAGGTATGTATTATGATGGTTTATGATGGCCAAAGTTAGATTAATCAAGAGATTATGAAAATTTTCTTACAAAACACAAAAATTGGAAAATCAAATTTTGGGAAAAACGTAACACGAAATTCAAATGACCATATCTCTCTTAATATTTCGAATTTTTGAGTGTGGTTAATTTCTAGAGTTAGATCTAGAAGTATTCTAACAGATCCAAGTGGAATCACTGAAAAATTTCATGTAGATTGCCGTGTGAACAGTTTTTAGCAAAGGATGCAAAATCTAAAAAATGACAAAATGCAATCTGTCTGGAAATTGTAAGGGCAATTTTGTCCACTTAAAAATTGAAATAAATTCCAATCTTTTGGAACATGAAAGTATATGGGATAAAGTAGCTTGTGTCCAAAAATGAGCTCATTTCCACTTAAAATGAGCAAGTTATGACTATTTCAATATTTGTATTTTTTTCGACAAAAATCGCTATAATCGGAGTTCTATTACTCCGATGGCCACAAAATTTAAACTGGAGGCTCACGATAACATGTGCAAGATCCCTCGAAGAGTTGAGAATTTTTGGAGTTAAGTGTGATGTAGCAAATTTCTTAAGGAATTAACTAGAAATGAATTTTTGGAAAATACTTAAGGAAATTGAAAAATTCCTGAAAAATTATTTTTGTGTATGAAATACATGTATTGATGGATGGACAAAAGATAAAAAATAATAAGATAATTTGGTTAAAAAGGGGGGAATCCAACTTGCTGGATTGCAATCTGGTTTGTTGGATTGGCCATCAAGTTGCTGGATAAGATGTTTGGATAATTCAGGATGCTGGATTGGTCTGTTTAGATAATCTAGGTTGTTGGATTGAAAGATTGATGAATCCAGGCTTGTTGGATTTGAGGTTAGTGAATCCAGGCTTGTTGGATTGGAGGTCAGTTGAATCCAGTCTGCTGGATTGAAAAATAGTTTACTATATTGAAATTCAGTCTGAATTCAGGTTGCTGGATTATGTATTCAACTTACTTAATTATAAATGACTTATAAAATAAAATACTAAGTGTTAATTCACAAGTTGTATGATAAATTAGTGTTAAGTCTAAGGAAGTACAGTCGTACTCTTTAATGGTTGATTTATAGTAGTTGGGCTAAACGACTCCTTCATATGGACAAGGTATCTATGAATTAGTAACCAATCTAACTCACTGTGAAAATAGTGTAGACGAGACGGAAACTAATTTGTTAGTTGTTTGTGGAAAACCACTCAGTATACTATATTGAATACTATTAAAGACTCGATGTGTGCTAGGTTTAGACTTGTGTATATGTATAGTGTTAAGGTTATCTAATATTTGACTATGTATTTAAATGTTAGATAGTTTACTTATAAGGTATGTTATGCTAATTAAATATCAATCTTATAACTGATAGGTCTTTACAATAAAGCGATTAAATTAGATTGCGTAGCAGTAATTGGCGGTTCAGGCAAGTTTTCTAATTCGAACTCTAGTTGTTATTGTAAAGCATGTTCGTGATTAATCATTGTTGATTATATCACATCTATAATTTATTGATTCGGATGTTGTGCATATTGTATATGTTCATCAGGTATGAAAGGCTGATCACCTTTATTACCATATTATTCAGTTGAATTTGTTCATGTTCATTGTTGGC
Source organism: Panax stipuleanatus (assembly GCA_020205555.1). NCBI lineage: Eukaryota > Viridiplantae > Streptophyta > Magnoliopsida > Apiales > Araliaceae > Panax > Panax stipuleanatus. Next base: position 92,566,950 of record CM035125.1, on the reverse strand, counting down.
CCTTCAATATATTGATTATGTCATTCACTATTGAAATTAATTCATATTCTTTCACAATCATTATATTGTTGAAAGTTTTTCAGTTTATTATTTTTTTCAATCATGATATATCTTCATTTGAACTTAAACTTGCTTGGCAAACTTGTTGCTCACCCTTGCTATATCATGATAAACATTTCAGATTAAAGAAGAAACTTCGGACATAGTTAAAGGCAAAGACAAGTTTCAAGATTGAATTATTATACGGTTAAAATGGTAATAGTATAGGATACAAATTACATTGTATGTCGTGTATGATATTGAATGCAGGTATTAAGTTAAGGTTACAGATCTTGGGAATTATGTTGTAAAAGTTATTGTATAAACATAAAATTGTTTATATCTTCTGCAATAGTTATAGAAATGATGTATCATAACGTACTAGGTCCGAGGTTCTGGGGACCCGGATTTGGGGGGCGTCACAGTTGGTATCAGAGCTGTAGGTTATAAACCTTAGGTAAGGTTACCTTAGGCTATAACCGTAGGGATAAGGAATAGGAATAAACTCAAATAGAGTTTAAGTTCTAGGCGATGAATTTGGGCAATGTATTAATAAGTCAATAAGATTCAAAGAAGAATCCTAACAAGCAATAAAGATCCAGAGTTACCTAACTCTAATAATAAAGATGAACAGTAGTAATGAATAGATAGAGTCTAAAAGACTAAAAGTATAAAGGGAAAGAAGATCGTAAAATAAAACGATTATAAGATAGAAATGGATCGTAATATAATACGATTATAATATGAGATCACAACGTGATCTGATGAGGTCATAAGAGAACAAATGATCAATCAAATGATTGAAAACTTTATAGTAGAATTGCTATACGAATAGGGTACTATAAAATTGTACTATTAAAACTCAAAAAAGAGTTGTGAATTATAGATACGGATTAAATAAAATTCGTATCGAGTATTGATGGAGCTAGGATTAAGTAGGATTTCAATTGAGGACTCATGTCAGCAGCTGAGTTGTATGATTTCTTGTATGGGCGGGGAATTTATACTTGGTTTTAGAACCACTTAGCTTCCTACTCGATATAGTGGTTAAGTTGAACAATTCTTTGTATGGGCGGGGAATTGTCCTTGGTGTAACAACCGCTTAGCTTCCTATATTGATTAGTGGCTGGGTTGACCAATTCTTTGTATGGGCAGGGGATTGTGTTTGGTTCGACGACCACTTAGCTTCTGGTACTGATAATCATTAAAATATTTGTGTCGCGCTGTTTGCTATATAACATGTTGAGAAGGTGATTCTTTTCCCATGTGTATAACGGATAAGTAGAGTATAGATAGAGAATATAAGATTATGTGCGAGTTCTTAAAACACATACTTATGGTAAGTTCGTGACTCATAATCATATGGTGGAACCCCTCAGCAAATGGACGACTTTGGTCTGACTAGGATAAGTTTTTAAACCTATATGATTGTGGCAAGTTCCTAAACTCATAACGTGTGGTATGTTTGACAAACTGGGTATAGATATGTGTGAATTGAGAATTGAGGATGATAGGAATAGATAAACTGATTAAGCAATGGATCATTAGTGGAAGCATAGGTTTTTCGAACCTTCTAGCGATTCTAAACTTCAAAATTTTGATTTGCAAAGATTTTTGCACGGTTTAAAGTATAGTCTATGCTACTTGTTTCGGCTAGACGACAATAATTTGAAATTGAATTGTAGGTGTGAGTTTTAGCTATTTGATTCAGCTAGACCGATGTTTATGAAATTCAAAGTGTTCTTTAAAATTTTTCCAAACCGAATTATTTTTGTACGAAATCTTATGTTAAATTGGTATCCAATTGACACCAGTTGGTGTCAAGTTGGTATTGAGAACTTCTTTTGGTATCAAATGGATACAGGTTTGTATCCAATTGACACAAGTGGGTGTCAAGTGGGTATCGAGAACTTCTAAACCTCGATAGTTCAGGGTCTATATGACTCCTTAGCACAAGTTGAAAATTCTAACTCTTGTGAGTGATGTTTTGGGGTAGTATGTAATGATTGAATAGAGGTTGTGTTGAAGAAACCTAGTTTTGGTGAATGAATGATATAGAGTGTAGTAGGCTGGAATTTCCGATGGTGTAAGGTGTAAGGTGAATTTCGGGGATGAAATTCTTAGAAGAAGGGGTGAATGTGACAACCCGAGAATTTATAAGATTAATAAAATCTTAAATGAGTAAATAAAGGTTAAATAATAAGACCTAGACTGGAAATAGAGTACGGATTTTAAAATTTTAAAGAAGAACCTAATGGTTTATTATTTGATTGAGAATAGAGGAATTATGGGTTACAAATTTCTAAACCTTAGAGATGAATCTATATGTGTTTAATAAAATATTAAGAATAAGGTACTACAATACCTATAAAGTTCGTTGACCTAATATATAAATTAGGTATGTGAATTATGTGTATGATTATGTGAGTGTGAGTGTTTATAACTCATTAAGTCAATTATGGCTATTTAGTTAATAAACTAATAAAATGTGTGAGGACTTATGTGTATTGGGTGAACGATTAAATAAATATATATTATATATTGTGTATACATTTATTTTGTATATAAAGATAATTAAGAATATGTAAATATCAAAAATATTGAGCATTGTTTCTAGTGAGAATAGATTTAATGGACTAAGATAATTTTGTGGCCAAAGGAATTAAAAGAATAGCACAATTGTTTAATTAAGCATTGAACTTGTAGCTAATTTGATTTAATAGCAATTAAGTTATTAAGCTAGCCCAATATATATGTATAAGACATATATTATGATGACCCAATTTATTTATGGGTGGAAGCCAAGTTTAATTTTATTAGTAAGCAAACAAGAATAAGGTGCAAGCCCAAAAAGAAATAAAATGGCCCAAGTCTTGGCCCAATTAGAGAGGTGCATGTTGGGCAATTACTTAACTAAATAAAGTATTAAAAAGAAAATAAAATGGATGAGTATAAGGCCACATGGCCGGCCAAACAAGGAACAAGGAAGAAAGGAGAGGTTCATGTATGCAATGATTGTTTCACTTTATTTGGTTACCTAACCTCACCAACTCCCTTATGTGTCAAGCTCTGCTTATAACACCTCATTTCTCCAAGTGTGCAAGAAAAGTAACATTTATTATGTTGGAGAGATAACAAGATATGGGGAGATAATATAGATATATATGTTTTATATCTATATACTTTTACTAGCACAAAAATTTAATTCCTCTCTCTTTCATCTTTTATATTATTTTATTTTCTACTTTTGCTAATTCAAAGTAAGAGAGGGACTAGAGAGAGGGAGGAGATTTCGGTGGAGAAGAGGGAGAGATAGGAAGAGACTTTGATCTCTCTTCCACTCAAAATAATCATCCACCTTTATAGATCAAGGAAGAATATCCACCAAGCAAAGGTACAAACACTTTTTATTTAAATTATTTTTAGTTGTTTGAATCAAAATATGGATCTATAGTTCAAAACTCCAAAATCACGGATCTATATGTATATAAGTGTTACATGTTTAGATCTAGCACTTTCAAGTGTTAAACGTTAGATCAAAAGCAAGAAAAATAAAACTTTGTTTTAAAAGTTAGAAAATCCTATTTTTTCTTAGTATTGATTATGTTTTGTTTGTGTTTGGTGGGTTTTGATGTAATAAATCATGGATCATGGTAGATCCATGAGTTTATGATGTAGGGGTATATACGAATATACGAATTAGTAACCAATCTAACTCACTGTGAAAATAGTGTAGACGAGACGGAAACTAATTTGTTAGTTGTTTGTGGGAAACCACTCAGTATACTATATTGAATACTATTAAAGACTCGATGTGTGCTAGGTTTAGACTTTTGTAAATGTATAGTGTAAAGGTTATCTAATATTTGACTATGTGTTTAAATGTTAGATAGTTTACTTATAAGGTATGTTATGCTAATTGAAAGATTAATCTTATAATTGATAGGTCTTTACAATAAAGCGATTAAATTAGATTGCGTAGCAGTAATCGACGGTTCAGGCAAGTTTTCTAACTCGAACTCGAGTTGTTATTGTAAAGCATGTTCGTGATTAATCGTTGTTGATTATATCACATCTATGATTTATTGATTCGCACGTTGTGCATATTGTATATGTTCATCATTGTTTCTTGGTTTGTTTCATTATTGTAAATGTATTTATATTTTTTAATAATTTTTTTTGTTGATTCAAGAACGGTGAAACTAACCAAGAAAAAGGTTCTATAATCAGCAATAAGACAATTCATAACTCGTTTAAAAAAATTCGATCTACAGATTGGACAAATTATTCCCTGAGAGAAAATAAAAAATAAAAATATAACTGATAGGTATGAAAGGCTGATCACCTTCATTACCATATTATTCAGTTAAATTTGTTCATGTTCATTGTTGGCCCTTCAACATATTGATTATATCATTCAGTAATGAAATTAATTCATATTATTTCACAATCATTATATTGTTGAAAGTTTGTCAGCTTATTATTCTTTTTAATCATGATATATCTTCATTTGAACTTAAACTTGCTGGGCAAACTTGTTGCTCACCCTTGCAATATCATGATAAACATTTCAGATTAAAGAAGAAACTTCGGACATAGTCAAAGGCAAAGACAAGTTTCAAAATGGAATTATTATACTGTTAAAATGGTAATAGTATAGGATACAAATTACATTGTATGTCGTGTAGGATATTGAATGCAGGTATTAAGTTAAGGTTACAGACCTTGGGAATTATGTTATAAAAGTTATTATATAAACATAAAATTATTTATATCTTCCGCAATAGTTATAGAAATAATGTATCGTAACGTATCAGGTCTGAGGTTCTGGGGACCCAGATTTGGGGGGCGTCACATGAACTATTGGCTTTGGAACGAGCCAATTCTGAGTTAAAAGGATCATGTTACGAACTCGTTGAATATCAATTTTTTCAAAGACGGGGTCGGCACTGCAGCGCCGGCCATGCCTTGTGCCCTTGCGTTGTAGCGCCGGGACATGGTAAAAGATTCTGCGAGCCAGCGCCGCAGCGTGGACTTTAAGCCTATGGCTGGCGCTGCAGCGCCCTTAAAGAAAAAAATCCCGACGTATAGATTTCTAAACCTAGCTTTCTACATGGTAATTATGGGGCAACTAAATAATGAATATTCATGAAGAGAAATCAATTAAACAACTTGTTTAAGAACGATTTTATTAATTAAACGTTGACAAAATGTATTTAAATTTAAAACTCGAAAACCGATAATGTGAACTATGAATCGTAATCGAGTTGTGAGCGTACCTTGAGGTTATATAATATGTAATAAGGGTACGTGATGCATGATTGACTTGAAATGAAGTTAAAACTTAGATAAATTCTATACGAAGTCCGATAATTGAAATCTGACGAGAATATGATTAACCTAACGAACCGGTTAGGGTTTTGTTCGTCATTGTACTTCATGATGATCGACGGGAGTCGGTTTATGACATATAGATGTTAATAAGCCGTAATAAACTTTAAATAACATGAACAAATGTTATTAGCTTAACAATTCAATTAAGTTATACAAGAATGAGAAGTTAGGTTATACATTGAATATCAACTATGAATTCTCATTGGTATGCTATGTGTTATGCTTTGTAGACGTTGTAAAGACCAAGTAGAGTATGTTTAAAGGTTAAAGATGCAAAGGTAAGTTTCCTATCCTTGTTCAAGTTCTACTTGACGCAAGTTATAAACTCTTGTCTATACGTTATGGTTGGACAAGTTGTCATTATGCATGATTGCTTATGCATAAATTGTTATTGAATAGTTGATGCCATTTGATTCGGCTAGACTGAGACTCAGCATATTTTGGTTGGTTTTCCACAAATCTTTCCAAAATACTTACAATGTTTTTATCCTATGCCGGTTGATTGGTACGGATCCTCAGGTAAACCTAAGCATGAATAAAACAAATATTTTTACGTCGTTAATTCGACAGGCACTTGAAGTTGCCACTAATTAAACATAAACATGTTAAATGTATGAGTGTTAATCAAAATAGAATACTACAGGCTGATCACCTGGATGTGCTCGTAAGATATATCAAACTTACGGCCTTTGTGCCGGGTTGTTCCTTTCATGAATGAGAACTAAATAATGGTTTGTGGTCGTTAACCAATACAAATTCTGAAGAGGCTGTAAGTCCTTGGGAATGGTTTTAAAGGAATCAAAACGTTATTTTGATTATTCTTAAGTACTTCATAATTGTTGTACAGTTATTGAACACAAAGTGATATGATTCTTGATTTTATGTTTTCAAGATATGTTATTTAACTTGATGAGCTATTTATGCTCATTCTTGCTTAAAACTAAATGATTTCAGCTAAGAGCGAACGGATCGAAGGATCTGGTAAAGACAAAGGCAAGTCCAAGATGGACAAGTAGCTACCTTTGTAATAGTATAATATTAGTATTGTAATTACTGATATTATGACACAGAACAATGTAATGGTTATACAGAACCTGGGAAGGGAATTAATAGAATGTAATATTTAGTAAAATCATGTATGTTATTTAAGTCTTTCATTGAATGTATGAGTAGATGGTAGTACCGTGTAGCACCATATCCAGGGTTTGAAGGTACCCGGATTTGGGGGCGTCACATGTGTGTATCAAAGCTTTAGGTTATAAAACTTAAGAGGTAAAAACACCTTAGGCTATAACCTTGAGAAGAGAAGTAGAGGTTAGAAGTAAGTAAACTCTACCAGGGTTTTAAAGAAGAAAGTAACCGTAAACATATTAATTATGATATATGTTGTTAATATTTTGATTGTATACTAATCCAGTTATTTGTGTCTTATTGTAGATATCAGGTATTATGGATGTTTATAACGAAGTTCAGGAAATAAGTGAAGAGTCTGTTAATATGGTGGAAGTTGTACTGATGCTAATAGTAGAGGTACCGATAGTAATTCTGGAGAAGACTAATCCGGAGGAGGAAGATCCGTCTGAGTATTCTGATAACTTTGACTTTGCGTTATTATTTGACGGTGTATCGGAGGAGGAGGAGGAGACAGTGCCGATTAATAAGGTACTGCCTACTGAGGTGGTGGAGGAGTCTACACCGGAGGAGTCCATGAAGGCCTTATTCATGGAAATATTAGACAAGAACATCCAATTGAGCAAGGAAGTGCGTGAGCTCAAGTAGGAGGTTCACGATGTCCAGGAGGACAAGGAAGACATGGAGGTCTTCTGGGAGGTTGAGCACGATGAGAGGGTGCTGGACAACAATAAAGTCTGGGACCTAAAGCTAGAGGTCCAGGAATTAAAGACGGAGCTTCTGAACAAGAAGCAAAAGATTAGTCGGATGTCCTACATACGTAGGAGTTCGCATAAGGATTACCAGCACCAGATTGATGACTATCCAATTGAAGAGGGACAGACTTGGCATACGATTAGCCAGGACATAGTGGCCAATATGGCCGATGCGCATTACGAGAATGATGTGAGGCAGATGTTGTCCAATAAATGTATAAAAAGATTAGTAATGTAAATAGTGTGTAGTTGGTAATGACGTAAAACCCTCTTTTGTATAAACAAGGGTAGTCTTTTGTAAATCCCAACTTTTGAAAAGTAATTGCGGGATAGTATTGTAAATGGCTGAAGCCATGTAATGAACGATGTAATGTTATACTACGAAGAAGCATCTTAATATAAAGGTTTTATTGAAATACTTGTCAATGGGATTGAGTTATTATTGATTGTTAATAATAACCGAATGAAGAAATAAATAATAACAAAAATGTTTTCACATTAACAGAAAAATGCCGCCAAGAAGACGTCAAAGAAATCAGGAAGAAGAGCCATATAACGAGGAAGGGCAGGGGAATAATAACCCAATGGAAGAATTTGTGAATCTACTCACTACGGTTCTCAATAGAATAAGAGATAATGTACGTGCTAATCCTAGGGCAGGTCGTGGGACAACCTTTAAGGAGTTCAAGATAATAGGTCTGCTTGAGTTCTATGGAACTACAGACCCTATAGCTGCCTAGGTTTGGGTAAAAGAAATTGAAAAGGCATTTGTCACGACAAATGTCGGTGAAAAGCAGAAGACTTCTTTTGTGACTTACATGATGAAGGGGGAGGCTAACTACTGGTGGGAGGAAAACCAGGGTATGGCCGGAATAGACGTGGTTACGTGGATAAGGTTCAAAGAATTATTCTTTGAGAATTACTTTTCCACAAGCATGCAGGGAAGGATGGAGAATCAGTTCCTAGAATTAAAGTAGGGAGACATGACAGCTCCCCAATATGCAGCCAGGTTCAATGAATTGGCGAGGTTTGCTCCACACCAAGTGGACACAAAGTTGCAAAAGGCGAGATGGTTTGATAAGGGATTGAAACCCTCGCTTTTTAGCCAGATATTAGTTTTTTAAAGTGTTACCTTTCGAGTTGTGTTAGAGAAGGCTATTATAGCCGAGGGTGGTAGTGAGGCGTTGACCTTATACCACAAGGAGAGAAAAAATAAGGGTAAAACTGAGCTGTCAGTCGGGATTGAGGGAGCAAGTGGGAGTGGCCAGAAGAGGAAGGGTTTCAACTCCTGTAATACCGGAGTAAAGTAAGAGTTTCTTAAGAGGAAGATGGAGGCATAAAAGACTTGCGGTAAGACTCATCTGGGAGTTTGCCTCAAAGGAAAGGCGGTATGTTACAACTATAGACAGGAGGGGCATATTTTGCCTAACTGTCCCCGTCCCAAGAAGAGCCGCAGTTTCTTTGTGTGTGGATCTACAGACCACATGCACGAAACTATCCGAAGAAGGGTTCAGATGGTGGGAAATGAGCTAGCTCTAGTAAGTTAGCAAGTGGTGGTTCTGTACCACAGGGTAGACCGACTTCCCGCACGTTTAATATATGACGGTCCAAGATACGGTTGCATCGAGCGACGTTGCAGCAGGTATTATTTTGGTCAACAATGAAAATGCGTATGTATTGTTTGATTTGGGTGCTATGTGTTCTTTCATAGCATGTGAGTTTGCTAAACGGTTAGGATTAGTCCCCGAAAAACTTGTAATACCTTTGAATATTAAGGTAGCAAATGAGGAAGTAATTCTTGTTGATTATGTTCATAGGAGTTATTGTGTAGATATTAGAGGTAACAAATTGTCAGTAGATTTAATACCGATAAAGTTTGGAGAATTCGATGTAATTCTCAGGATGGACTGGTTGGTTAACCATGGGGCGATTATTGATTGCCAAAATAAGAGTGTGAACCTTCGGATTTCTAAAAAACCCAAGGTAGTGTTCTACGGTAATAAATCATCGGGACGTTCTTGTTGTCTAACCATGATGTAAGCCAAAAAATTATTAAAGAAGGTATGCGAAGGTTACCTGTGCCATGTTGTTGATACCCATTGATTGGGAGAAACATTAGAACAGATACTTATCGTCAATGAGTACGCGGACATCTTTTTGAGCTATTTGCCAGGTCTTCCACCCGATAAGGAGACCGAGTTCGTTATAGACCTTGCGCTAGGAACGTCACCAGTTTCAAAGGCACCGTATCGTATGGCGCCAGTGGAATTAAAAGAGCTGATGATTCAGTTACAAGAATTGTTGGGCAAGAAGTACATTCAACCCAGTGTTTCTCCATGGAGAGCACCGGTATTGTTTATAAAGAAGAAGGCTGGATCGTTCAGGCTTTGTATCGACTACCGAGAATTGAAAAAACTAACAATAAAGAATAAGTACCCATTACCCAGGATCGATGATCTCTTTGATCAGTTGAAAGGGGCAAAATATTTTTCTAAGATAGATTTACGGATGATGTATCACCAGTTGAAGGTTAGAGCGGAGGATGTACCTAAGACAACATTTAGGACTCATTACGGCCATTACGAGTTCTTAGTGATGTCATTTGGGTTGACGAATGCGCCAGCTGCATTCATGGATATGATGAACAGAGTGTTCAAATAATATTTGGACAAGTTCGTTGTGGTGTTCATTGATGATATCCTAGTCTATTTCAAGACGAAGGAGGATCACACTGAATATTTGAGATTAGTGTTGGAAGCACTAAAAAAAGAGAGGTTGTTTGAGAAATTCACTAAGTGTGAATTTTGGTTAGAGAGAGTGCAGTTTTTGGGGCACATCATTGATAAGGAAGGGGTTTCAGTAGATCCAGCAAATGTGGAAGCCATGATTAACTGGGAATAACCAAATATGTTGACTGAGGTGCGGAGTTTCCTAGGGTTAGCGGGTTACTATTGGAGGTTCATCCAGGACTTCTCGAGGATAGCTACTCCGTTAACAAATTTGATAAGAAAGACTAAGAAGTACGTGTGGACAGAGAAGTGTGAAGACTGCTTTCAAGATCTAAAGAAGAGATTAAGTCAAGCACCGATATTGTCCTTATCGGATGAGATGGGGAATTTTGTAGTGTATACCGATGCTTCGCATAAAGGACTGGTTGCATGCTCGTGCAACATAGCAAGGTCATTGCGTATGCATCTAGGCAGTTGAAGGACTATGAGAAAGGTTATCCTACTCATGACCTTGAACTTGCCGCAGTGGTTTTTGCCTTAAAGATTTGGAGGCATAACCTGTATGGGGAGAAGTGTGAGATCTACACAGAACATAAGGTGAAGGTGAAGGAAGTACAACTCAAAACAGATGAGTGCGAACGAATAAGGAAGAAGATTGCAGACGGTACTGAGGATAAGTATAGTCTTGATAACGAAGGGTCATTGAGATTTGAAGGAAGAATTTGGGTTCTATGTGAGCCATAGTTGAAAGAGGAGATAATGGATGAAGCTCATCACTCGAGGTACTTGATTTATGATTCCCCAAAATTCGTCCTATTTTTTACACCGAATCTCGTGCATTACGATACTTCTCATTCCATACATACATCATTATATCTCGAAGATACATGATATATTCACTCATTCCCAGGTTCTATTACCTCAAAATGTTCCTTCATTAAAAATAATTGTAATTACATTTTTTTATCACATTATAATAGTGACTTAACTAGTCACCGTATCTACTTAATAGTTTTAAATCTAACTATTCTCGAAGGTTCGACTTGATCTTCACGCTTGTTCATAACATGAACAGTACTTCATCTTGTGACGCTAATGGTACTCGCAACCATAGCATCTCACTATAGTAGGACATCCATCATCATGATCTTCAACAGGTCATATAATATATACTACCGTCGTTCGCTAAAAATGTTTTTATTTCAAGCAAGTGTGAGCATTCAATTGCTCAGCAAGTCGTAGCAGTTGAGTAAACAACCAAAGCAAGAATCAAAGTTCTTTTAAGACTTCAATAACCGAACAATGGTTATGAAGCAACTCGAACAATAGGAATACAATGTGATTCCTATCATTTTATAACATACATCACATATACTTCATCATACTTTCATTTTCTACTCATTCATATACATTCTGTTTGGCTAGAATCATTAGCACAGACTTAACGATATCGATTTATGAATAACCAAACTTCCTAACATGAAACAGTTCAATCACAAACCAATTTATTGCATAGAAACATCGAAGTGTTAACATTGTGGCATAAGGCCTCATTCATACCAACACCTTGTACAAATATTGCACATTTGCACATACGAAATACTTCCTCACATTCAACATCTGAGGAAGTTAAGAAACTAGCATTCATATGAAAATGAATGAAGTTAGGAACTTGCATCAAGTAAAATTTGAGCAAGATTAAAAACTTCCCTTAGCGATGCGTACTGCTTACGCCTTATCGTTCATCACAATTCCTATATAACACATAGGAAATACATATCCAAATAGTCAAATACTTGACTTAAGCATTCATTTAAATTTCTCTTTACTTCTTATGGTTCGCGTTCTTGTTAACTAATTTTATGCGACCAACTCTACGTTCATTACTTCTATTCTTTCATTACATTCCCTTACCACGTCCGGTCCATATGACTCGAAACGTTTATTCAAGTTATTACCGTTAACTTGGCTCTTCAACATTATACGTTATTCTTCATTCTCTTATTACCATTCGTTACGGCTTATTAACATTCATATGCCACCAACCGACTCTCGTCGATAGTCGTTAAACCTCACGACAAGCGAAACCCTAATTGGTTCGCTAGGTCGCACGCATTTCCACCAGATTCCCGTTATCGGACTCCGTATAGTAATTAAGTAAATTTTAACTTCATTCTTTACATTCTCGCATGTCACACCTCTATTACATAATCTCGAGGCGTGCATCCAACTTGACCACGAACCCTAGTTCACATTTTAGGGTTTCGAGTTTTAGAATTTAAATATGTTTTGTCAACGTTTAATTCTTGAAATCGATCTTAAACACATTGTTTAAGTTATTTCTCTTCATTATTATTACTTATGTACTTGCCTCATACTTATCATGTTGAAAATTGGGACATACATAGCCATGTCAGAAATTATTCCCATGTTGGCGCGCCCTGCTCCCACTTTGCCTTACAAGCGATGCGCCCCGTGCTGCCTATGCAAGGACCATGACCCGGACCAGTGCGCCCCGTGCCTGGGCGGCGCACCATGCGCTGCCTCTACATACTAGAAAATTTTTCCTAAGTATAAATTTTTTAAAATTCCCGAGCTCTGTAACATGGTCATTTCAACTCAGAATTGGCTCATTCCAAAGCCAATAGTTCACAAACGTCATGTTCAATCATTCTATCACATCAAAATTCATTTCTAAATCCATCGACGAGAATTTAGCCGATTAGTCCATTTTTACGCGTTCGTCAAACGTTCGCGAACGTTCAATGCTCGATTCTTCGCTTTAACTATGAATTCGTTCGTTCTTGCTCTTACAAGTCTTGTTTACATAATTACACGTGTTGCAATCAAAAACTAATGTTTTCGAATCACACGGCGACTTTTAACTTTCATTTCGAGAAAAATTACGTTTTCGACGCTGAACGTCTAATCGCGTAAACTTCCGCCGAAACTTTGTTTCTCATTATTTTTACATCTAACCAATTGGAATCAATCCATTGGTTATTTATTTATGATTCTAACCATATTAAACATCTAAGTTTTAATGGTTTTCTTCATTCCGTTCTTCGTGTTCTTCGTTTGTTCTTTGTTTTTAATCAATAGTATACTTATGATTTTACGTTTTCTCGTATTCTAACGTTATAAGTTTGATAATCAAACTTTATAACATCGGAGAGTTACTATAGCTCATCCGGATTGTCCACTACCATCTTTTATTCCCCTTTTATTTCATTAACCATTCATTATGGTTTAACTCATTTCTTATTTAACTTCTTAATCATTTACTCAGGATTTTACTTGTTCTTGGTTCTTAGTGTTTTAAAGTCCACTAATACCAATCTTATTACATCCTACAATTCCTTATCCATCATTTTCACTTCTCTAACAATTCAAGAATTGAAAGAAGATGAAAACTAAAGTAAACACTTATACCGTATAAGTGTTCTTAAGCTTGTGACTTTGTGTTCCTGACAAAGTCTTAAGCTTGCTTCATGAATTGCTCATCACAAGCTCTTCCTCTTCTCTTCTCTCTCCCTTGAGTTGGTTTTTCAAAACAACAAATGAAGCCTTAGCTTCTCTTTTATAGTCAAATGAAGACTAAGGGTCATTAGGCAAGCAAGACCAAGGGTCTTTTGGTCAAGGAGCAAACCTCCTCAACCTCCCACCTCCTCACCACATCACCACCATGTCTCCCACATGCAACCCATGTGCTAGCATATACTAGCACATGCCACCATATGCTCCCCCATGTCCCCCACATGCTAACATGGGTCATGGGTTGCCCCATGGGTTTAAACCACCCATTTACCAGCTGGTTTGACCCACGGGTTTAACTCTTAGATTTAATTCAAATTAAATCTATTTACTTCGTATAAAATTCGTATTATACGTCGTATTAATTCTCGTATCCTCCACGTATTATACTCGTATAATAATTACTATTATACGTGTATTCATTATGTATAATAATTATTTATTATTACACAAACCATTTCATTCTTTAAATCCACTTTCCCTAACTCTTCGGGTTTTAAGTTCGCAAGCAAAAACTTCGCGAGCCAAGCCATAAATAAAATATTATTACATATTCCTTCTCGTCTCAAAATCCTATCATTACGCGTTTCTCGGAATTTCAAAATAAATTCTAGGGCAGAAACGGATGAGTAGTGATTTTCGTCATTTTCTTCCCGAGAAAACTTTTCTCGGCTAACTTAACTTTTCACGATATATTACTGTCAAATCTTTTGATAGAATGTCATTCCGACATTCTAATCTCTTGGAAAGGCTTAGGGTCCAAACCCTAACCTCAAACCCTAACCCTTAGGGTTTTAACATAAATAGTGTCTATTTCGTCTTTTTCTCAGAAATATTTTTATTCCCGGAAATTTTTTATTTTTGTCTTGATAATTCATACTCATTCATTCTAGCTTGTAGCCAGAATCCTCCCCATTTCTAATCATCCCATGTCATAGAATGATTAATAAACATATATCATATAATATAATCAATAAAATTCTTTTTATTAATTATTAATTCTTTAATCTAAATTTCTGGACAATTCGATTTTTCGGGTTGTCACATTCTTCCCTACTTATAAAAATTCCGTCCTCGAAATTTTCCAAACCACATCCATACCCGGATGCGTTATCCTTACAGCCCTTCGACGAAGAGTTGATCTTAACTCTTCTTATTTATGTTGAAAAATCTCAACATACTAATTTCGTTAGGTATTTACCTAGTCATTCCTTCTCATTTTCTCTTCTACATCCTCCCCCCCCCCCCAAGGAACATTATCTTGTTATAATTGTATACATATCCTGACAACTATACTTCAAAAATCTCGAGTTATCACATTCACCCCTTCTTATAAAAATTTTGCCCTCGAAATTGTTGCCATAACCTTTTTCTCAACTTCTCATTATAGAAGTCATTATCTTACGCCCATTCAAGAACGTTTCATTTATAAAGGAACATTCCGACACCAAGGCCGTATGCTCGACATTTTTAACACACTCTTCTTCTCAACTTCTCTTCCCCAAAGTTCTCATCTTCCCACATTCAATAATCTTCACAATTTACACACTAATTGTGAAGTTTAAACGAATGACCAGGAATATAAAGATTCTTTTAAAATATGACATACGATGCTGAGGGGTCTTATAGACCATGATCTCTTGCCAGGTCGACGACATTTCATCATAAACCATGCGTGTATACCTAGTGCGTTTACAATCATAACGAAGGTAAACCACCTTTTAAGGTAATTTGAGTGATCAGTCCATCGTCATATCTCCTCGGACTTATATCAGATTTCGCACCAAAATAATTTGGCTCGGTACAACCTCTCAAAGAAAGCTTGATTATTTTTTAAAATGGCATACCATTTGTCTAGCCAAATCAAATAGCTTAGACCATCCAAAAAATTGGACTCCAACTTGAAACAGTCGTTTAGTCAAATTAATTGACATCGACTACTCTTTATAAATTCTTTCACAATAACTCAAAATGTGTAATGACGTCGTGATACCGTACAGATTTACAGCACGTTGAGGACTCTGTCATTTTCTGACTTTGTCATACTACATGCTGTCATACACTTCAAGGTATGCTCAGATGTAATAATAACTTCGTCTTTTTACCATCTCTGCATCCAATGCACAGATGACATAAAGTTCATTTTGATATTTCAAATCAAACTCTGTCTAGCCAAAATGATTAGCATAGACATACAAAGAATAGCTCTTTTTTAAAAACCATTGGCTTCCAAAAGTTAAAACCAATATTTTCAATCCAAAGACATACACATCCACACGATGTCAATAAATTTTGAAATCTAGCATAGCTAGAAGACTTAAAATTTTCTACTTCTACTTCTTTTATTGTCATACTTGCAACAATATTAACCTCTTCTAGCACCTAAAGTACTATCTATACTGAAAATAACTTATTTTCAGTCTAACTTCCTATACCTTAGTATAGTTCATCAAACTTACCACACTTTATGTGTTTAGGAACTTTCCACAACCATATGTGTTTAAGAACTTATCTTCGCAGTATGTAATCCAAGAACAAATCAAGGACTGTCCATATGCTCAAGGCTCAAAAACATAGCATACAAATATAAGTCACAAACTTTTCATAAGTATGAGTTTCAAGAACTCGCACCTAACTTAATACATTCAACTATCCAATGTGCACATAAGAAAAGATTCACCCTCTCATCATATACACATTGACAGCGTGACATTACTATTCCAATGATTATCACTGTAATAGATTAAGTGGTTGTTACACCAAAGCACAAACTATTGCCCATAACAAAAGTTCATACAACTCAACTATCACACGAGTCCTCAATTAAAATTTACCACCCTCTAACTCTCTCTTGATTTACTACAAATTTTCTTTAATTCGTATACTATCCTCTATCACTCAATCTGAGTTCCTCTTCCCATACTATTCACAGTACCCTTTTCATTATAGCAATTAGCTATAACTCACCCATCGTTTAACAAGAAACCTATTATTACGATTTAACGAGATCACGTAGTGATCTCTCCTTAATCATTTAGTTCAACGATTTTCTTACCCTTCTCTTCTCAGGCTATAGTATTAGGTACTCCTACCTAAGGTTTATAACCTATCTGCTCTAATACCAATCTGTGACTGTAATACCCGAGAATTTCCTAATATTATTAAATAAATATATTAATGGATATGAGAATTTATTTGAAATATAAATGATTTTGTGTTATGAGAATAATTAATTCAATTATATATAAAATTGAATAATTATAATAATTGAGAAATTAATGGAGTTTGCGATAAACTCATTGATAGCCTTGTGTGGCACAGTGACGTAATATAAGAATGATTATATTAATTTAAGCGAACAATTAATCTATATTAATTGTTAATCGTAGAATATTAATTAATTGTCATCATAGAATAATTGTTATAAAATATTAATGGTGATTGATTAATAATATGTGATTATTATTATTGCAAGAAACATAATAATAATGAGCAACGTGTTTATAAATATAATAAGATTTATATTAAAGTGATAATTAATCATATAAGGGTTAATTAAATTGTTATGGAGATTAACAATTATATTGATTGAACTATATGAGCTACTTGATTAATAGCCTATGTGACAATATGTATGTAAGTATACATTAAAATATTGTATCATAAATATAAATAATAATTGATGAATATTTATATATATAATGGAATAATAAAATTTAATAAAGGAAATAATGTGATGTGATTATATCCGGTATTAATAAATGTACATGGATGATATGTATGTTACATTGCCATATCACATCTACTACTTTGAAATATTAAGCATGTGACTTACATTATAATGATAATTATAATCTAAATATATAGTATGAATGTATATGTAATAGCCTAAGTGTATGATATATGTATATATGGCCTTAGTGTTAATACACTTCATGTTGCAAAATGCTGGATACTTAGAAGCTTGGCCCATGCTGACAAACACAATCCTTATACACGTGAACAACTCAAGCTAGCCTACTCCCTATTTCTTCCTCAAACTCAGCATTGCATAGCTCATGATTATGGAGGGAATGGGATTCATGATGAATCCAACTACCATTTACCTATTACTCTTTAACCCCCATGCAATTCACGAATCTCGTTGGTTTAATTTGTTGTACAATTACATTGTCTGGGTCTTGGCTTTGCTATTTATATAGCCCCTTCTCCTTCAATTTCATTTGCTGTGAGTTTACATAAGTGTGAGTTGAGAGAATACATTGATAGTATAGCAGCATTGTAAGTAGTAGTATAGCAGCAAGTTCAATTCACAAACTAACAGAGGTATAATTCCTCTCCTTGTTCTTCATTTTCATTTCTTGTTTCTGTTACTGCAATTGCTTAAATTCTTGATTATGCAAAATTGGATTGCAATTGAATTGTAGAGCACTTATATTGTTGTTATATGAACATACATACCTGATGGAACCACTATATAGCTTTCTTGACTTTCATTTCCATTGTTGCTCTGTAATTTTTGTAAAGCATCAAATTAGTGTGAAATTAGTTAGGGTTCATGAATTTGAGAATTTATAAATGCGATTGACTGTTATATAAGCATATATATGTGTTAGTAAGTTAAAAACGTTAGTGTAATGGCATATGGGTATGTTGAAATCGATGAAATGGGAGGTTTTGGGTCTGTTTCGGCTGCCGTGTGAACTGCAGAAACTGTCCCCACGCCGCAGCGCCATCGTCCACGCCTCCCACGCCGCAGCTCCAATCCTCACGCCGCAGCGCCACCCGCACCGCAGCGCCAGATTGTGGCTGCTGTTGCCGCGCCGCAACGCCGGCCTCTGTGTGCAGTTTTCTGCATTCTGCAACAAAACTGTTATGTACTAATTGTTTGATTTTTGTTTAAACAAGCATGGAAGCATGATTAATACATATATATAAACCTAATGAGGCAATGTAAGCATGTTTTAGTATATTAGCATGCATGGTTAACCAAACGACATATAGTTTGGAAACAAACTTAAAGTTTCCTAAACGAACGTTAACATATATGAAGCATGTTAATATTTTGATTTTTCAAGGCGTGTCGGTATGAGGTAGAGATGCATAAAAGACATATTAACTTATGTATATATGGTTCGTAGTATGACAAGAGCATGTTAGACCTCACTATTGAACATACCTAACAAAAATACAAGTTTTGAAGGTTGATATTGATATGTAAAGACCATGTATACATTCTGACTTTTCGAGCATGTTTATAGGGCCTTGAAATGCATGAAAAGCATGTTAACTTATATATATAGGTTTCATAAGGAAGCATAGACATGATAGACCTTATTAATGAATTAAACTAACAAAGTATAAGCTTTGAACGTAAACTTTGGTATGTTATGACGAGAGTTAGAATCTGATAATTTGGACACATGTGATAGTACTCTTAGACTCATTCATGTGTCATGCATGTATATATACCATGATTAGTTGCCGTGATTAAAGTTTAGCATAAACGAAGCATGTTTTCAAGATAATAACAATGCTAGCTACATATATGCGATACGAGTACTCATGAGCATGCCTAATACAAGTTATATGAAAATCTTATGTGTTTAAAAAGCGAGCATGTTAGACCATATGAGTTCTTGTCCTTGAATGGCTTTAAGTATTAACTTAAGAACCTATACCATGTACGATTGGATTTGAAAAAGTTATGTAAGCATGAAAGTATCCTTTAAATATGAATACATGCTACGTGATATTATAGGATGTTACTTGAACCCGATTTTGACGGTTAACTTAAGGGGATGCCGTAACTTGCTAAAATGAAATATATTTAGTATTGATTACGATCTTATAAGATATGAGAATGTGTTTAAACTCTAAAGGAGGAACGTTAAGGATAGAAATTATGTTCTATATAACTGTGTAGCTAGGTAAAACCTAGCTTATGTGTTGATCGTATATTCAAAGATAAAATGTGAAGTTTAATTATATGACTAATGAATATCATATATATACGTAACTGTATTACGATAGGAATTCGAAAGTGTTGATTTGCTTTTCGTGGATAAACTATGCTAAAGGCAAGTTCTCTTACTTACACTCTTTTAAAGTGCAAGTATCCTAACCGACTCATTTACTTTAAGCAAGGAAATCTACGATTGTGCAAGTTTCCTAACTTACACTCTTTTACTGTGCAAGTATTCTATCCTTGTATATTGCGAACTAGTTTCCTACTTAATCGGTTGAATTGAATTAGCATACTTGAACTCTTATTTCATTAAAGCTATTATTCCTGTTGAACTTAGTATTGTTCTTGAATATTGTGAAAGTGTCTATGCCATTTGATTCGGCTAGACTTATATTATTGGAAAGCAACCCAAACTAATTGATTGGTGCGGGATCTTGTATTTGACTGAGAAGAACAACCTTCTTTGAAGGGAATATATAATTGTTGGAGGACCGACGTGCACACTTGAGTATGATTGATTGTTATGCATAACGATGGTGCTTTAGGCTGATCACCTGTTGTACCTGTTTTTGTTGGATTTTCAGTTTATTACTGTTAATTCTAGTAGAAGTTCATAGTCCTTAGCGACTGCTCAGTATTCAGTTATCTTGAAATCTTGAATTGATTTGTTATTGAATCACATTGATATTATTCTGTCCTTAGCGACTGTTATTGAAAACTGTTGATATTCTTGTTATCCTTGAATTATCAAACCTTGCTATACTTTTTTTAAGAATTGAGAATTATATTACAAACCCTTATTGTATATTATTTGCTGGGCAATTTGTGCTCATTCTTGCTTTCCCTAAAACATTTCAGTTAAGGCAGAGCATGGTGAACCTTCGGGGGTTGATAAGGGCAAGGGCAAGGCTACCAACTAGCTTGTCTCTTTTATATTTTTAAATATTTTAATGTTGTATTAAGATGATGTAGTAACACTGGATTTATTTATGTTTAAGCTTAAGTTAGATTATGTAATAAGTCGTTAATTGATATTATTATGTAATCTATTAAGTACTGTAGGTTGCGAGACTTGGGGGAATAATTATGATAAATCATTGTAAATTATTCTAGAATAGATTTTCCGCTGTGATGTGTGTTGTTTAGTTATTATTATTGTGATGTATTACCATGAGCACGTGATGAACCGAATTCGAGAGACCAAGTGGCGGTCCTGGAATTTGGGGGCGTCACAGTGACGCCCCAAAATCCGGCCTAATTTTGACACTGAATCTCGTGCGTTACGATACTTCCCATTCCATACATACATTATTATATCCCGAAGATACATGATATATTCACTCATTCCCAGGTTATATTACTTCAAAATGTTCCCTCATTAAAAATAATGGTAATTACATTATTCTTATTACATTACAATAGTGACTTAACTAGTCACTGTATATACATAATAGTTTTAAATCTAACTATTCTCCAAGCCTCGACTTGATCTTCACTCTTGTTCATAATATGAACAGTACTTCATCTTGTGACGCTAATGGTACTCGCAAATATAGCATCTCACCATAGCAGGACATCCATCATCATAATCTTTATTAGGTCCTTTAACATATACTATCGTCATTCGCTGAAAATGTTTTTATTTCAAGCAAGTGTGAGCATTCAATTGCTCAGCAAGTCATAGCAGTTGAGTAAACAACCAAAGCAAGAATCAAAGTTTTTTTAAGACTTTAATAACCAAACAATGGTTATGAAGAAGCTCGAACAATAGGAATACATTGTGATTCCTATCATTTTACAACATACATCACATATACTTCATCATACTTTCATTTTCTACTCATTCATATACATTCTGTCTGGCTAGAATCATTAGCACAGACTTAACGATATCGGTTTATGAATAACCGAACTTCCTAAATGAAACAGTTCAATCACAGAACAGTTTATTGCATAGAAACACCGAAGTGTTAACATTGTGGCACAAGGCCTCATTCATACTAACACCTTGTACAAATATTGCACATTCGCACATACGAAATACTTCCTCACATTCAACATCTAAGGAAGTTAAGAAACTAGCATGTATATGAAAATGAATGAATTTAGGAACTTGCATCAAGTAAAACTTGAGCAAGATTAGAAACTTGCCTTAGCGATGCGTACTGCTTATGCCTTATCGTTCATCACAATTCCTATATAACACATAGGAAATATATATCCAATTAGTCAAATACTTGACTTAAGCATTCATTTAAATTTCTCTTTACTTCTTATGGTTCGCATTCTTGTTAACTAAGTTTACGCGACTAACTTTACGTTCATTACTTCTATTCTTTCATTACATTCCCTTACCACGTCCGGTCCATACGACTCGAAATGTTTATTCAAGTTATTACCGTTAACTTGGCTCTTCAACGTTATACGTTATTCTTCATTCTCTTATTACCATTCATTACGGCTTATTAACATTCATATGCCACCAACCGACTCTCGTCGATCGTTGTTAGACCTCACGACAAGCGAAACCCTAATTGGTTTGCTAGGTCGCACGCATTTCCACTAAATTCTCGTTATCATACATTGCTTATTATTATTATATTTCTTGCAATAATAATAATCACGTATTATTAATCAATCACAGTTAATATTCCATAACCATCAACTAATATTTTACAATAGCAATTAACAATTAATATAGATTAATTATTTACTTAATAATTCATTCATTAATTAATATAATCATTAATAATTCTCAACAATTAATTAATATTCTACAATAACAATTAATATAGATTAATTGTTCGCTTAAATTAATATAATCATTCTTATATTACGTCACTGTGCCACACAAGGCATTTCATCGAGTTTATCATAAACTCCATCAATTTCTCAATTATTATAATTATTCAATTTAATATAATTGAATTAATCATTCTCATAACACAAAATCATTATATTCAAATAAATTCTCATTTCCATTAATATATTTATTTAATAATATATGAAAATTCACGGGTATTACAAAGCCTATGGCTGGCGCTGCAGCGCCCTTAAGGAAAAAAATCCCGATGTGTAGATTTCTAAACCTAGCTTTCTATATGGTAATTAAGGGGCAACTAAATAATTAATATTCATAACAAGAAATCAATTAAACAACATGTTAAAGAACGATTTTATGAATTAAACGTTGACGAAACGTATTTAAATTTAAAACTCAAAAATCGATAATTTGAACTATGAATCGTAATCGAGTTGTGAGCGTGCCTTGAGGTTATATAACGTGTAATAAGGGTACGTGATGCATGATTGACATCAAATGAAGTTAAAACTTAGATAAATTCTATACGGAGTCCGATAACGAAAATTCGACGGGAATGTGATTAACCTAACGAACTGGTTAGGGTTTCGTCCGTCATTGTACTTTATGATGATCGACAGGAGTCGGCTTATGACATATAGATGTTAATAAGCCGTAATAAACGTTAAATAACTTAAACGAATGTTATTAGCTTAACAATTCGATTAAGTTATACAAGAAGGAGAAGTTAAGTTATACATTGTATATCAACTATGAATTCTCATTGGTATGTTATGTGTTATGTGACATCCCGAATTTTTAAGAATTAATAAATGAGAATTTAATAAATAAAATTCTTATTTTAAGATGTTTAAGTACTAGTATGTGTGTATGTGTTATATATTGTAAAATATGTGATTTGGTGTGAAGAGAATTTATATATTTATTGAATTAAATAAATATATTAATTAAATTATTTATTGAGTTAAATAAATAATTAT
This sequence comes from Panax stipuleanatus, assembly GCA_020205555.1. NCBI lineage: Eukaryota > Viridiplantae > Streptophyta > Magnoliopsida > Apiales > Araliaceae > Panax > Panax stipuleanatus. Next base: position 92,543,599 of record CM035125.1, on the reverse strand, counting down.
GTGATTATTATGGAGTAATTTAATTAAGTGTTATATGTTAATTAAATGAATATTTGGTATTTAATTTAATGGACATAATGATTTTATGTTATAGTTCTAATTTAATTGGGATAATTAAATTAGATGAGTTATGTGGTGAGAGTAACATAAAATTATAATTAGTGAGTAATTACAATTATGTGATAATTTTATGTGATTAATTGATGTTAAACTTTTAATTAATTAAATTAATGTTGAGTTTTAATTAGTTAAAGGATAACATTAAAAAGTATGTGTTAAAATGATTTATTAAAAGAGTTTTCAAAACTATTTTCTAAAACAAGGCCCTAGCACCGTTTTTAAATTCGTTTTGCCAAACGGGGCCTTAACTATTAAAATCTATTTTTAAAATGATGAGTTTTACCAAACAAGGCCTTTGTACTTGTTTAATCTTATTTCTTCCAAACAATGCCTTAAACTCAAGAAGTTAGTTTTTAAAAATAATGTGGTTTTGCCAAACATGGCCTTGGGCTTTTCAAATTTTGTAACCTATGTAATAGGTGGTAGTTAGTATAGCAATTAGTATATTATTTATTAGCTATATTAATAATATAAGTTACATATATTGTATATGTATATTGTATATTGTATAATATATGCTAAGTTAAAAGATACGTTAGTTTTCTAAAAGCCTAAGTCTAAACAAAACAAAGAAAGAAGAAGAAGAGGGTTAGAGAGAATTGTCAGAGAAGAAGAAGAGAGAAGAGGAAGAAAAGCTTGAGAAGGCAAGAGAGGATCATCATCTTTATCATCTCTCTCTTAAGTCAAAACTAGTAAGGTTATAATTTTAACCCTAGAATTAATTCATATGTGTTGTGTTTTCTTCTTTATCAAATTAGGTTTTTACAATCATAAAATTATATGTATATATGGTGTTCATATGTTTTCATATGTAATTGTATGCCATGAAAGGGTTTTCAAAATCAATTGTTGTAAAAACATGTTTTCA